>JAMJFZ010001131.1:7692500-8292500 GCA_026225945.1 Cricetomys ansorgei
TAATGCGTGAGAGCAGATAGGGAATGCTTGAAAGGTCAACATCTGCTGTCATGCACGAGTGTTACAAAATGTGATTGGCCAGTAAATGTCAACACCATGTTCTAAAATCTACATGCCACCCTTTCAATTTAATCTTAGCTTGCAGCCCAGCTAACAATCATGCAGCATGCTTCAAAAGCCCTTGAAATCTAAAATGGAATTGTATGATTGCATTCCCATGGCAATAAGACACCTGTAAATTACAAATGTGTCATTTAATCAGCATAAATATAGGGAGTTTGTGCAGCCACTGAGAATTTTTTTCATACTATTTTCAAGGGAGGCTGAAGACCTCTTAATGATTATATACTATACTGCAGGTCTAACTGTTGCCATGGTATTATGTTCATCTTTTCTTTTAAAGAGTGACTAGAATGCAGAACAGATAATGAATCTAATTGATTGTCCTCTGCACCACATAGATATGCTTTATTTTTCTCCTTTGTTTTCCTCCTCCTTTCACTCCAGATTGGATTCAAAGCTATATATTCGTACAGTGACAAAAATGACTGTCACATAGAGCAACCCCCACCTTATGAAAATGAATACATATAAAATGATCTCCCTTGAAAAGTGTCTGTAACAAAAAGAATAGGCATAAATATCAGAGGGAAAAATCACATTCACCACACAAACTGTCAGATGTATTGATAAAGAGGGAAACAATAGGTTATTCTTATAAAAAGGGAAAGCGTATAGATTCATAACATCCTGAGATATGCAAGACACTATTTAATTAGTGAATCTCAGATACTCACAAAAATTTGAATCTCATGTATCAGCCACATGTTTAGTAAGAAACTCGGATCAACATCATTATTAATTATTATTAACATATCCTTGCCAACTGAAAGAGATTGCTAGCTTAAATCACAAAATTTAGGGGCTGGAAGAATGATTCCACATTAACAGTGAAACTACACTTGAAGAGAACTGAAGTTCATCTCCAAGTACCTAGGTCAAGTGGCTCATAGCCACTTGAAACTACAGTCCAAGCAGGATATTATAGGTCAATGGGGTACCTACACTCATAAGCATATAATTAAAAATGATAAAATAAAATATTAAAACCCTCATACAATTTAATATAATTGCCTTTTTATTTGGATATTCTTGTCTAAATTGCCCCCAAATAGAATTTTAGCAGAGATATATTAGCTATGGTCATTATTTTAGTCTGACTCAGAGTAACCCTCCTATTCCATAGGTTCTTACATATAGAACATTTACATTTGTGCTATGAAAGTATTAGGAACACAGCCCTGAAGAACTTGCTACTGAAGAATTTCTGAAATAAAATTTTAAAATGAATGTATAGAGTCACACAGTTGGGCGTGGAGCCCATTTTAGAGCACACCTTTTCCTGCCTCTACACCCTCTACATTTGAGTGATGTTTCTCATAGCACAGAATGACAGTAAATGCATAAACGTAAAAAGTAGAGTCTTTCCTATCAACTAAAAAAAGATTAGATAAAAATAAATCCATTTAATTTTTACTTAGAATCTGTGCTTTATATCAGAACACAAACAATGTGCTCACATTTAATATCTTAAATATTCCTGTTTTTAAAAGTTTGTATTTAAAATATATCCAATCTTATATAAAAATAAATATACAAGGGTTGGTTGTAGCTCTATAGTCGATATCATGCTTCCTTATAAAGCCTTGTGTTTAATTGGCAGCACCAAATAAATAAGCAAATAAACAAATAGATGGATAGATAAAGAACATACATACAGCCAGAAAAGTATCTGACATGCATTAGGAAATTTAAAAATTAAGAAACACAAAATAAATAAATTTAATTATAGAATAATAACTGATTTCAAAAACATAAAATATGAATTTAGCACTTTCTAAGGCATTTGAAATAGTTTTTTTTTTCCTTTTTTAGTGATAAAATGCTATTAAAGGTGAGGTGGAAGATAAAAGTGTCCAACTTTCATTGTGCTTAAGCATTTCATAAGCACAAGGGTATCAGGTACATAGTTTCTCTTCCTGTCATAAACTAGTTAGGAAGTTTCCAAAAAAATCTAAGAAGACTATTCCACATTTCTTCTGTTTTCTGTTGCCACCCCCCTCACCAAGTGGATCCCACTGATTGCTACCACTTTAAGTTTAATTCAAGAAAATCATAGCTTCAACTCACCTTCACAATCAGCTATCACACAAATGCTTTTGTAGTCAAACCATAAAAAATATGAGTTTCATATCATCCCAAGTGAAGCACAATGGCATGGATGACGACTCTGTTAACTACAGACCATGTTCCAAGTTATGGTAGTCACCAGAGCCCTCTCATTGCATACTTCAGCAATTCTAATTTTGGAATGTAAAAGGACACTGAAAGATTCCATTAGTGTTTTATATTTTTAGATGTTTGGAACATCATTGAACTTTTGTGTTTACAAGGACTAAAGTAGTGTTATTTAAAATATGAAATCCAGCAAACATGATTTAGCATAGAAATTGAAAGTAAAATTGTCAGGTACAATTTCAGTATTACTGTCTCAGCATTTACTATCCATTATACTAAAACACTGTGAAATTTGACCTGGAATATTGTTGGAGTTGTCCTTTGTTATAGACACATTCATCTTTCTTGCACCATCTTACATTTTACATCTTACAGCAGCAGCAATAAGAGATGTTTCACACCACAGAACAGCTTTCCTGAGGAATTTGCATCTATGATTTTCCCAGGACCCTCATACGCACCATGTGCAGAATGAAATTAAGTTTGTTTTCCTCTTTTTCGTTTGTAATTTGTTTATTCACTTACTGATTTCTGCTAAGCCAAAAGTTGGAGTGATATTGACTTCCATCTTTTATGTAACTCTGCAAATAAAACAGTAGCAATTATGACATCAGAAATATCTTTAGAATCTCTCTCTCTCTCTTTCTCTGATTTAGACAATGACAAATTTAGACACAGAAATTGATCATAAGTATGACAATGATGATGACAGAATGGTTTGCTCCTTTAACAATCTCTGGAAGAAATGAAATCTTAACCCTGACATAATAGTATTTATTGTGCTGCTGAAACCTCATGTACACAAAAAACAAAATGAGTTTCAATTGAGAACCAAAGCTACTAACACAGTAAACTAAATGACATAGAATATAAGTGTATACAATCATGCAAGAGGAATACCTAGCTAGATATGATAACATTCAACTACAAACCAGTACTCGCCAGAAGCAAGAAGATCTCAAATTGAAGAATTAAGACCTTCTGTGAAAAGGAAAAAGAAAAGACAGAAGGCAAAGGCTAACATAAGCAAAATGCAAAGTGAAGCAAAGAAAAAAAAATGTTGCTTTCCTTTGGAGTCACTTTTGAGTTTCTTAGAGTCCTTCCTGGACTAGAATCAAAAGAGTGAAGTCCGAACACAAGGGAGCTTCTTGCACATTCTGGTTTGTCACTATTGCTGTTTACGATTTTATTCACAGTAGCTGGAAATGGAACTAGATTATATACCTATCCATAGTTGAAAAGATAGATGAGTAGATGAATGTGTGTGTGTATATATATCTAATATACATAATATATAATGTGTATAATATAATGTATATATTATGTAATATACATTATATATAATAATATATTATATATATATTAAAACTGCATGCAGCTGCAAAGAAAAGTGAAAGCATGGCATTTACAGGGAAGTGGAAATCATTATGTTTTGCTAAATATGTTAAATTAAGGAATTTTTCTGATCAAATTCCATGTGTACTCTTACATGTAAACCCTAAAGTTATACATCTACAATAGAAAATATGCGTTTTTTTGGCAAATTTGGTATGCCAACCCAAGAAATTAAAAAAAAAATACAGCCCTAAAGACTCCTGCTACCCTTGATTACTTTACTGACATCCACTACCTCATTATAGTCCTGATGATGAGGATGAGTACTAGGTAATAGAGTCAATGTATGTTAAATTTTTTTTGGACTTTCCTGCTTTGTTCATGCTGGAGATCAAATTTAGGGCCTCAAATATGTTGGGTAAAATTCAACTCACTAAATTATAAATGTAGCCTTCAATTAGTCTTCCTCTCACCCAAGTGCTTTCCTGTTCCCCATGCTTCCTTCCACCTACCTGCCTTCCTCCTCTCCATGCTTCTTTCCACACACCTTCCTTTTTTCCCACCATGTCTTCCTCCTACTCACCCATCTTCCTAGTCTTCATGTCTTCCTTCCACCCACCCACCTTTCTCCTCCCCTTGTCTTCCTTCCACCCGACCTTTCCTTCATGCCATTTCTTCCTCCTACCTACCTTCCTTCCTCCTGCTCATGTTTCTGAAAGTCACTTGGATTATACTTTTTCAAAAGACTCTATATCCTTTACCGTTTTTCCTGTACCAACTTCCTTTGTGGCTTATGGAGCAAAAATTGTCCCTACAAATGGTAAGATGCCATCTGCTTTAGCAAAAGAAAAGGAGTTCATCTGCTTCCATAAAAAAACAAAATTTCTTGTTTCTGGAGATATTCCAGTAGTTAAAAAGTAGGCAGGGAGTAGAATTTTTAAAGCAAAAAATTTTTTCTAGGAGCTCATGTCATACATGGTACTTACTTTTCTGCTACACAGACTATTGGCTACTGAATTGAAATGTTGTCTAGTAGCAGTGTGGGGAAGCTAGGACTAAACATATTTGAGAATAAGAGCAATATAACTTGTCGCAGAATAGAGGCACTAATTCCGTTTATTTTTATATAAGGGTATGGGCACGTAAAGTAATGTCAGTTAAAGGAATCATAGCAAATTGGATTCCTTTGATATTCAAAATAAAAATTGCGCTCATGCTATATGCATTTTGGATAAAGACAGTGGTACCAAGACTGAGCTAATATAGGTTAATTAATTTAAGAGATTAAGGAAATGGTTAAATATCACAATCTGACAGGGACATTCTTATTTAAATATTCCAGTAGAGTATTAAACTTATTATATGACTTAATTTGAGTATAGTCAAGTTTTACAAATGAAATGTCATTTATACCTATGGATACCCACACTCTTACATACATCAAAAAACTTACAGCACATACCTACCTGTCACTGATCAATGACCCCAGACTAAGCATTCAATATACAATTTGTTATTTTTTTTAAATATTCTGCCACTGAAAAACAGGTTCTGGAATCCTGTCACCTTTCCTCTCCTGAAAAGAAGATTGAATAGGTCTCCTAACTAGTGATGATAAGAAGGAGAAGATAAACCAGAGAAGTCAGTCTTGCCTTTAGGGATTCACCTGGCAAATTGCTGCTTAAAGAGTCCTGTCAATAAGTTAACTTTACTGTCGGGAGCAATTCCCTTCTGCTGGGAAGATGGACAAGATGAGCTAATAGATCTTTTCTCATCTCAAGATCCAGTTTCTTGTGAAGTAGTATGCTAGAGCACAGAAATAATGTTTAAGGCTTTCCTATAAATTTCAAAAATTATTAATATTGTATCTTATTTTCTATTGTAGTGGACTTGTACAAGCTCTCTGAAAACAATATTTCTTTTCTTGTGTTTTCCCATGTATTCCTTATGTGTAAAATAACGACAATTAGGATATATTTCAGGACTCAAATATAAAAGGTGGAAATGGCCTTTGGTGATTTATTGTTTCCTTACATCTGTCTTATTTCACACAGAAATCTTCCATTCTTCCACATCCATATCTTTCAGTCATCACACAGTTATGGCAAAACTTTTAAAAACAAATATGACACAATCAAGTTGAGTTTGTATATCTCCTCCTACTCACTACCTGTGTTACCTTTGATACACAACACTGTCCTCTTTCTGTCTCAACATACATCCCTTAATATTGGAGATACTAATTGTACATGCATCACCTGGTTACAGTGAGGATCAAGTAAATTCATACATATTTTTAGACGACAACAGTCCATACAGAGTACTGTGTTTGCTGCTGTTGCTACAATGATAAAAGTAGATGTTGTGATAGTGCTTTAAAAATATTTTGTTCTCTAAGACTACTAGATTTTCCTATTTGTGTACATTGAATGAGAATCCTAAGGTGTAGCTTCTAAACTTCATCAAAGAAATCTCTCTTCACAGACCTTTACAGAAAACCACAACTGAACAAAATTCAGACATCAACAAAACCCAGAGAACCCATCCTCAATGGATAAATCTACATCACACATGCATCTATTGGTCAGAAAACACTCTGGAAGAGGGATGAGAAAAATTGTAAGAACCAGAACACCCGGAAGTCTGCTGTAAAACAACAGTTTATGGCTGTTTATGGCTGCATAAACAGAACCAGCACAATGGCAATATCAATAAACACACTAAGTTAAAAGGGGAAAATAATGCAAGAATCTACCCTAAAAACTACAGTCAAGCAATGACTGCTGGGAAAGCAGGATTATCTTCTCACAGTATTAAGCCCCCTTGTTGGTCCTTTACAGAGTGGGCAGCCTAGATCAAATAAACACAACAATATCAATAGACTTAGCACAGATATCCCCCCTTTCTCTCTCTCTCTGTACAACAATAATAAAAGAAAAAGATATTATCAACTTGAGAGTGGGGGCTATGGGAGGGGTTTGAGAGATGATAGCTGGTAGGGGTTGCAAGGAGAATATTAAGGGAGGAAAATGATGCAAGTCTATTTCAATTAAAAACATATTAAAAGTTAAAAAAAGAAATGAAAAAGAATCACTTTAGGAACCTGCAGGATTCCACATTTAGTATTCTGTTGTTAACTAGTATAGGAAAATTATCAAGTCATAGAAGATCTGGGGACTTAAAATGATGAAGTTATCTTTAGCATGTCATAATTGGTCATAAAAGATCATAATTGCTAGAGTTTCTGGGATGCAGTTTTGTTACATTGATATATTATCTGTAATAACTTAAAACTCTTTCATACGTTAAGTAACTTAGATTAAGTTGACCCCTAGCACTGGATCCTTGTTTCTCTGTGCGGTCACCTCACTAGCTCTAACAAGGGTATGACTTGCATGGCTCAGAGCTCACACATCTTCAATACGCGAGCTATTTATAACTTTGTGCTTAGGATCCAAGCAGCTCATGATCTAGACTATGAATTTCTTATGAATACCAATTCTGCTTCCTTATTCACCAAAATTCCCTTCATCTAGCACTGTATTTGATATGATACAGATTTCAAATAAATGCTTGTTGAAGGAAGAAACAAATGCTGTAGTTTAAAATTGATTTTCAAAACTGCTTCCTCCTTAGTCTCGAAATGATAACAACAGATGTCTTTGTCCTTATACCTTTCACTATTGAAACCAGATTAAACTGGTAGCATATTACTTTCTAAGTTTTTTTTTTTTATTTGCCTTTCAAGTTTTCCAACTTTCGGAGATTCAATATAAAGCCACATTTTCAGTGTGTAAAATAGTGTCATGTTGCTGCCATATAATTTAATGTTACAAAATATGTTATTGAAGTGACTGAATCAGAAATTTGGGTACATGAGGACAAATTCAAACTCTAAGTGTGTTTCATGGTTGTGACACATACCAGATGGATAAACCACATTTGCATGCATTGCCTGTACTATTAATAACGAAGAGTTTACTGGAGACACCGATTACTCATTTGAAAGCTAAGATGATAACACAGGTCCTTTACATTCTTTCAAGCAACTTTCTCTTCACTCTAAGGATTCAAAATATGCCTCATCAGAGAGAAAGATGAGCATACATCTCTATATTCTGTCTTTGAGAATAAAGTAATTTTCCAAAAAGCAAGTGCTTGGTTGAGAACACTGAGCTTCAATTCCTCTATGAGGAAATTTCTTTTCAGCTCTGGTGTTGCAGAGAAGTGTTTGAGAAAAATGGTCTTTTTGTTCTTTCCCCTGAGGAAATAAAGTTGTGGGAACAGTCACCCAATGTAATAACCTCTCCTGTGTCTGTTGAGGGCAGCTTGCAAGTATACTGAGGACCCTTCTGTTCGATCCTTTCACTATTTCTTTTAAACCTCTGTGCCCTAATAGGTTTGATAATAGTCACACACTTAAAATGTTAGTATCAAATGTTTCCCTAATACTCTTCCCATTGCTTCCCTTGATTCACCCTAATTTCCAAGTCAATAATGCAAAAGAAGCATAATAAGTTCCTGCACTTGGCCATCTTTCTTCTTCTGCAACCAGAGGTTTTTTTCTCTGAAAACACCTTGCTTTGATACTGTTTTAATATAATTGGCTGAGTAATTCTTAGGATGACCTGCTCATTATTAATTCTCTCCAACTTTCCATCCTTCTCCCCTCATTCTTGCTGCTCCCTCTCCACTCCTCCCCATTGTTAACCACAGCAGAAGTGGGACATCTGGTCACAAAAACATTTAGATTGCTAATGATTCTTTTTAACATCTGCTGTACTGCTACTGAACAGTTGTTGTTTCTTTAAGGAGACACAAGGGACAAGACCTACGTCACCTTAATAGTGGGTACTTTTTGAAAGTTGTAAGCCCTGTACCTCTGGGAGCCATCCAGAAGTGCCACTGTGTACATACATAAACTTAATGCTTCCAGTTCTGCTGTTGTTCTTTGCATATTGTAGTCTTTCTGATTAGAGTACTTTGTGTCTGGTTGTTATAATATTTGATTTTTTCTAGTCTTCTCATTCCACTAGTCATTACGATTTCACATTTAAAAGAAAACCTATTAAACACAAAGTATATCTCATATCTCCCATTGAATTGAATGTGAACCTTTTATAAAAAAGCTTCAAATAGACTTTGATATCAAAACTCAATCTGTATGATAATTCATAATAAAATATATAGAGAATATGGACTGGGACCCTATTTATATTTTCTTTTTGGCCAATGTATTGTACTTGTTAACAAAAATTCATGATAAGAAATAAAAATAATTTATTTTTAATATTTCTATCCAGATTGTTCTGGAAATATGGTCCTATTGCCATACTGAAATTGCAAAAATGTTTTTCCTACATTCAGGTTACAGAGGCAAAAAATTACTGGTGGAATAAAAGGTGTTCACATATTAGTAAAACTGATTCTCTCTTAATTCAACATAGTAATATATCTGGAAGAATTTTTAGAAACCCAAAAGTAATTTAATATTAGAAACAGATGCATAAAACAAGGTGGCAGCAAGAATGCCAGGATAGTTTATTTTCCATTCAGTTTTAGAATTTAGCAAAATCTAATATCTTAAGGGCTTTGTTCATTTGAATTTTATTTCTCAGTTGGTGTTTGTACACACAAATACTATAGATACATAGCAGTTGGTGAGTTCTTTCATAATCCTATACTTTTTCTATTCTTATTGTCTATAATCTGTAAAAATCCAGATTGCAACTTCTGATGCATAATGGGGGTAAAAATAAAAAATAAAATAAAAATCACCCAGTGTCTTTACAGGAATGCACATATTTATAAAATATCTTTTACTTTGCATGACAAATCAACATGCATAAATCAATGCCATAAACTGGAGAATATTTTTTCTAATACCTTAAGACAAGTATTGCAGCTTATTTATTTATTTATTCATTTATTATTTATTGCTTGGTTTTTCAAGAAAGGGTTTATCTGTTGTAACTCTGGCTGACCTTGAACTTACACTGTAGACCTGGCTGGCCTCAAACTCACAGAGATCCACTTGCCTCTGTCTCCTGAGTGCTGGGATTGAAGGCACATGCCACCACCACCTGTTTGTTGTAGCTTTTATAATAAAGCCCCACATGAAAATTCAAGTTAAATACAAGGACAAGAACAATTAAACATTAAGCCCCTGAGTTCCTATGTTTCATGCTTTACTTAGGTGAGCCTAGGTTGGGCATAAGTTCTCTGGTGTTGTAGATGTTCTGGGTAAACTATATTTATAAACCTAAATCACTATTGTCTGTGGAAGTAACAAAATGCCAGCTGCTTGAACTGCACATCTCTGGAATTTGTCTGATGATTTCATGTCAAGGCACAGAACATAAGAACTGAATATTATTGGCTCCCTTTTCCTTACTACATATTTAGTGAGTGATATAATATTGCTTGCTTAATAAATATTTAAACTTAAAAATATTGAAGTCAGTAGCTGCTAGTTGTCATAAAAGAAAAAATTCTACTTCTTTAACAGCTTCTAGGCTCAGATATAAGGTAGAACTTGAAAAGACTACAAATTAAATTATGACAGCCTGTATCCCTTATTGACAATCCTTTGAATTCAAGAATGTATGAAAAATACTTAGACAACTATATTTCAGCCACAGTAATATTACTTTTCACAATTTAGTTGTTATTTACTTATATAAAGTATTTTCTCTTTTTAAAATTTAACACAGACTATTTAAATATATGTTTTGAAATTCTAAATTTAAAGGTGTAATTGTAGCAAGCCTTATAGCACATGCTTATAATCATAGTAATTTGTAAGCTGAGGCAGAGAACCAAGAGTGTTAGCTTAGTTTATGTAGTTTTATTTTCTCCCTAAAACTTAAACACACACACACACACACACACACACACACACACACACACACACACACGAATGCAGTTATACATTTATAATTTCTATATATTCATTATTTAGTCATAAATTATTGTCTCAAATGAAGGTAATCGTTACTGTGTCATCATGTTTTCCCAATCAAGTTACACATAGTTCAGTCCACAAATTGTGTTCCATATACAATGACATGTTTTAGACAGTCCAAAGAAGTCTAATTCTACCTCATGTTCTAGCAGTCAAGAGATCTCCCATGTCAGACATTGTTTCATCAGTTTTTAATGAAACAGTTAGAGATTTTCCTTTAATATAGGCTTAAACATGAAAATTAGGAAATAAAGATGTGCCCATTAAAAATGTAAGACATACCCAACTGTGAGAATAGGTTCCTTAAGGGAGAAGTTCCTATTTACTTATTAAATTATCTTGTGTGTGTCCCTGATTTCTACAGTGGCCAGAAGATGGCATCATATCTCTCTGAAATGGAATTACAGATGGTAGGGGTGCTAAGAATCAAGCTCCTATCTTTTGGAGGAGCAGCAGGAAATGCTAAGGCCCAATTCATCTCTCTAGCCTCCTGTTTCATTATTCCTAAGGTTTCCTCCACTTCCTTCCTTTTTTGCTTTTTTCCTTTCCATTTCTAAAATGCACATGCATCTTATAGTTGACACACTCTATCATACTATGGTAGATAATAATCAGTGAACAATGATAACAATGTATTTTCCTGCAATGCATCTTAGGATCAATACACATGGTAAGTTAGTAACAGAAATATATTAAACTTATGCAGACGCTATTAGTTGCATTATTTCTAATATTTCTTTTTTTTTTTTTTTTACAAAAGGTGCTACTTGATGCTATTTTTGTTACAATACTATAATCCATATATTAACTAAATATTCACTAAATATTTATTTGACAATTTTTTCATTTAATTTCCTTATGCTCAAATTTCCAAGTTATTTATTTAAGAGAGAAAAATGACCCTGAAGGACTGATGGAAAAGATGATATCTACTCATATTTTTTTTTTCCCTGGGAAAAAAAGATGTGAACATTCATTCATCTTACATAGAGCACCACCAGTAAAACAAAGATTTCTACAATGTCTAACTTGCTGGACCAATGAACTTGTTGAATTTACTTATACAGAATAGGTGAAGAGTTACAGGAGCATGAGTGACCCCAAATGCTACATCACTATAGAATTACACTCCATTATGTGTGACAGCCCGTGAAAGCTGCATAATGGAGCCCCCTTTCAGTTAACATTCTTCTTTATCATATATTTGAGTATCTGTCAAGATCACTTGAATTTGGGAGAAAACACCAGAGAGTAAAGGCTGAAATCCCAGGTAAGGGTTGGGGTGCCTTCCTTTACTCCTTCTACATGGAAGGATCCATTGTTCTATTGTGTTATCACAGATCTGGATACCTTTGTATTGTTCTTCTCCCCTAGTTGACATGGCTACCAGGCTACAGTAGTCAAATGATGAAAGGATGATAATGCTGCCTCAGAGGGAAACAAAAATACACTTCAGTATTGCTAGATCGTTGTATCATAATATTTAGCAAATCAGCGAACATTACATGGGACATATTCAAATGCATTTTCATAGTGCAACATACAAAATCATCTACCTTGTGCTTAGGCAACATCTAATTATGTGAAGGTATTTTCTCCCTATATTTTAAACCTTTAAAAGTTTTAACCCAGTCAGGGAAACTTTTCATATGCATTAATATGATATCTGGTGTGGCTTTAGACAGCAAAATTTATGCTAGAGATTTCTGTGCTATTTTTATCTGAGCATCTACACGTTTATCCAGCAGAGCATCAATTCTACAGCCTCAGGCAGTAGCTTGTCTTTCTTGCTATTGCTATCAGTGGGGGAAAATTGAAAAACATTATATAAGTGATGTGGCCCTGGGTCTGCTCTATGTTCAGAACTCAGTGGTGTAAATGATGTGTTTGGGGAAATCTTTCCAGAAAACCTAACATCAGCAGCAATGACAAGAGTGCCATCCATTAGCCCACTTTTTATTCATTTGCAGGAGGAAGCCAGGAATTGGAATTGGCAAGCCAATTTATGCCTTTTTCAACATTTACGTCTTTGTATTTGAGGGAGATGGCAGCCCTTTCCATTTAGCACCGCTCAGAGCCCCATGGGTATGCTGCTGTCGCACTGGTGAGTCTCAGAGCCTTGCAGTGTCTAGTCTTGCTAGCTTTAGTGTCAGGTACTCTATCTCAGAGGACATGTACATGTTTGCATGTGTTCACAACCTTGACATAAACACATAATATTGCCAAGTTTGAATGTAATAAGCACACACTAAACAAAGCAAAGCTGAATCATTTTCTTAAACACAAAGCCAACAAAATTGAATTATGTACAGTGTGGTTCTGCTTTTTACTTATTTTGAATAGACAACATTGAAAACTCATTTAATCTTCCAACTCTTTAGAAAGGTCACAATCATTATAGGTTTCTCTAGGACTGCTTAATTCATTGTTCCCATTTACAGGGCTGCCTTCATTAGCATGCAGAAATGAAATGATAGAAAAATTTATGAAGGGAGGCACTCTTCAAAATAGTCATTCGTGCAAAGATTCAGTAACATGCATAACCATCATAAAAATTAGGGAGACCTTTGTAGAATTTATTTTAAATTGTTATTTGAAGTCTTAACACACAGTTTGAAAGGGACACTGACATTGGCAAAGAAAAAAGGAAGAGAAAGACAGGAATTGCTACACAGCCATTTTTTCTTTCATTTGTATTTATTTCATTTGATCCTGAAGTTTTGGTGAAAATTCAGGCAGTTTTCAAGGAATACATATTAGAAAAGAGGATAAATAATAATTATTTCATTCAAATTTAAAGTTATCCTGTTTTATGCCTTTGTTCATGGAACAGGTTTGAAGGAAAGCGAAGGCTAGCTCCTAAGCCAGCCAAACGTTTTACTCCCACCTTGTGGTAGTGAAACTGCATGGCTAGTTTCTCAAACAGAAGCCATCAGAACTTTGGTGCAAAATGACTTTTCTCTTAACCACTGATGAAAATAAAATGGATTGAGACCCGGCTTTGTGATTTATCAAATCTAGAAGACTGTGAGCCGGGACTTTCTCAACATGAAAAGCAGAAAAGATTAGTGGTGCGACAGAATAAACAGGGTTCTTTTACGTAAAAATTAAAGAAATTCTGTAAGTATCTATATCACAACAAGCTTTCTCAACAAAACACAACGATCGTAAATATTAAAAATATTCCTCCAAAGCTGGAGAGATGACTCAACGGTGAGAGGGCACACTGCTTATGCAGGGGGTTTGAGATAGACTCCCAGTATTCGTGTGAGTTATCTCACAGCTACATGTAAGTCCAGCTTCATATACCCAACACCCTCTTCTGTGATCCCCGGACATGTGCTCTCACAAGTGCAAACACACATGTAGAGACACAGGTGCACACAAACAAAAATAAAAATTAATCTTAAAAATTATTTATCAAGCCCGGTTTAGTTTGTTAGGCAAAGCATATCTGCTCACTGATTTGTTATTAATATTAAAAGCGTGGAGAGAATGCTGTGTCTCAAGAGTGATACCACAGGGATAGATTTTCTACAAATGCATGAAGAAAATAGAATTTGAGTACTTATGATGTTTCCCATGTAGAAAAAGTTCCTATGGTCAGAATATTAGAAAAATTGATCAACACTTTTTTTTTTTTTTTTTTTTTTTTTTTTTACCCCAAGTGGCTTCTGTTTTTTTCTTATCAGGTTATAATCGAATCCAAGTCACTGCAGACTCACCATTTAACCCTACTACCAAAAGAGAGGGAAAGGCGGGCAGGGAGAAGAAAGGCAACTTTTGGAGATAATACTCAACAGTCACCAAACGGCATGCATGGCCAATGCTTCGAAACATCACTGCAGCTCATCTCAAGTGGCCGGCGCCTACCCTGATCATGTCTTACCATCTGTTACTCTTAAGAATCGCACATGCTCACCGTTATATGTGCTTTTATTCTTTCCTTCAATATATTTTTCTTCTATGTGTAATAAAACCCAATTTCGCTTCATTCCGGCTAGGCCTGAAATTCTTTTCTGTGTTCTGGCCTGGGCTGATGTCCATCAATCACAGAGGAAAGTCCTTAGACTGTGGAAAGGATGGTGTGCTCTCTCTAAGAAAGAAAGGATAACATTTGCTTCATTTTATTATGTTATTTTATTTTATAATCATCACAAACTGAAAAACAAAATCCCTGTGTTGGATTCTTCTCACTCTGTTTGATTTTTTTTTGTTTGTTTTTTATTTTACTTTCTCTTAATTGAATTTAACATCCATTTTTCTTTCAGAGGAGCCTCAATTACTTTCAGCTGGAACATAAAGGCATATTTTTTCACACAAAAAGAATTCAGAACCCAGAACACTTTCTTTTCTATTGCATCTGTGGGGCTTATTCAAAGCCACAGAGCCCTCACTCTTTGTGCATCATCATGGTTAGGCAATGCTTGGAGAAACTTTCCAAGGTTCTCTAAGCCAATGGGGTTCGGTCTCAGATTAATTTGTGATTAGTAAGAAAAACCTCAGGACTGCAGTGCTCGTCCATATAAACATCACATGGAGTTTAGGGGATGTAGTCAAATGTCTTCTGTTGTTCCTTAGTGTGGAGAAGCATAAGAAGCTTCCTAATATAGGAAAAAGAGTTTCTATTTTGATTTGAAATCAGGCATTGAAAAAACAATCCCTAAAGAAAAAAATATTTAGAAGTTTTGTTTTGCTTTTGTTTTTGTTTTTTGTTTGTTCTTTTTTTTTATTTTAGACTTCCTTAGATATAGAATAAGTCATACAAAAAATATTGATGTGCTTCAGTTAGATTGGATCATGTAGACCATGTAGATTCGGTAGATTTCAATTTTGAAAGTTTCAAAGATTAGTTTTTATTCAGATGTCTACGTTTTACATCCTTAGTAAGTAAATGAAGATGAGTTTTTCTACCACTTAAATATTATGTTCACTATCTAATTTATGCAATTCAATTTTTATAAAGTATGTTCTCATCAGCATGATTATCTTAATATTCTCTTCAAAGAAAGATTTTGACAAGAATATTAACTCTTTGAGGGATAACTTGAGATTTACCAAATTAGTATATACGGCTAATTTTAAGACACTTAATTTTGACTCTGTTCAAAAACCTACACCTAAGTTCTTAAGTGTACCTTATTTTCTTTTCAATTATCTTTCTTTCACATAAGTCTTTTGCTTAAAATATATGTTTAAAATGTCTTCTAATAAATTACAGCTCTACTTTACACTGGTCTGTCCTAACTTCTTTTCTATGGCATGACTAAGGATTTTGTTTAACTTGAGCTGAGGTCCCTAAAAACTAAAAGAACTCTTCAGGGTGTTTCAAGCAACATTGTGTCTCTTAACCTGCAGCTACTGACAAACTCAAGTTACTCTTGGTTCAATTCCTCTTCATCTGCCATTGGCCACAGTTTATTAAAAACACTCTTGCAGCACCAAAAAAAAAGAAAAGATATTTTTGTTTTACTGTTTGTGATATGTGGTTTTCTTTAGAATAGAGCTTCAGGGCATCAAAATCCTAGACCAAGACAAAGTACAATCTTGGTATTTCCAGACATTAAATTGCCTTGTATTTCAAAAGAAAGTAGGAAACAGAACAGTAAATGAAAGTAGATTTGTTTACTTACAATTTGGCCAAAAGATGATGAAAGGGAAGGGAGAAAAAAAAATCTAAATCCTCTTACCTCCAAGTCCTTATCCACGTGCCTGTATTTATTTTTTAGATTAGAGAAGGGTACAAGACAAAGGCAAGAATATTTATAAATTCAACTCTGACAAGACTACTGGTTCTTTTCTGGGAAAGGTCACCTAGACCCCAGGTTGTCTAGGCCCCATTCTTTATACAGAGAACAGACAGCTTTATATCCATGACTGGCAAAGAAAATGAGATAGATATTTTGATCTTAACATCCTCCAAACAACACACACACACACGCACACACACACACGAACAGAAACTTTTGAAAGTGCAGTGTCTCAGGGTTTTTAAAGTTTGGTCATTAAGATCTTCATCACTCTAGGCCTGGGAGAATTTTTTCTTTCTTTCTCTTCTCTTCATTTATTTCTTTTCCCTTTTTTCTTTTTAGTTTATTGATTTTGGTTAATATGTTTAAAAAGCATGTTTTGTAACATTTTCATAAATAAATCATTTTCTTCATTTTTTATTTCCTAAACCCTTGCCTTTTAAACTTCTTTCTCTTCCCAAATTATTTTCCCTTTTACTTTCATGACATACTGACACATATGCCACCACCCTCTCTACTACCTGCCACATCCCTTTTATTTAGAAATATTCTTCACACATCAAAGTCCCCTTTATAATTTCATGTCATTCATACAATTACAACAATATAGAATCCACATTACAAAAACAAGTGATATTTATCTTTTTGTTTAACATTTTGCTTAACAGTGTTGAATTCCATCTATTTTACATCAAATGTATTCTTTCTTATAGCTGAAGGCAATTTCACTGTGGCTATGTAGCAATTTTCTTTATCTATTCAGTCATTGATGGATATCATCCAAACAACAAATAGGGTAATGAACTGAATAGATAGTTCTCAAAGGAAGAAACACACATCAGCAATAATATTTGAAAAGTGATTCACAACCTCAACCACCAGAGAAATGCATATTAAAACTATTTTGTGATCACATCTCTGTAGATGTAGATTTTCCAGATGTAGATATTGGTTCAGGGCAGAGGACAGTTTATTCTTTTGTCTAATTAAACTACTGGTTCTAGTCCAAAGTTCTGGAACCCTATAGCATTTTTTTCCTCTTTATAGTCTAATATTAATCCTTTAACTGGATGGCTTCAGCCTTTGTACAGTCTTGCTAGCCCAGACCTAGAAGGCTTCAGACTTAGCCTTCCAAGACTGATGGCTGACAGAGTCATTCTGACTAGCTCCTTCTGAACTCCGATTCTTCTGGTTCATTTTACTCTCTGTTCTGGGCTTCTTCTGCCAAGCACTGCTGTGTCTCTGTATCTCTCTCTGCACTCTCACTGTTCCATCCTGCCTCTGTAACTGATTAACTTAACTAACTGCTCTGTAACTCACTCCAGCCACAGCTTCTGCAACTCCTCTATAACTGACTCTTCTACCAACTCTCCAACTAACTCTCTTTAACTAAATCATCAACTTCTTCTCAACTGACTTCTTCTTACTGACTCAGTCCTCTGTTAACTCTTCAACTGACTTTTCTTAACTGACTCAGTTAACTGAATTTAACTCCTATGTAACTCCTTTTAACTGAGCTAAGAGCCCACTGTTTCTCATGAGAGTTTGGCATGTCCTTACTCTGCTAACTCTTCCTCTGATTAGTCATTTTGTGTGCCATTCATTGTGACTCATTTCAGATGTCATTTCCTATGTTACACTAACTCCTTCTGAGTTATGCTTCCTGTATCTGCTTCTACGTTTTTTCCCCTAGGGATTAAAGGCATGGACCACCATTGCCTTCTGAATACCAGGATTAAAGGTATTTGCTGCCACTATTTTCTGAATACTGGATTAAAGGTATGTATTCCATTCAGATCACACAGGCCTCTGAATGTAGCCCCTGGAATGTATTTCCTTGCTGACACACAGGGGTATTCCTTTATACATACCATACCAGTCACAAAGGCTATCAACAAGAAATCAATTCACAGAAAATACTGGCAATGTTATGAAGAAAAGGGATATACACATTCCTTGTGGGGATGTAAACTCTTAATATCACTATGAACCTCAGTACGGAGATAATTTAAAAAATACAAATACTGTATGATCCAGCTATACCACTTCTGGGTTTATGCTGAGAGAATTCTACGTGACAACTCCAAGTCCAGGTGCATTGCTTCTCTATCAGCAAAAAGCAAGCTACAGAATGAAATGTCTGATAGAATTCCTTGTCTTGAAATCTACTGCTTTGACAGTATAGCCTTTTTTATCCATTCTTTAGAGATAGGTCTCAAGTTGTGTCTCCACAGTTCTGTCAAACATAATGTTTATGAATGATAAAAGTATTAGTCTATAGCAACATAGGAAGACATAAATGTTTCTTTTGAATAGTTATTTTCTGCTTGAGCTTCAGCATGAAATGATTGTTATACTGGTTTAAAAATATCAATCATTTAGTAAATCAGTTTTAGCAAAGAGCTACCACTATAAAGGCTCAGACTCCTCTCTGCTTTAAAATATTTTATTGTCTTTGTTTTTTCTTCTCTGGGGCACTTTACAAGTTTTTCCATGTAAATTAATGTATTAATGGAGTACCAACATATATGTTTTATACTAAGACTTTATCCCCTTAAACAGATCTACCTCTTACATATCCATCATTTCATTTTTTTATGAGAATATTTTAAACTCTTTCTTCTAGCTTATTTGTGTTAAGAACTTGTGAATCTAGTACATTATTTTTGTTTCCTTTTATGAATTTTATATATTCTAAAATGATGATTTTTAGATATTAAAGCAATCTGAAAAAAAAGCAAACTTTGCAATAATTTGAAGATACCTGAGATTAAAAAAACCTTAGCCAGAGCTATTAGATGTTATGACTTTTTGCAATTACCTGTTTGAGAGGATTGAATAACATTTGAATTCTGTAATATTGGGGTGTTGCATGAGAACAGAGACTGAGGAAAAGCTTCATGAAGATTAACAAATAATGGATACCACTTTGTGGGGAAAGAAGGGAAAGTCACTTTTCACCTGGGCTTCTTGTAACAAACAGAAGATGTGCGAGATAAGCTAGCATACAAATGTAAGAAAAGAAGATGTTATATAAATATCCCATAGGGGTTATGTGCCTAATGCCCAGCCTTCACTTTTAGGCTTTTCCTCAGCTCACTAAACAACTCCCATTCTTGGGAATGCTTTCTCTTTTGAATAAAGCATCTCTATTTGCTTGTAGTAATAAATCCTTGGTCCACTTCTTTCTAGGGGACCTTAGAACTTGAATACTTAGGGGGCATATTTCCAGACTCAGACTTGTGCCTCTAACAAGGAACATGAAGCCTTCTGAAGCCGCAATTAAAAATTTGATGTATGTATTCAATATGCTGTTACCAAGTTTTACAAAAGAACAGCATAGAAACACACACACAGAGAGAGAGAGAGAGAGAGAGAGAGAGAGACAGACGGTGACAGAGAGCAGAGAGACTGACACAGACACAAACAGACAGACAGACTCCAATATAATGGTATTATTAACTTCTGGACTAGAATGCTGTATGAACAATCCTTCAAATGTGTCATAGTCTTGGTTTCTTCAGTTTCTCCCAAACACATTTAAATTATACACAAAACTCCCACTTTACCTTTTTCTATAGCAGAATAAGTATATTCAGATAACAATTGAAATCAACATGGGATTTGCAGCTTTATTTTTCTCCAACTCAATGCTGTTCACAACCATCTGCTTGATTATTAATTTTTTTTTTTTGCAATCAAAACATAAGAAGTGACTTGTCTGGCTTAGCATGCTAATTGAAAGTTGTATGAAAACAAAAAGCCTTTTACCAAGTTCCAAACCACCTGACTATGGCTGGGATTTAAAGTTAGTGAATGATCAGGTTATAATAAAGATAGAAGAGTTTGCTAGAATGGTTCTGAAGAGGAGTGTGGGATTGATGTCAGTGGGATAGGAAAGGATGTTCTGGCTGAAATAAAGTGACAAGATGCTCACTCTGTTTGTAAGGAATACCTTCACAAAGTTTTTGCTTGAGACAGCTTTGGGCAGAAATCTGTCTCCAAAACCTAAATCAAACAAAAGCATCAGAATATGACAATTGTAATAACATGTGTTTACTTTATGTAATTCTCTCAGTATCAGATAGCTATGGCTTCTTATGAAATTACTTAGAAAAACAGAATGATTATTTCAAATCATTGTAAGATTTAAAAAGCGTTTTATTAAGAAAATATAAAATGTAAAGATTCTGTACTTAAAATGCACTCAGAACAACTCGAGTATACTAAATAAATAAGGGAAAAATATATCTAGATAATTTGATCAAGATGGCAACCAATTCTCTACTGCAAATACCTTGCTCCTTGACCCACTGAGGACCAGAGCCTTCTATGCTATCTCAGACTGGAGCCAGACCCAGTGGGAGATCTGAAAGGCAATTGAAACCACAGTAGGAAACTTGTTATTGGATTTTTAAAAAAATAACAAAAACAAAACTCATGCCTGGTGACATAATAGCATCTGAGAAGGTCAACCTTGCTGAGGAGTAGATACTTAATAACAAGTACCTCTTCATAAGAAACTTCACTTGGTGAAGTAATTGACTCCCTATCTGTGGGGTTTTTATTACTGTGTGTTTTCATCAGCACTTCATCCCACATCCCACTTTGCCACTTGAACCATGCCTAGTGAGTATCAAAGAACCCGAGATAACAAAGGGAGTTCTGTGGCTGATAGCTGTTTTTATAGAACTATTGCCAATATACAAACATGATGAAAAATCCTACAGGAACATTTATATCTGACCCTTGCAACAGTTATCTGGTAATGTCAGTGTGACTATCAAGAATTACTTTTCCCTCACAGGCATCTTCATAAGTGCTTACAAACTCAAACAAATATTTCAACTTTTGGTAAAACTGTTCACTAAAACTTGTCATCTGCTTCTAAATTATCAACTCTCTGCACAGTATTATTTTAAAGATTTTGGTAAATTAATATGCCCTCTTTCAAAGGAGATTAGTAAGTCTAGCAGTGTTTATGGACTTGACATATATTGTCAAGCTTTCTTTCATATGGAGTTGCTCTTATCCAGATGCTCCACATGGCCTAGGAGAAGGGCAATAGCGTTTAAATAAAGTACCATAAAATTGCATCAGGCCATGAAGCAAAATGTCAATCAAGGTCCATTCCCATAGATTAGTCATTAGAGAGTACCTGCTAAAACTTCTAAATGAAATTTCCATCCAAGTGGTGCTTAGGCAGTTTTGACACTAAACCAGGTTAAGAAACACAGGAGTTTGATGCTGTCTTTTGAAATACATATTTAACATGTATTTAATATATTATATATTATATATATGTATATATATATAGTTTATATATATATACTTGACTATATATATATGTACATATATACACATATATGTATGTAAATATACATACATTTATGTATGTGTGTGTATATATATATATGCACACATACACATACATACATGCTAATTTCTCATAACTGGAAAGCTTTCCTTTTGTGGTGTGTAATCTTGTCAACTTGAAAGAGATAAAACTATTCATATCTGAGAGAAGCTGCTGGCCCTTTGCTGGGATTCATTAAACTAAGGTGCAAATGTTCATTAGTTGTTGTCAGCACCATTTCACAGACTAGGTCTTCAGACTGAATATAAAGGAGAAAGTGAGCTGAGCACAGGCATTCATCTTTCTATGCTTCCTGACTGTTGTTTTAATGTGACCAGCTCTTACAAACTCCTGCTAACATAACTTCACTAACATAATTTGGAGTAGCATAGTTATAAGCACCAAATAACCTTCTTATTTTTAGTTTTTTGTAAGGTATTTCACTGCAGCAACAAGTAGATATTAGGTTTTATAAAAGTAACTAGTTTTTGCATTGTTGAAGTTTGTAGTTTGACACATTGTTACAGGAATATGGTTGTGTATACATTGCTTTAATGTTCATTTCTCTCTTGATTTTTGTTAGTGATTTTGCACTTGCTGCTTATTTTATACTGTGGGAACTACATAAGATAAAAAATAAACTCACATATTTGTTATTGAATTTTAAATGGACCATAAAATCACCAGAGACAAGTCACAATACCAATAATACATTCTGGCCAGGAACTATGTTCATAATGTACTGGTAGTTAACAAATTTTTCAGATGAGATGAGCTTTTTGAAGATGATAGAAGTGTAGTGGCCAGCAATTGGAAGCTGACAATGACCCACAGAGAGCGATCAAGGAAGCTGGTCATCTTATAGCTACACTAGAAGTTAACAAATAACTCCACAAGATGTATTTCTGAATAAGGTGATGACATTCATTGAAAATGGGATTTTAACTGAAAAGTGGCCAGGACCACCTCAGTATCTGGACCAAGAAGATCTAAAACTCTTCCCAAAGCCAAACTTGCAACCCTAAAATGTCACTGTTTTCTGGTCAGCTGCTAGGGTGATAATTTACAACTCTCTGTGGCCCTATGTAGCTATTAATTTAGAGGATTATGGTCAGAAAATCAAGGAGCATCAAAATCTGCAATACATGCATCAAGCTGCAATCACTTTATGCTAGGGCTACAGCTTCTCCATAATGGCATACCATACATGCACAGTTCTTCAAAAGTAGAATGAATGGGACTATCAAGTTTTACTTCGACAACCATATCATCTGAGTTCTTATCAAAAAATCATCATTTTTTTAAAACCCCATCAAAATTGTTTGTTTTTATCGGGGGAAGCATTGAGTCAGTAGAACGCAAAAAACACTTTTGTCAGTTTGCTGAATCTCAAAGAACAGATTTTGTCCTTACAGGAGTGAATAAACTTTCTCTTTGGCAAAAATATGTTGATTTTATTGGTTCTTAGTTTGACTAATAAATTATTTTTATTACTTTATTTTAAATCATTATATTTTGGTAAAACTTAGTGTTTTATCAAAATATAATGATTTAAAATTCACAATCTGAGACAGCAATATCCTTTTTACTAATATAGTACTGTACTTGTAAAAACATTAATCCTTTTAATGGCAATACCTTAAGCTATGAAAATGATTCCATCAAAGAAAAACAGATATTTCTACTTATCAGGCACCTACTATGTGCACAGACTTCTAACTTCTCAGGGCAATTTTTTACATCTTTACAACTATTAACATTGTATCATTTTTCTACTTACCAATTTAAAGTAATTAAAGTTGTACATACCCTTTGACATACACACGCACACATTTCTAGTTACAGCATGCAGAACTACACAATATCAACTCCAATATCAGTTCAGTATATGCTTTACATTACCATCCCTTTCAGAGTGAAATTTATTTTATTTTTCTTGAACAAATGGGTTCTTATTTGATTTTTGCTTTAAGATGAGTGCTTTATAAAATACTCTTTCTAATTTTGAATTATAAACCTAACCTACATTTGATTCAACAATTTAGTGTAACAGCAAAACCCATATTTTAAGCTATGTCTTCTGTGACATTGTGTATAACACAGACAGCTGACTAAACAAGGCAAGCCAGTTAATTAACTAATATTGTAGGTGGACTAATTGATTTTGGTCAATGGATGTTTAATGATAATTTTTTCTTCATCCATGATGACTCTAGTTGTAGTAAGCATATCAAGAATGTGCTGATTATATGGAAACATTAAAGAATATTAATAATCAGTGAATTGACAAGGGGTATTATTTCTATGACATACACACAAATTATAAAATTACTTCATCAGGGCAATCACAACTCTTCTTTAATAGCACAGTCTCTGTCCCAAATTAAAGACACCGTAGTATCACAGTTATGTACCAGAGTAAGTAGCCACATGTAACTGAATACGTTAGAAAACATCGGAATTCACACTAGCTTTCATCTTTAAACAATTTTGAAAATATTGTTTAAATTTTTAGTTAAATGTTCTGATTATTCATAATAAAAAACTGATATACTTTAGAAACTACTGTAAATTCACCTTTGCGCTGGAAAATATGCCTGAATTTTTTTTCTTATTCACTTTACCCAAGAAACTCTTCTACTACATACTTGGTTTCCACCTGGCCTCATATTCTCCCTTTGTTTCTTCAGCTATCTGAATTTCCTTATTGCCATGACTGGATATCTTAGTTCTTTTCTGTCACTGTGATAAAATACTCTGGCAAAAACAACTTAAGAGTAGAAGGGTTTATTTTAGTTCTCAGTCCAGACAGCAGGGGATAAAATCAGCTGTTCACAATATGTCAGAAGAAATATACAACAAATGTATGCTCAGCTTCCTTTCTCCATTTCATATAGTTTAGAATCACTGGCCCAGGAGTAGTCTCTTCCCATATCAATTAACTTCATCAAGACAGTTCTCCACAGACACACCCAGTGTCCTTCTCGCAAGTGATCCTAAATTCAGCCAAGTTGCGGATGAACACTAACCATCACAAAAGGTCTTCTTTCCTTTTCTTTGATTTCTGAAAGTTTTAGTTTTATCTGCTTGCCTTCTCCATCAAATCTTTTATACACACTTCTTTTCTCTACCTCATTTTATTGTTATCATTGTATTTAGTCAAATTCCAATCATATAATCTTAAATTTTTGCTTATTCATTCTCACTTGGAACTTAATATGCAGTTTCTTTTCCAGAGAAATGGCTTATGAAAGGAGGCTTAAAAGGAGGCTTATGCATCTCAGTGTAAGCTTTTCTTTGTTACAAATTTTCGAATGAAACAGTCCATTGTTTTGTTGCTTTCTGAAGAGATGATTTCTTACTTGTATTTTACTTTGGCCATTTTTATGTAAGAGGCTGTTCTACATTTTCAATTAGTAGTAACCTTAACTATTTTCATTCTGGATTTCTTATTACATTAGAATGTATAAAAGCTTTACTTCAAAATGGTAAGGATCTTCTATATTGTCATTTCTGTAAATGGATACTACAGAAAGTTACCGAAATTGATATTTAAGATAAAAAAAAATGTATAACTACTAAGCAGCCTGTTAATTGCATTATTTTATTGACCACAGAAATGCAGTGTGCCTTTTCCTCATGATTGTACCTTCCTCCAATGTTATTTGGAGCACAAAGGTTTATACAAGTTGTCATTTCCTTGCAATCTGTAATTCTATAAAAGATGGGAAACTCTTTGTTGCCTCCATAGAATTGAGCATTTCCTGATTATTACCTGTTTATTTCCAAAAGATTCCCCCAGTTCTTTTAGATATCTGCACAATATCCTTTCAAATTGGGTAAGTTGTGATCAGTCTTAGATTTTAACACAGTTCTTAAGATATCTCAAGTAAATATCTGGAAAGAGAAACATGTACATTCCCACACACCCAGTGTTGTTGCCATTAAAGATAGTACTGGTAGCAAGTGGTACCTTCAGTGGCTGCCTTTGTGAGCAAGATCTGAGAATGTCAGGGATCACTACCAAAGTTTTACTACCTTCTCAGGAACACTGTGCTGGAAGTAAATTATTTAATAAATTTCCTACAGAAAACTTTAAGAAAGTGTACACAGTGGAAAACTATAGGAAGTATGATGGGTACTCATATTACAAGTATGGAAGAAACAGAATAAACTGATTTATGGTAATCAAAATCAGCTATTTCCATAGATGCAGGGATTTCTTTAAGACACATTTTCTTCAACTTCTTTTGAAAACTCTAAATGAGGTGTTTCAACAACCCTTTTGTTAGGAATCAGACAGACATGGCCATGAAATACTATGAAAGAAAAACAAAACTAGTGACATAAGCAATTATGAAAAATAGGGCAATCCTGTACCGAGAGTTATATATTGAGTTCTTTATATCAGACCAGGAAGATGTTTGGACTAGTTGCTGATTTTTTGTATTGTTTTATTTGCTTGTCTGTCTGTTTTGTTTTTCATCTGTGAATTCTAGGGAGTTAAGTAAGTCACCAGGGCTATGTGTAGAAAGAAAATAAGGCAGGAAATCTATATATGTGTATATTATTTGCACCTTTCTACATAGATAGCACCAAAAACAGTTGGATAATGACATAATTAAGAAAAATTACACCAATAATAATTTAGGTCAGTAAGTGCTTACTTTCTGGACAATCTTTTACATAATAATCATGAAACAATAAAAATGCATGGAATAGTAACATTTTTTTATAGATACCATAGGGACAGGATAGAGAAAAATATAATGAAGAGACATTCTTGGTGGAAGTGAGTTTTATATTGCAGAGACAAGATAATACCCTGAATTGTATATAGGCATTTAAATCATATCTATATTCATGATCTCTCAGCAAGAACAGCCTCTGTTGTTTCTGTAACTCCTTTTAATCTGAATCTTGATGTTAGATACAGGTCAATTTGAGCATCCAGTTCTATCCATAAGCATCATTGTCTGGTGAGATTCTACAAGTCTTGGGAGGCTTTTCTTCTGATTCAGAAGAAATAAGGGAGAATGTGAATGCAGATAGCAACAGAGCCGGTAGTCTAAATTCTCTGTACTTGTCACTTTGTATTGTTCAGGAGTGCTGGAGTCACACACTGTGACTAACAATTATTAAGCATATCATTTTATGAGGATTTACTTTGGACAAAGACTCGCAGAGCGCTCCAAGGAAAATAAAAGTGGATAAGACATAATTTCCTTCTCAAAGTCAAATTTCAAGGAGTTGTAGACATGCAAATGATTCATCTAGATGCTGGTACTTACAGGAGGATCATTAATTTTATACTTCTAAGAAAAGAAAATTGTATTGCTATAGAGATCTTAAAATGTGACTTCATGAATCATGTAGCCATCATTATCCATGTTTTAAATCTGGCTTTTCAAAAGTTACCTTCTGGTTTTTAGGCAATTAGCGTTTGCCCTTTATAACTTCATTTACATTTTATGTCCAGATTAATCTTCTTTAAGCTTGTGTCTGAGTCCATTGGTACTGTAAGTGATATACTTTTAGACCCTCTTACATTGAAGTATTTAGTTGTGTATGTGTGTGTATGTGTGTGCGTGTGTGCATGCCGCGTCTTCAGAAGTCAAAATATGGTGTTGGATCTCCCAGAGATAGAAACATAGAATTACTGGTAGCTGTCAGCTCCCCAGCATGAGTGCTGAACAGAACCCTGGTTCTCTAGAGGATACAGAAGTGCTCCTAGATGATCAACAAGTCTCTAACTCTATCTTAATGATATGTAGTATAATATGCTTATATCTTACAGCATTGTTTTTGTAATATTTCATGATGATATCAAGGCTTAGCTAAAAATATTGGTGATTGGCCATGAATATCCATGTAAGTATGCTAAAGCATCTTTACTATTAAATACTATTTACTATTACTATTTTACAACTAAGACTCTTTCATCTCTTTTGTTTGAATCTCTGTTGTTTTCCTATAGCATTATTGTGGCCAAGTAATCCCAATAGTGGGAGAGAGAGACAGGCACCAGAACCTGCTCAAGGATAAACACCCAGCCTACAGCACATCATATGGCCTTTAAAATGTAAGATGCTGGCACATAGATGTGCCCCAAGATTGGAAATCCCACCAGGGCTGTGCCTGCTTCATGGAAACCTTGTTCACCAACATCAGTGAAATGGATAGGATAAGAGCTTAAACATACAAGATGGTTGTATTTTTCCTGACCTTGCCCAGTCTTCCCCACTACAAAAAGCTTTATTTAGGCTGATTGAAGTGTCTAGTAAGCATAGACCAAAGTGATTGAACTTCTCCCTTGTGCTTCCTTTGTAAAAGCCCTGCTTCTTTTGCAATAAAGTAGTTCTGCACCACAAGACTGATCCCCAGAGTCTGAGTTTCTAGGGCTAGTAACTTTGTGACCATTCACTCCCTTGGGGGCTTCTCTGCTTCCAGAAAAGACTATAATAGCATCATTGAGGACTTCTTCATCTCTCAGCACTGTCTACTGGTTCTGAGTGTTACAGTATAACTGTGTTTACTTTCCAGAATCCTTTGGTGCTGTGATGGTAAAATTTATTCCTCACTTACATTTCCCACTTCACATACATACATTTAGGGGAGTTGAAAGACATTTGTTAGACAGATACTACTGTTTAGTTCATATTTATCATGTTTCTTGTGTTACTTTGTAAACAAAAACTAGGCCAAATTCTAAACCAGATATCCTCATTACTTACCACACTGGCTATCATTTGAAAGGCAACATGAATGAATGAATAAGTGAATAAAAATATATTACTTCTTGCTATGCTGTTTTCTTTCAGGTCACTGACTTTCTGACATGCCTGGCATTTCATTTCCTTAGTGTTTAAACATGCTGGGTATCATGCAAATAGGTTCCTTACAGGTTATGTCTGTACTAATCTAACTTCCATTAGTCTCATCTTGCCTTTCTTTAAGGTAAACTTTATTTAATATGGTTGAGTCGGGTGACCAATGAATCACAACTTCTTACTTCACCAACAAGTAAAGAATCACCTTGGTGTTTTCAATCTCATGAACTAATAAACATTTGGTTCAGTTTAGAGTTTATAAACCAGAGATTTATATGCGAAGGGAAAATTAGGGTATATGTTTTTCTCAGTCCATCTCAATTTTAAACAAGGTTTTGACAAGAGATTAACAAATGTCAAATAATTGAAATTGTTTTCTGAAATTTAGTTTTCTTCTTTTGTATAATACATATCAACACCCCTCATACCCTCCCTCCATCCCTCCCAGCTCCCCCAATTCTCCCTCTTCTCCTATTATATATCCTCCCATCTCTAGACCCTAGGCCCCTGCTTCTCCCCATATAAGAGTAATTCTCCCAGGGTCACTACTCAAACAGGGTACAACAAATGGGACAAGGTCTCCTACCAGACACGCATCAAGGTGGAATACTCAACCCAGCTGAAGGAAACGGGTCTCAAGAACAGTCAAAAGCACCAGAGAACCACCACATAGCCTGCAGGCTGTCTGCAAGAACCCCAAGCCAGACAACCACATAACATATTGGACACCCCTCAGGTTTCCTGTCTTCTTCTTCAGACTCTGAGGGACCCCAAATGTGTTGGTCTGTTGACCTCATGGAGCCTGCTCTCCTGATGTCTGCAACACTTCTGGTCCCCAAAATGCCTCCTCCTTCTCTTTTGTAAGTTTTCCAGAGCTCTGTATGATGTTTGGCTCTGGGCCTCTGCATCCGTTCCCATAAGCTGCTAACAGAAGCCTCTTTGATGGAGAATAGACTAGGTATCTATCTATTAATAAAAGAGAATATCATTAGAAATTGTCTTCTGGCTATCTATTCTCTAGTTCCTGGCCTACCTTGCAGATTTAGGCATGGATTCTCTCCTTTGGCATGGGGTTTGTCCTTCTACTGTCCCAGTGGGTTCTGTAGGCAAGATGTATTATAGGTAGAATGATTTGTGGCTGGTGTGGTCTGCCAGTCCCTCCAGTGGGAGCCTTGGCGGCTACACAAGAAATGGCTTCTTCAGGTTCTCCACCCCCACCCCCATTGCTAGAGATCCTTGCCAAGGTCTCCACTTCCCTTGGTCTCCAGATACCCCCAACACCCTCCAGTTTCAGCTGTCCCTCCACATACTCCCTCTCTCCATCCCTCTCCCCTTACCTAGCCTCCCCTCCTCCCATTCTCATCCTCTCCCAGCCCACCTGTACTATCTGTTCCACTTTCCCTGCACCAGGAAAGTTTCCCTAGAATGTAGAAGCCAAAGAAAAATAACAATGCATTATTTTCCAATGTTCTTCAAGAAAATGGAAGTATAAAGAAGCTAAACAACTTGACATGATCAACAGAACTACCAAACAGGGGAGCAGAATAGCATCTACCCTATTGTAAATTTAAATGATAAAAAATTTATATAGAGAGGTAGGATACTCTCAAGACTAGACACATGTTTAGTGAAAAGTAAATAAAAGTGATCATTAATTTCTTCTCTTCTCCTCCTCCTTCCCCTCCTTCTCCATCTACTCCCCTTTCTTAGAGAAATAGGCCTATGTAAAAGCTAGGAAGGGTCCATATTCCAGGGGTCTACATGAAAGAATCTCATTTAAAGGCCTGTGTGGTCTGGATGTAGTGTAGAAAGAATGCAGGTAAGTCTCAAAGGTTGATAAGACTGTATGGAGGTATAAACATCTTAGATTTTAAGGAGGCTGAAACGTTCCAGGTCACCAGGACCAGGACCAAGACCAGGGCCAGAGATTAAATTAGACAAAAGGATAAATTGTTCTCTGCCCTGTATTCTCCTTTTCCTCCTCCTCCTCCTCCTCCTCCTCCTCCTCCTCCTCCTCCTCTTCTTCTTCTTCTTCATCTTCTCCCCCTTTTTTCTCTCCTTTTCTTCTCCCTCTTACTCTCTCTCACTCTTTCTTACCTCTCTCTCTTTCTCTGTCTTCCTGTATGTCTCTTTCCTCCTTTCTCTCCCCATTTTCTGTCTCTCCCTGTTTTCCTTCTCTCCCCTGCATCTTTCCGTTCACCTCTTTCTCTTTTTTCCCTCTTCCCCTTTATATCCTCCCTCTACTCCCTGATTCCTCTGTCTTGTAGTCTCTCAGTCTTACCTACACAGAGAATAAGAATTTTTCTCTTGTGTATGGGAAGTGGTTGAAAGAATCAGACATATGAGAACCTGTAAATCACAATGTAAAATAAATGTACAATTGAAGATTACATCGAGTATATCTTGGTGTGTATTATCATACATATATAGCATCAGTATTACTTATAAAATCTTATCTTTTGAATGTGCCATAGAAATCATATGGTGCTGAATACTATAGCTGCCTTCTATTATGTCTACCACTTGGGAAGCTAAGGAAGGAGGATAAATTGCTTCAGAACAGCTTGGCTGAGCTACATATTGAGATACTATGTCAAACAGAGAAAGACAGTGGGAATGATGAAATAAAGAATAAATGTCATCTACTCCAATATTTTCTCTTCATTTTGACTCTACAATACCACTGTGAAATGTGTGCTTATCAAGGCTACTCTTTAGTGATTCAATAAATCAGTCTTTTATAACCAGAATCCATTGTAATTGTTGGTATCCACTTTATCTTTTCTATGTTTCTAAATACCTCACTAAAATTGCCAAAATCCTGGAACATAAAGATGTTCCAAAAACCATCATTTGTGCCTTGAAATCAGATTATGGAAACCATGGACCTCAAAGAAATTGAAATTTTTCAAAGTGTCTGAAGTTGAGGAAAGGAAAAGCTAGCACTGGGTCCTAGCCAAAGGAAAGCTTGTCTTCTAGAAGAAATATCACATTAGCCTACTAACTTCAAGGGTAGATGTGGAAAGCAAGATTCTGAGACAAACCTGTGTCAATGATAGTCTGGACCAAATCTTGAAAAATAGTGCTTAGTCACATATATATCTTCCCCCTATTTAAACCTAATCCTCTTCTCAGGACCAAGAAGATGAACTGAGGTTTGGGTGGAGTCACTGGACTTTTTGTTATTACTCCTCCCAATTTGGCTATGTTGAATATATTTCCTTTCTCTGATTTTCAGTATTACTGTTACCAATAATTTTAGGGTCAGGTCTAGTCCCTTGACATTCCCTAACAAATTAACTTGGTATGAGTCATGAGTCCCCCCTTCTTCCTCCCTTCCTCCCTCCCTCCCCATCTATCTATCTATCTATCTAATATATAAATATATTATATATATTTGAATATATATATTATTTGATTTTATTTATTATATATATATATATATATATATATATATATATATATATATATATTTGAAAAGCAGTAAAAAGAGATTTATTCAATGTTGTCACATTTGGAAGATGAACAAAGGTCCAGTGTTTTCCCAAGTCCATCCTCTATTTCTAAATAACAAAGTACAAGGTTCAGGTTTAAATGGAAAGCCAGAAATATGAATAACTAAGCATTCCCAGACAAGGAGAAGTCCTGCACATCAACACTATTTTGGCTTCAGCTCCTCCTGTAGGTTGTCTGACAAGTTGTGCACTTCTTTTCCAGCAATAAGATCCTTGACTAGCTGGCCACAGGGCCTGTGCCTCTATCTTCTCTCACTCCCCAAATGTGAGAGAGCTCTAAAGGATGTTCCTGGGCTCCCTTGTTTTAACAGCATTATAAACAAAGAGAGATGAACAAGTGTCTTTTTGTACATAACCATCCCTGTTAGGAGAGTTGAATTACTTATCTCTTTAACTGGCCTATGGAGGATAAAGGGCTCTCAGAGCTCAGCTTGTTAGGCCTGTATGGCACAGGCTTTAATGCTAACAAGTCATGCAACATTCCTGGTAATTATTGGATATTCTAAAATCATAAAATATTATGGCTTGTATGTGGGTTAATAAAACAAATAATAGCACAAATACCATTTGCATTAGTTCACAGATCAGCTTATATATAAAATAAAATCTGAAGGAGACAAAATACCAGGGACAGCCTGCTTTGTCTCTCTCCTGTCCCTGCCACTCCTCTTCCACTCTTGTAGTCTGAAAAATATCATTTCCAAATAAAATCAAGTCTCAATTATAAAATATATATAAAGTTGGCCAACATTTAAAAAATTGGATAGTTGAGGAAATTTTCCCTTAAATATACTCTTAATAATGCTTTTCTCTTCTGCTCCTTTCCCCAAATAGGGAAGAAGAAGAAATCCTCCAAAACCAAATGTCGATAGATCAACAATACTATTCACAACAACCAAAATCTCATTAATTTATTGTTAGGAGAAGACAATTTAGTGAATTCACCTTCTACCAAATTATAGTCACAAAGATCAATGGGTAAGGAGTTAAAATACAGGATTTTGTTTAAAATAAATGTGCCTTTCTGATAGCCAGCTTAAAAACTTCTAAAGAATTTATTAAATTCCTTGTCTTACAAAACAGACCAACATTATCAACAATAATAAGCAGCCAGATATTTCAGGACTAACAGTTTGCTGTGTTCCTCTAACTTGATAAAGAAATAATACCTTTTTTCACACTGAGAGTAGAGGGTCAGTGAACCAGCAAAAGACAATTAAGTCAGAGCATCACTTGCTTTCTTAACTACTCAGCAGTACGAGAGCAGGAGAAATGCTGTCTTATTCTGTAGGCACACAAACAAATCAACTTTAGTGTCAATAAAGTCAGTAATGATAGATTCCATCACTAAAATATAACTGAGCAGTAATGACTAGGAAGAGTGAAAGTAGCTCAGAGAAGCAGAGTGGATTCTTTTTTTGTCCTAGGTGAAGTCAAGGGTAACTGAGAAGACTGGCCTTTCCCCTCTGTTATTAACTGCAAATCATTCCTGTCATGTTAGAAAGCAGATTGTTTTTTCAAGTGTTAACTGCCATTATGTTTGGATCACATAACCTGACCTCATCCCAGGCAATGTAAATTCCATTTCCAATTAGCAAGGGTGCTTCCATAGAGATGAGGTTTGCCTGCCTGCTAAGTCTTTCTTAAAGCATCAGTTTGAGCAGAAATATATTATCTCTTATACTCTATGATGATGTTGCTTTTTATTCAATTTACTTCATTGCTTCTCAAACCCTTTTTACATTTATTATTTATTTATGTGTGTGCTTTCATGTATAGAGGTCAGAGACTGGGTTGCAGGAACATGTGAGTTTGGAGGATGGGCCTAAAGTATGGCTGCCAGTTAGGGCAGTGCAAGGCCTTTCCTGTTTATTCATCTCTGTCATCTCTGTAGCTATTTTGTGCTTTGTTTGGGCTATGGAGTGCTCATGCCAAGCTCAACTGCAGAAGCATCTCTCTTTGTCTCTCTGTCTCTGCCTCTCTGTCTCTGCCTCTCTTTCTCTCTTTCTCTCGCTCTCTGTCTCTCTTTCTCTCTTTCTCTCGCTCTCTGTCTCTCTCTTTCTCTGTGTCTCTGTCTCTCTCTCTCTCTCAGCTAGCTGTCAGATCTGGCTTTATGTGGGTTTTAGTGGTCCTCAGGTTTGCACAGAGAATGATTTTACACAATTAGTCATTTCTTGGTCTCATGTTCATCAGTTTTGTAACTTAATGGTTTTCTAAAAATTATTTACTGGTGTTAATAGCGTTAAATTCTTTATTTGCGTGGATGTGGGAGTCCATGAGGTCAATGTGCACAACTTTCTCAAAATTACTTCTGTTATTGTATATCAAGTTTATCACAAAATATAATTTTAAGTGAACTTAGGTTTTGTGTCTATGCTCTCAATATATATATGCATATATATATCCCCTTGTTTAAAGTATTTGTTTAATGACCTTTAAGTTTTTATTCTTGTCTAATGAAGCAATTACTTGTAGTATATTGGCCTAACATTATAGCTATTACTATCATGTATGTGTTTAAATTTTATTGTTTTTTTTATTTTTGTTTAAAAGTTTAGTAAAGTTCTACCTCTTGTATTCCCATTAATACTTTAAAGTCATTTAATGTACCATTATGATATATATATTCTCCTTTATTGTGCTCATAAAATACTAATTCCCTTATCATCATATGAGTAAAATATATCATTTCTTCATAGCTTGCAGGAAGCATTTAGTGTATTGTTTCATTTAGCTCTCAGCCTAACAATGAGCAAGAGCATCAGTCACCTTCAATAGGATCTGTTAACCTGTTCTCAATCATATCACCAAATCCTCTGTACAGAAGGCCCACTCATGATGTTTTGCTCTGTTATCTCACTTCTTTCCATTCCTACCTGTCCTGATAGACTTCTGTGTCTTGTACCAAAAGAAAGGCCCATGTTACTGTCAAAAGTATGGGACAGTCAGAGGCTGATTTTACTCTCTGACAGTGGAGATAAGTTAAACATAAGCTTAAGAGTAAGTAGGTAGAGGTCATAAATGCTCCAAATTCAGTTTTTTAGTTACATAGGTGTGTACATATATAAGTATACATATATATATACGTGCAAGTATATGATATGTAAATATTTGTGTTATGTATATTTGGTTCATATCTTTGTTTTACATATACATTTTCTGAAGTAATTTGACTGTGCATGTATTTACGTATATGCATAAAATAATTTTAAAAATATGAAAATACATATACATAGATACCTCACTAAAATGACTTTAAGTTATTAAGAAATGCAAAATTAATTATTTTGCATAAGATGACAAGTTAAAGTGTCTCTGTTATCAATGTTTAAGTTGCTGTTGCTCTGCAGAAATGCCTGGCTGCACAATACCTCTAACCCTATTTCATCATCATTATCCTACATGTCAGTCTCTATTATGTGAATGACATTATGCATTGAGTTATTAAGAAACCAAAAAAGTTTTCTTTTTAAATTCGCTCTGGGTTTACAATGTGTTAGAACACGATTCATGAATGAAACTGTGTGAGGTTTCTGAGACAGTATGAGAAAACTTCAAGTAAACAAAATAAAAGCCTTGTAACCTCTGTTTCTCCATAAATGGGTATGTTCTTGGAATGTGCTTTCATGCCCCTGTCAGGTATAAAACAACAGGAGTGGGTTTACTTCAGATTACCCATCATCTCACCCATTATTCTTCAGAATGATGTTTCCAAGTCTGAGTTATGCACTTGAGTATACACAGCCTAAACTCATGTGACCTTGCCCTTGTGTTTGTATACAACTTAAACTTTGCCCCCATGATGTTGCTTAACTCCCAGAATGTCCTCAGAATATAAATTGTCTGATGCCCTGAATAAAGTTGGCTATTGCTTGAGACTTTAGTATACCTCATTTTTAGGCTTCACTCTCCCAGGTTCATGTTGCCAACAAGTGCAATAACACTATGCAAAATAAAAGGTAAATTATTTACATGTCTAGTTTAAAAATAATGCTTAAACCCAGAATTTAAGAATGTTACATTTAGGCACAACATTTCATCTTTCATCAGAATCAAGAAATGAGTGAAAATTTAATTAAAATTTTTATTAAAGAAAATACCTTGATTTCCATGTCATAAATAGTTCAATCTATAATCTATATGTTTATATGCTTGGCAGTGAATTGTTTTAATAACATAAATTAAAATGGCAACTCAATTAAAAATCTTTGTTGTTCTTAATATATATATCAATTTATTCATTCATTATGCATATTTGTATGTGGATCTATGTGCTACAGCTCACTTGACAACTTTCAGGAATCAGTTATTCTCTTTTGTTGTGTGGTTTTAGGGATGAAAATCACATCACTGGATTTGGAGGCTAGACCTGTACCTGCTGAGCCACATTCCTGATCTCATACTGTTATTGTTTTAATAATAATAATTTTTAATGTAGGATTATGAGATGCAAACTGTAATTTAGAATTATGGTTATTTGCATCTATTTATGTAAAAATGGAAGTATAGACATAGAATCTTCAGTATCTCTTTTCATTTGTTGGTTTAGAGTTAATGTATGAAAAGGAATAATTAGAATTTTTGTGACAAAGTCAATGGTGGCAATGGTTATAGAGTAGGAAAAAACTTTTTCTTGAAAGCACATTGCAGTCAATAATTGTTAAAATTGAAAGCCTTGACATTATTCTAAAATTGCCTCCAAAATCAAGCTGCATGTCTAAATACATTTTAATTATTTGTGTTTTTGCTTTCCCCTAAACTTTAGTGAGAAGGTATGTAGTAGAATCTAACCCTCCTGATCTCGGAAGGACTAGGCAGTCTTGCTCACAGAGCAAATGTACTAGCCAGGTACCTAGCAAGTCAGTTTGAAAATCCTGATGCAGTTCCACAGAGAAGATTATTTCATTTGTACATTAATTATAACGTGGGTATTTTTCCAAGAAAAACACGAGTTATTAAAGAAATATATAACAAGCAGGGCAAAGTGCATAAATTAAGTTACAGAGGCAAGAACATTCATGACTTTTAGGAAATAAGAAATTTAGGGCTATCTTACCATATTGTAGCCTGGATAAACAGTGTACTGTAAAATGAAGTATAGTTAAACAGTTAAAAAGATAAAATATAACGAAGGGAAAAAAACATAAATTTTTGTTTGTCAAAGTTCCCCATGTTTTAAGTTCTTGTAAATATGTAATTTAATAGGATGTACCTTAAAAACATGCCTCATTAATTGTGAAAATAAGAACTGGAAATGGCCAAATACAGGGAAGTAAAAGGCTTAAGGACATGGAAACGGAGATAATTGAAAAAACTAAACCTGTCAGGTAGTGACAAATGTTTAATTTAGTGCAATCTTGGAACAATAGCTGTTATCTTAAGGGCAAGAGTAGATTGAGACCCATATAAAGCACAATTGAACACTCACTTTTGCCTATGATTAGGAATTGTGTTGTAGTTATTCACTCAGATAAATTAGCTTAAAACTAGTTTAGTAACCAATAGACATGTTTACACAGACACATTTACACATTCACACAGATAAATGTGTAATTAAATATATTGTTGGACCCCAAGGTGGGGGCCAAACCGGAACGCCGCACCCCCACAGAGACTCACAGACGGGGTATCGATGCAAATAGCAAGAGGATTTATTCCAGTATACTGGGACCGCTCCAATACGCAGGATAGAAGCGGCCCCCAGGAGCAAAAAGCAAGCCTTTTTATTTACAGGTGAAACGGTTGTGAGGGGGCTGTACAGTTGCTAGGCACAGAGCAAGTTGGTACAAGTTGATTGGTACCCAAATTGCTTTTCCCATTTTGATAGGTAGGGGCCAGTTAACCTGTAAATTGATTGGTGTTAGCATATAGCAAGGTGGCGGGCTCCTAAAAAGAATACATGCTCAAGGTTCCGGGCAACTGGGAGGAGGAAACTCCTTAGCCCAACCTTGTGGGCCCAAGGTTATGGGCCACCTGCAGGATGGGGAAGCACACTCTCTAGCCCAAGGCCATCTGGCTGTCTTGTTTGTCTAAGAAAAGTTTTTCTTACAGAAATTATTGTTAAGCTTCTGCCTGCAACTTGGGCCTAGTGTCAGAGGTCTTAAACCAGTCAGGGGTCTCAAACCCCACAATATAAATGGCATTTACTAGAGCTACTTATAGGCTGTGGCCTGAGTAGTCTAATAATGGATGTTTCTTGACAGAAAGGCCAAGGATTCAGTTGTTGTTCAGTCCACAAGACTGGATGTCCCAGTGGTCCTAATCTGGTGATGGAGTCATAGAGGATTTCAAGAGAGCTGTTGGTCTTCCATCTACTCTGGAATCCTGAAAAAAATAGGTGCTTCAAGCACAGGATAAATAAACTTCCCGGAAGACATAGGACAAGGAGGCAAAATGGGAAAACTTTCTTCATACTTGTCCTTTTATTTGAGATGCCATCAGAAGGATTGGCCAGATTTAGGGTGGGTTATACCTAGCAATACGGTCTTTGAGGGCCATATTGCAGTGCCCAAAGCTTTAACTGCCACAAGAGAGAGAGTTCGTGCGGAGGAAGGGATTTTATTTCCTGTAAGGAGGTCAAAGAGAGGATATAGTGTGCTGGTGGGGAGGGAGACCCAGGATTGAAGCCAATTAAGGTTACTCAGAAAGCTCTGGAAGGAGGCTAGGGTTAAATTTTGAGGAAAGGAAAAAGGTGGGCCTGGGGGGTGCACTGTGGTAAAGGATATCTCCGTTCCCAGGAATGTGATGGGTGGGATAAGTTGTATTTTATGAGAGGCTATTTTAAATCCTAGGGAGGACAACGAAGGTATTAATTGATCCTTAAGATGGGAGGGGGGAGGTGAAAAATTTCCCCACACCAGAATGTCATCCATATAAAGGTAAATGTGGAGGTCTAAGTAGGGTTTTAATGCTGTGGCAACAGCTTCTTGGCAAATGGTTTGGCTGTATTTTCCATTCCCTGAGGAAGGACTATTCATTTGTATCGTGAAGCTGGCCCAGAATTGTTAATGGGGGATAATGAAAATGCAAAGCTTTGGCAGTTTTGGGGGTAGAAGGGGATAGATAGAGAAAAAGCAATCTTTGGTGTCTGTTGCTGAGAGGGACATTGGCAGGAATTGCTGAAAAGAGGGGGTGGCCTTGAGGGGATGCCCAGACCCATATGATTTTATTAATTGCCTTTAGATCCTAAAGCAACTGCCATCCCCCAGGGTATTTTATAGCAAACATGGGGATATTGCATGGGCTGCAGGATGTTTGGATATGGTGGAACTGAAGTTGTTCTTTAACTAATTGTGTGAGAGTTTCAGGTTTCTCTTTTGATAAAGGCAACCATTCAATATAGATAGGCTCATTAGCAAGCCAGTCAAGGCAGGGAGTGTCTTATTTAACAACAGCCCTTATATTTGGGGCTGATATTAGGGTGTTGGGACTTTTATGGTAATCTCTATGTGTATAGGCATCTATTCTGGTGCAACTTTCTTTTAGCTTGTTGGGCCCAAAATCACTCAAGAATACTCTGAGAGATACGAATGGCCAAATAAAAGCAGTTTACTGCCTTGGAATGCAGACCAGCATGCTGAGGTCACCACCATGAGAAGATAGCAACCCCGAAGTGCAGGCGTGCAGGCCTTATAAGGAAAATAGGCAGTCATTAGGGGAACTTTCTAATTGGACAGGTCCTGGGTGACGTGCACTGGTCCTTACTGGATTGGCTTATTACATCTGGCAGTGACAGGAGGTACATGAGTGATATGAGGAACATAAGGGATGTGATTAAGCAACTATTTCAGGAATTTAGTTCTGGCCTAGCACCTTTCTGATTAGCCAGCAGGTGGCTTTGGGACTTTTCAAGAATTTCCATGGATTTTTCAAAGAATTAGAGTACAGGCCCAGTCACCATGAGAAGACAGAATGGAGCCTGGAACAAAGTGGAGTCACCCTGGTCCTCTCAGACTGACTAGAAATACCAACTTCCAGGGCTTCCAAGATATCCCTCCCAAGAAGATTAATGACAATGTTAGCTAGGAGGAAGTGTTATGTGCCAGTGGACCCATAAGCATCTTCTCATTTATAGACTTGTTTGGTGAGAAAGGTTAGGAAGCAGACTCCTACTCCCATAATTTGAAGTCCAGGGATTAGTTATCAGGCTTGTGGGACCCCTTGGAGTCTTAGGGTTGTTTTATGTGCTCTGGTATCAATCAGGCATTTGAGTGGCTTGCTCCCTCTTTTCATGGTAATTTTGAGGGGGAGTCTTCTCAAATATCAAAGACCCATAGACTTGTATGGGTGTAACTTTCCCTCTTACTGTTGGGGCTGAGGGTTGCCCCTTTGTAAATTTAAAGGCTCCATTGGCTTGCCATCTTTATCATAGGGAGAGCAATAATTTCTTTTTCAGTGAAAATACTTTTCAGCGCCAGCAACAAATTATTTTGGGAGTGAGGGAGTGCGAGAGGGAGCCTCTTTAGGTCATTCACCCTTCCAGAGCCCTTTCTTGCCACATTTAAATCAGGTTCCCCTTGTTTTAATAGCTGTGGCAAAAGTCTGAGCCATTGAGGCAGCTGTATGCGTTGGAGTTCCAATATCCTGGGTAGCTACAATCCATCTATCTATGAAGGTATTCATCTTTTAGTCCTTGCAGGCAAGCCTGGATTCAGAAGCCAGACCTTCCCAAATGATATTTCTAAAGAGAAGGTCACTGGCTGTGGGGTCAGGAATTTTTCTTTCTAGGCTTGTCTTACTTCTGAGGTTGTATTCAGAAAGGGTTTATTCTGGTCTCTTACGGAGGAAGAGCAAAGGGAAAACATTATCCTGTGAGCCAGATGAGGAGTGATCCTGTCCCAAGCCTATAGTACACAAATGTGCACTTGGTCATAATACCCTATTGGGTTTCAGTGGAAAAGGCTTCCTGCCCAAAAGTTCATCATAGCCCCACATGATTTCATCTTGGCCCTGATTAAGTTTAACTTGTTGGAGAAACTCGTCTTGGTATATAGAGCTTCCCATTGTAGGAAGAATGGGGTAATTAAAGCTGAGCTGCAGATGTCCTACCAATCTCTGGGAGTGTTTAAATTGCATATCTGGTTCTGAAGGAGAGATTTAGTCCAAGGAGTATGGATACCATCCTCTTTAACTGCCTGTCTCAGCTCTTTCAATTCCCCAGCTTGATAAGAATACCAATTTAAAGGCTTTTTTTTGAATGGGGATCACATTTACCTGGAGCGCATGTACATTAAAATTAGAATCCCAGAGAATCCATAGCTGTTGAGACAGCAGAGCCTCAGGCAATTGTTGAGTTGGGGGAGGGGGTTTCTGTGGGCATTTAGACCTGGGCCTTAGGTGATTCCTGAAATCCTGACCTACTAATATAGGACATTAAGGCTGAACTGACTGAAGCAGCTGAACTACAGTCTGGCTGAGAAGAGACAAAATACAAAAAAAAAAAAAAAGAAAGAAAAAGAAAAAGACATCATCAGATACCATTTGATGTGAGGAACCAGTTACCAATAGCAAGGAAATGCAATGATTATGGAAGCATTTGTGGACCTTGAAGTGCAAAAAATTGAGGGACAGTACCTGTTTTAAGTTAAGGGATATTTCTAACCGATGTTTTGGAAATAGAACTTTGAGTGAGGCCAATCCAAAGCTTGCAGACTTCTGAGTAACCTATCACACTCATTCCAATATAGAGACTGAATGGGAAGTAGGAACCACCTAGGGTCATTATATTAAAAAGAATAACTGTGAATATGTAGGACTAAGAAAGAAATGAGATCTGAGATTGAAGCAGTACATTTACACACATGAATGCACCTCTCAGTGCTAGGTTTATTATAGAGAAATAGAGGACAGCCTGTGAAAATGAGAACAATTAAAAAGTAATCAAAAGCTACCTATAAAAATTGTAAAAATGATAATTGGATTGACATATCTGTTCATTCGCAAAATAAAATTCAGAAGACAATCATATTCTTCTTGATTCTTGTAATAGAAGACTACACCAGACTAAATTTTCTTTTAATAGCAATTACAAATTCTGAAACAAATAAACAAATCTTAAAACACTGCTTCTTGAAGGCAATAGTGAATCTGATCACTGCTGAAACTGAAAGAGACTTAACATTTTGGACAAGAAGCCAATGTGAGGACAGAATTCTAACTATTTGGTTGAATGTTTTCCTCTCAGGTCACATGAAATGGGCATGCCAAACAAACAGAAAACTGCAGGCTTCAGCATGTGGCACAGAAGGAAGGAAGGAGACAGGTTGTTTTATTAATGTGCTCAACTTCTTAAGTAATACTTGAAAAATAAATGTATCAGATCCTCAAGAATCAAAATGAAAAAGAATTGAATGTATGAAATCCTGAAAAACTAATATGAAATTCAAGTTTCAATTTTCCTGTGAAGAAAGCAATGATTATATACTGCTACAAGGTTTGATTTGGTTTGTTTCTTAGAAACAGACAATTTCTTCCCAGATCATAATAAGTAGAGTCCATTAATGAGGATGAAACTTAATTTTGGAATAACAAAAAATTATACCACTTCGGTCCAATATACATTAGCAGATGTATAATGTCATAGTCTTCTGTCATATGATTGGAAAACCCATTTTAAGTTGATTTAGTGACTCTGATGTACCACATGCTTCATCAAGCATCAATATAGAACCTCTTGCTTCCTATCTTCTAAAAATCTGTACTGTTATAAAGTATCTATCATAGAAGACTACTCTGACATGAGTTGAAGCTATTAGAAAGTCTTTATAGTCTGGCTAGTTACTATACTGGGTATTTGGGATCACAGTGCAGCCCTGAGCCTTTCTCAGGGTGAGCTTTAAGTACAAAAACAATATCATGAGTTGATATACATCAGTTAACAAGAACAATTAGCCAGAAAAGAACTACAGAAGCCAAAAAGCAAGTATATTTAGAGATTTTTCCCAGAACTGTGGTCTTTGTTTTCATTTTGGTAAATGATACTGTGTATATGCTGAGTTTTATGGCCTGAATAAATACTTCCATCATGGAGACAGTTGTGCTTAGGTATGAGGGCCTGTTACATGTGCCTGTAACTTCCATTTATATTTTTAAACAAACTTCTAGAAGATGAAAGAAATAATTCCATATTAACCTTCTGGTGAAATCTATTTTCTATGGAAATCTTTCAGATATATAATTTTGTGAGATACAGGCATATTTTCCTTGGTCCATGGTGTATAACATTTGTTTTTTCAGACTTGTATATTGACATGCTTTGGTGAGAATGACTAAGAAAAGTTTAATTTGTTACAACATGGATGTTCATTAGACACTTCACTAATTATCAGAAAAACTAGAAAGCCAGGCAGTGGTGGCACATGCCTTTAATCCCAGCACTTAGAAGGCAGAGGCAGGTGGATCAATGAATTCAAGGGCAGCCTGTTCTACAGAGTGAGTTCCAGGTCACCAAGAGTTACAACAGAGAAACCCTATCTCAAACTCCCTGGTAAATAATTAGAATAGTCTAATATCTATCACTTACCATTATTATCATAATTTTAGTTGAGTTTCTTAACTTGAACCATGTTCAAAAGCAACTTGGGGAGAAGGTAGTCACCTACAGTCAGGAACTACAGCACAGACCACAGAGCAACTCTGCCTACTGATTCCTCTCCACTGTTTGAACATTCTGCATTTTTATTACATAGGGCTACTTTCCCAGGTTTTGCAGTGCCCATATTGGGCTGGGCTCTCAAACATCAGTTATTAATCACAAAAATTCCTCACATATAAAGGCAATGGAGATAGATATATTTTTTCAACTGCATTTCATTCTTCCCACATGACCCTAGCTTATGTCTACGTTAGAATCTGAAGTCAACTAACATGGATGCATTGGGGTTCAGCATTCCATTGCTAATGTTAAAGTTATGATTTAGCCATCAACCTGTTGAGGTTGAATTAGCACTGTATCCTTACCCTGATAAAGCAGAAGCACAAAGGGGTAAGATGACTGACATAAGACTACCAGGTACCATTCAGACTCAAAATTCATCTCTTAACATCTGTGCCTTGACTTCATCATTGTTCTATGTTCTTTTCAGAATTGCAGAAAAAAAAAACCTCATCCAAACCATTTTTTTTCATTCTTCATCTGATATATTTAATGAAAATGATTTCTTATTTTCTCATTATTCATTATATCATGACAAAATTATTCTATTTACTATCATTATAACAAAATAACAGTGTTTACTTCAGTAACTGTTTAGAAATTTCAAGTTTGAAGAAATGGCTTAAAATTGTGATGGACTTTTGCTGTTGGGGCCCTGACATGGAACAACCCTTTACTTCATCTTCTTGTGTATATATCTTCTGCTTTTTCTCTTTTACTCATAAATCCATAAAGATTCACTTGTGGTTCCCATCTAAAGTATTTCACCTAATCCTGATTGAATCCCAAAGGCTTCACCATAGTCACACCATAGTCACATCTAATTTTCAGTTTGATAATACCCCACAACGAGGAATAAATTTCAATACATGCTTGCTTAAGAGACATAATAAAACCAGGAAAAGATTGTGTCAATTATAGTCTCCTATTTTGAATGTATTCAGATATAAAAAGCTTGTAGGTAGGAAAGGAAAATAGATAAAAAAAATATACAGTATATATTAAATGTAGGTGTACCGTTGATTCTCATATGTAATATATTTTTATGTACAAATACTCATTTGAACATCAGTATGATACAGGAATATTCAACAAAGTTTAATTTCAGACCTAAATATATGAATGGAATTATATATTAAATAAACAGAAGGAGAAGAACATAATTAAGAAACTCAAATAACTATGAGGACATAGTTGGACAGTATGTTCTCAGACTAAATTAGAAAAGATATACCAATAACTATTGAACTATAATTCATTTCCCCAAATTCTTTTTTTAATTTATTCATATTGTATACAATATATTCTGACTCATTTCTATTCCCTACATTCTGCCCTGTACCCCTCCCCCACTTCCCTTCTTTACTAGTTTCATTCCATCTTAGCTTTCCTTTAGAAAGGAGCAGGCATTCCAGGGATATCAACCAAATATATCACAACAAAATACAATAAGACTAGACACAATCCCTTGTATCAAGGCTGGACATGGCAACCCAGTGGAAAGAAAAGGGCCCTAAGAGAGGCAAATAGTTCAGAGACATACCCACTCCTACTGCAAGGAGTTCCATAAAAACACCACACTAACAATCATAACATATTCTTAACCAATGGTGTAAGAACTACTGAGAAATAGCATTTAAGAGTTTATAATATCCATATGGTGGTGGCATATCCCTTTAGTCCCAGCTCTCAGGAGGCAGATGCAGGCATATTTCTGTGAGTTTGAAGCCACTGTTTTACAGAGTGTGTTCCAGGACAGACAGAGTTACAACAGAGAAACCCTGTCTCAATAAACCAAAACCAAACAAAGAAACAGAAAAATGTATAATAAACAAGTGACTTAATACTTTCCTTACAAAAGATACCTTTCGCTCCAATGAAACAATTAGAAATGCAAAACAATAAAAAAAAATGGGGGAACACATTGGTGTGGAACTAGGTTTGAATAAATCGATATGTATTCAAAGAGTCAGAGAGGATTAAAAGAAATAGTGTGTACTAGCAATGAGATCACAGAGGGGCGAAACATCCCTTTCCCCATTCTAGTCTCTACTGAGAGGAACTAAGGTTAGGAACAGTAACTGGCTGACTCCAAAGCCAAGGAAGAAAGTAAAAAGTAATGAAACTAATGAAGGTATATTAAGAGGACACCAGAGCCGGTATAAACAGATAACCACAGGACAAATTTGAGATCATCGTAAAATGAGACTCAGTGAGACTTTGTATTCATTCATTAATTAATCAACAATAATATGAAGAAAGCTTCTGCTATAGTAGAAAATAAGTTAAAACTTTGAAGAAGTAATGATATGACTAAAAACATTCTCGGCAAGTTCAGTAATTATTTGAGAGTAATCAATGTATACCACAATTATTGGGTAGAATTACAGAAGCAATATATTATAAAGTCTCATAGTATCTTCTCAAAAAGTGTTTACTAATAAAAAGTAAAGAATATAAACTTAATTGGTTAGAACGTCATTGGGCATGATTTTAAACAAAAGACTGAATTTTGTTTCTGTAGTAGTGAATTAATTGACAGGAAAGCTTCCTGATACAACCACAGAAACTCAGCTTCATTCCAGCACAAGGTAGTTGTATGCACATCTAGACCGAGAACATTATATACTTCAAATTGATTTCTGTAAGGAAATGCAAAGAAAGATCCAGAAAATGAACTAGATAAAAGGAACTTGAAATACATTATTCGACTTTTATTTTCAAAGGCATTATTAAAGCTATTGGCAGAGTTTCAGTTACGCATAATATTGTACAATAATGGTGCCATTTTAAACATTCTGAACATTATAATTGTATAGCAATCATTTATAATTAATCAATATTAAGATTCACATACTATAGCACTTATTCTTGATATATTTAGTACTAATATTTATAGGTGTTTCTCAATATCATAAACAAACCTTCTGTTTTTCCCATGTATCATTAAACATGATTAAATATTAAGAGTAAAACTCTACTAAGTAAAGTAGATATATTTCTAATGTAATAAAATGAAGACAGAGGTTGCTAGATTTTGGGGAGGAAGGACAAGAAGGGAGATATGGGAGAAATGTAAAGGCAGATATCCTCTTTACACACAGGGTCTTAAATAATACTGGCCATACAGTCTTACAGAGACTCTCAGTCATATGAGAGGAAGCAGGTATCAATGTTTTTGACCGGAGGGAAGGTCCCTCTTGGTAAGGACGTGCTGCACTAACAGCTGTCCTATCTGCATAGGGCCAGGTAACCTTAGTTACCTGGAAGCACAGGATTTTCTTAATACTAAAAGGTATCGTGGCAGGAACAATGCCTGCCACTAAACGGCCTGTGTGCATGGCCTACAAAACAGCGCACTTATGGAGCTTGGCAGCTTGTCAAACCGCGTGCATGTGCGGTACACCAGACAGCACACACGCGTGCAAGACAGCGAGCACACGCAGCACGCATGCTCCACTAGGTTCCCACTTAGGGTGGGCCAGGGCATGCCTGGGGATAAGCCGAGACAGATGATGTAGCTAGGTAATAGCCAATGCGAAAGAGCCACAACAGCAGCATGCAACCCAGGAGCCAATGGGACGTTGGGCGAGGGTTTAAAAGGGGCTCCTCTTCCTGGAAAAAATGAATCTGTTTTTCTGCTTACCTGACTCCAGGAGTTTCTACAGTTGAATCTGCGGAGCCCGCTCACCCCTGCTCCTAAGAGTCCCCTGACTGGGTCCAGAAGCAGACACAACATCTTAAGCAACAAGGTATAATTCTATAGTGTGAAGTATTCATAAATAATTCATGCTGTCAAAACAAAACCTGAATAGAGCAGACTATGGAAGGTTGTTACTATAGGGGAAGAAGCCAAGCATAAAGCCTGGAAGTCCATTTGAATGAAACAAAGGATTTTTTGTTTTTGTTGTTTGCTTATTTGTTGTAAGTGAGATAAAGCTATCTGTTAAGTATTCAAGGATTTTAGAGCTAAGATTGATGAATGTGATGTGTTAAATGCTATTACATTTCTTTTCATGAAGAGACATGAACAAACCATGCCATTAATTGTACTAATAAGAGACAAAGTCCATGATTTCACAAAAGTCAACTGTGTCCACCAATGAGTTAATGGTTATTATTTGCAGGAGAATGTGAGGAGAAAAGCTGAAGTCTTAAAGAAGGAGCTAAAGGAGGAAAAGAGGATAATAGAATAGCTTTTAAGAGGGTGGAATGCAGACTACTGGAGAGAGGAAGTGAAGCAGCAGGAATATTCAGAAAGGAGAGAAGTTCTGATCCCACTCATTGTTCAAAAGTGTGGACTAGTGATTCAAGCCCATCTGGGATAAGAGAAGTCCTATTATTTGCAAAGTTGTACAACAAATTGGCACAAAATTTCAGGATCATACATTGGTACATTGCATTGTATGCTTTGTCAGTCAGGACAAACAAATTATTTTTCAGACACAGATTTTCAGACACATGAAGATTTTATAGCAAAAAAAAAATTTAAATGTTAACTAAACAAGTTTATACCAATGACCATGACAAACTGAACATATAAAAGCTCATGTGACCTTAACCTTACACAAAGACCTATAGGCAACTGTGAAAAGCTGGGAGTGGAGAAATAGTTTCCCCAGTGAAGAGCCAGCAAATGGTTGTTCAGTGTCAAACAGTCAGCCCTGAAAACATACAAACAAGTAACATACAGACTTAACAGACTGTATTTAGAAAGATAATGTCTGCAGTAACAATTAGTAAAAAAAAAGATGCAATTATCTTGAAGGATATTGAGAGGAGTAGATAAAGAAAAAGAAAAATAACAAATCTGCTAAAAAGTGCAACTCAGTGAAAGTGTTTGCCTAGTATGCATGAAGCATTATGTTTAATCTTCACCACTGTAGAGGGGAGACATTTAAGAATAATTTACCTCATTGAATGTCTCTTAAGTACTGGCTAAAATCCTAATCCTTGTAATCATAATCCATGGATCCTCTTAATGGTTTAAAAGGAGATTTTTAAGAATCTTCCTGAATCAAATTCCATTCATATTTCATTCAATGAAGCGATCTTCAATTTTCTAACCATAGAATCAAGGTTCTCATTCGGTGCCTGAACATCAGTAATTATAGTATTTGGAAAACAGTATCAATGACTATCATCATACACAAATTGGCCATTAAACATTAAACATGCTACAAAATAGACAAATGGAAACATAAGACCTTGACTTACCTTTTGACATGGCATGCTGTGATTCTGTTAAGCAAGGCAACAGGGTAAAATGTATGCGTTTTCCAAAAGTTAATATCAAATGCCTTGTCCTCTTATCCCTGCTTCAGAAGGAACCTCAGAAAAGAATAGTTTCAAAGGGAATAATAGAAATCTTAGAACTGACACAAAATAGGTATAAACATGATTATGAATCACAACTGTTTTATCAAGAAACTACTATGATTTCAGTGTTCTATATTATCACAGGATAATCTGGCAATGGAGACTACTAAATCTATTTATGGCAAAATACATGAATACAAATCTAGAAAAAATATTTAATTTGGGATTCTCTCTCAGTTGACTTTTCCTTCTCTAAATCTGTTTTGATAACTACTAGAGCTCTGGTGTTTACCTGCTTATAATCTTGAGTTAACCTAAAGAAATAGCGAGGGAGGGGAGCACAGTGGATTTTGGTGACTTTATTCTTCATGTAAGTTTAGATTTAAAAAAAAAAAAAAAGCTTACCTTACATTATAAGCTTTCTCTGACATTTGTTCTTTTCCCTATGATAGTGCACAAAGGAGTAAACTGGACATAAAAAGACTATAAAGACCTCTTTCTCTCTGGTTTTTTGAGATTGACTGGCATTACTGAAGTCTTCCTTGAGCAATTTCTCTTTTGGAAAGCAGGAAACATATTTGACTAGATGGTGAAATGAGTGGGCTATACCCACTGAAGACAAATTAAATATAAATAAGAATATATATTTTAATGTTTGCAATGAGAGCTATGAACTTAGCAGCAATTCTGTAACTACATATGTAGGAGATTAGACATTTAGAACTAAGAATCCATTTTTGATTCCATGGTCACTCATTGCTAATTTTGAAGGTGCTGCATATTAATTAAACACTGAATAGTACTTTTTATTTAGCTTATGGTGACAAAGAAACAACTGAGGTCTAAATTCTCCACAAGGAAAAATAAAATTACAGGACTTATGGAGGAAGTCTTCACACTAGGGGATAATGAAAAGGAAAAGATCTCAAAAAAACCACAACCTTTGTTGTGGAATCTTAGATATAATATAGCCTATGAGAAAATCTGAACAAGACACAGTCAAGCCCTTCTAGGGAAAAGGGACGAACTAATCAGTCCTGGCTATTTTAAGGAAGTTTAGAATACTCAGCTGCTTCTGTAATGTTTTATCCCATAGGTTACATAATTACTTTGAAAACAAGAGCATGGTCAAACAATAAATTTCAGCATTCTTTTATAAAGATATATATTTATATTTGATGTGTATGAGTGTTTGTGTGCATGTATATATGTGCATTATTTTTCATGCCTGGTGTCTGCAGATGGCAGAATAGGATTTTACATTGGATAAGTGGGGCATTTACTGTTAATTAACTTTAAAATCACTATATATAAAAGGTTTCAAAATATAAAAATAAGTTTGTAAACATACATAAAACGTAGTCTCTAAGAAATTATGATAGTAGACAAACAAAACTGGTGAAAAATAGGCAATATTTGAAGAGACAAAGGTTCTTTTTCAAAACTGAAGAAAAATATTAGTCCTCAATTAAAGAAGCATAATGACTTCCATACATGCTGAATGAAAAAGAAATCACATGTGAGAGAAGCATAGCTAGTTAACAAAGTAAAAATCAAAACACAGAGAATCCACAAACAGATCACATTCATACTTGAATGTGAATTTAAAATGGTGTTATTTTAACAGAAATGATAGGACAGGTTTTTTCAGTAATAGTCTAGGGTAAATTTCAAATATGAAAAATAGAACATTTATCATACTGGTAAAGATACCAACAGAGCAAAAATGTTACCACAAAGTGGGAGAAGTTATTTGTAACATAATAAAAAAGAAGACACTAGAGCTATGGAACATAAATGTTTCCTATATGTCAATAAGAAAAAAAAGATACACATTTTATTAGAAAAGACACAAAATTTGGAAGATAATTTTATTGAAAGAGGATAGATATCCAAGCTATTAATTACAATGTGAAAAGATGCTCAATTCTAAATACAATACTATTATTGTAATAGGAAAAGACTCATCAATACGTCTACATTTTAAAGAAAGTGATATCAATAATTTGCAAATACATGGAACAACTTAACTGCTACATTTAATAAAAGACCAGTGAGTGTAAATATGTTGAGACACTGAATTCCTTGTTAAACACAGGTTTACAGTGTTTGATACAAAACAGACAAATATTTAGTGTTTCTTACACTTTGAGCAAGAGTGAGCACACATTTGAATTCTCTACTCTTCCAGTGTCTTCTATCTGTAGTTTGTGGTTACTGGCCTGTCTTTAACTTGTCTGTTGTGTGCATTTGATCTCTCCCTTTTGCTATGTTCCTTTGACTCTGATAGGTTCCTGTTGCTCCTCTGCTCTAGCCCTGTGCTATGCCTGTGTCTGTGTGCATCTGTCTATCTCTAACAAAGGGCTCTGATATATATTACTAAACAGCACATAAAACATGATATGGGAAAGCAATGAAGAATACTGTTTATAGAGATTATTAACAGTTTAACAAGAGAAAAAAATTGCTTACTGACCCCCAAACTAACCCAGAATAGCACTCAAACCTATATAGATGTTAACAACCTATAGCAACTTGTTGTTTCTAAAATTTCTGGTGGATATTTGATTTGTTTTAGGTTTCTTTCAGCATGCTTTCTGGTTTCAGGAACTCATACACACATGCATTATTCTAAATCAGGAACATTGAACAGTAGAGAATGTAATATAAAATCTATTTTTTGGATTATTCTAAAAAAGCTAATCACCTGGGATATCCAAGGCATACTAAGGTTGATTACATCTTAAAGACAAGTTAAACTTTAAAAGACTGAGTACACTGTAGAGTAGCACGTCTAGTACATACTCTTAAATGATCTAAAGGCAATATTAGTAGTTTGGCTTCAAAATCCAGCAAAAGTTCATTCTCTTTAAGGCAAGAGATACTTTAAAAAAGTTTCTTCTCACCAGGTGGTTGTGTTGCTTTAAGCCATGAGTTTGGGAGGCAGAGACAGGCAGATCTCTGTGAGTCCAAGGTCAGCCTGGTCTACAGAGTAAGTTCCAGGACAGCCAGAGTTACAACAGAGAAACCTTGTCTCGAAAAACTCATCATCCAAATATAAGTATAAATTACATGATTAAAGAGTAATTATTTTAATTAAAAGACATAAACTAATAATTTAGTTGGATTTAATTTCTTTGTAACTGCAAAGAAAAGTCTATGATGAGAGATTTTAATTCATAAAGTAAGAGATAACTCACTGGTTAAGAGCATTTGCTGATCTTATAAAGGGCCCAGTCTTGGTTTTCAAAACACATATCATGTAGCTCACAACCAACTATCTATTGGGTTTCAGGGAATCCAATGACCTTTTCTGGTCTCCTCAAGCATCTGTAATTATGTGCCTATATTCACAAATAGAAACATGCTTGCATGCATAATTTAAATAAAAATGAGTTATAAAAAGTTATGCTATGTGGTATAGAGACATTGTGGGCTATTATTAAGCCATAAAAAAGACAAAAATCCTGTCATTTGTAGTAAATAGGTGAAAATTGAAATGATTATATAAATGGCCTAGAATAGTTATTGAAGGACATGGATTGTATGGTCTCTCATAGGTGAGAGATAAAATAGTGATACAACCTAAAAATGCAATATTGATTATAAGGTATTGAATGACATTATTCCTGAGGCGATTGAATAAATGTCTACTAACCCCACTTTGAGATCTGACAACAGAACAAAGTCAATCATACTACAAAAAACCAACATGGTGAAACAATGTGTTTTATAAATTTACGTATGGAAGTATGTGTCAAGAGTTACTATAAAAATAATGCATATGTCTTTTTTGTCTGTATTAGGAGAAGAACACGCTGATATTACAACAATTTCTATTACTGTGTATTACTCATTTCAGTAACAGACATTGCATACTCCCCATGCTACTAGTGATACACACACACACACACACACACACACACACACACAAAGTTTTTTTTTAAGTTTCCAACTAAAATTTGTGAGTCTTTCTTTTGATCAGGGTTCTTTAATTTCATTTCACTTTCCTTGCTTTTAGTAACTTTAGTTATTTATCATTCTAATTTAATGACATACACATTAATAAAAAATTGAACAATTATGGTTATTAATAGTTAATGTAGGTAATCCAGCCTAAAATGTGCAAATTTTTGGTGTTATAATTCCATTGAAAGATAATGGTGGAAGACAATTAACCTAACAATGATCATGAACTTTAGGGAGCATATTAAAGGGACAGGTCATCTCTGGTTTCTTGTCTTAAATATTTAGATAAACATTTTACTCCCAGTAGACGATCTCTTGTCTTATGAGCTGTTTATAAGATATGAGATGCTGATGTTTCTGTTTTGCTTTTTGAATTTGCCTTGTTTCATTGGTGTTAGCTCATACAAAAATGCATCACTTCAGGTGATAAAAATTAAATGCAGTCTTTGTTCTTTTCCGAGGAATACCGACTAAACTGTATCTAATTATTTCACAAATGTGTAATTTCATTTGGCTTTGTACCACCTCCCTTTTTTCCTTTCCTCACCACTGATTGTAGCTCAAACCTAGCAAAGCAAACACTCTTTAGAAAAAATAGAAGAACTTTTAATAACAGAAAGGACGTACAATTTATTAGGGGTCTAGGCTTTTACTCAAAAATAGACCTAAAGAAATACTACTTTGTATCATCTAAAAAATAGAGTTGTCTGATTTCCATATCACCTTTCTTGTTTAAGTCATAGAATCAAATCATTTTGTATTTGTTTCCAGGAAGTAGGCTTTCTTATTCGGTAGTTTGCTTTTTTTCCATTGCATTTTTTCTTACATTGAGTGTTTTACATATAGTTTAATACTAAAAGATTTTAAAGTATCAAAATTATAACTCTACAGGGTTTCCTTTGATATTAGTATTATAGAATAATATTAACATGCTGTCAGTTTGATTATTGACACATAAGACATGTATGCAAATAGACTGATGTACAATAGATTATGTACAATTATATGTACAATTATCACATGTTTTATGAAGATCAAAAAGTAAAAAGGACTTATCATGAAGGCAATCAGAAGAATAGAAGATGAAGTAAAGTATGAGAAAGCAATAAGGCTCTCTCGTGCTGTTGCATAAATTTTATATATAGGATAGTGTTTAACACAGTAAGTTCACTTGTGATAACACATTGGATTGCTTGCATGGGTCTTAAGAAGTACTTTCTATTTATTATATGCCTCAACAAAAACATTTTTTAATAGTCTTACTGATTTGTTCTTCCTGTTGTTCCATTACACCCTGTCTAACAATAGGAGAAACAAGCCTGTGCCATGTCCCCTGTATTATGTGTGTTCATCTAGTCCTTTTCTTTATGTAATAAAGTTATTAACTCCAGTTAGTTTTTCTTACTGCTCTGATTTCTTAATTATACAAAATTGTAAAATTATCCCAGTGTTGTGTTTCCATTAAATATAAATTGGAAAAAAATATAAGATTTTGCCCACATTGACTTCTGCTTTGGTTTTTACAGTTTTGGTACATGAATGTAATTTATTTATTTTCTCAGATTCTCAACTAATCTACACTTAACCTTCCTGTTTTCTCAAGTTTAGATAGATTTTATGGGACTTTAATTACATTACAGGAATACTTTATGTTTAAAAATATGTCATATATATATTTTTGTTCGAAATATTTTTTTCATTTATTGGATAAATTTTTAGATGTGTTTATTTATTCCCTGGAATTAAATTTAATTTCAATTAAATTCTATGAACTATTTTAGCAAACAAATGAAAATACTCATAGTATTAAGTCTTTTAACTCACTGAAATAACTGTAACAAGCACTTATTTTAATAATTTATAATTTCATAATATGAACTATGAACTAAATAGAAGATTTTAAAATTAAGAAAATGTAGAATCAGTGAGTGCTTTGACAGATATAAGCAATACTATTAAGCAAGCACTGTTGCTACATCCCTGTAATCTTAGCACTTAACAGTGGAAGGCAGGAGAACCAGAAGTTGGAGGACAGCCTGGGCAGCCTGAGATCCTGTTTCAATAAACAACATGAAACAAAATCACTAATTAAAAAAAGTACTAAAAGAAAAACTTCAATTTGTCATACCTATTGACTTAAAATTTTGAAAAGACACAGCCACAGAAATATAACTGTTACATATTACTAAGAAGCTATACTATTTTACTTTTTGATTAACAATAAATAAACAGTGTGGTGATGCTTCAAAAAACAGAATAGACTCACTCTGGGTGTTGTATAACAAGAATGGGCCTGGTTTATTCAGAAGACTTGTCCTTCCTGTTCTAATTTAATAGTTGTCTATTAAGGAAGAAGTCTAATTTAAAAGAGAGACATCTAATCTGGGAGTCCTAATAGAAGAAATAAAACAGAATAAAGGCCATCCACTTTATATAATTAATTAAGACATCAAATATTCAACAGAAAGAATTTGAAAAACGTTTGTATTAATCAATCTTTTATAGTAGTGGCATGATTTTGAGGTTATTTTTCTTGTCCTGTTGACACAGAATAGCACAAAAAGCCACAATCCAGATATTATCAATTTATACCCACATGTTATTTCCAATGTATTTTCTAAGGGTAGAGGGCTTGCTTTCAAGGCCCCACTACTTTCAGTGAATAGTCATAGATCTCGTCAGTACATCTCTCACACACATACATTGTTCTCAGTCAGGAGCACAAAAGACTTACAAAAGAAATATAAGGAACATGGAAAAACCAAAGCTGTACTTTCAGCTGAGCTTGTAGGAGTAAATTATACTGGAAGTCTGAAGTAGTAAGATTGATTACAGTGTTTTCCTTAGAAGTCAGGTGATTCTGAAAAGGTTGAGTACATAGTGTATAAACACAATGGGTACAGAGTTATAAATAATCTCAAAGTACATTGTAAACTTGGTAGGTTTGGTGTAAGTTTGATTTGTAAAGGAAATCTTTAAACAACATTTCTCAGAAAAAACCATTTCCACATATAAGTATAGAAGCCTGCACCAAATGTAGTAACATAGGTCTGTAAAACCAAGCACTCAAGAGGCAGAAGCAGAAAGACAAATGATTCTGCTACCCAGAGCCAAATAGAGAGGTCTTGTGTCAAATACTTGAAAGGTAGGTGGAGCAGAAGGACAAGAGAGGAGCAAAAAAAGTAAGAGGAAGAAGTTTGGAGGTATAGATCACTGGGAAATACATGTTTAAAATATTACTAAAAGGAATGGAAACAAACAGGAAGATTCCTCTTGAAGATAATGAAGATCCAGTGAGTGCTTTGACAGATATAAGGAATAATATTAAGCAAGCACTGTTGCTTGCATCCCTGTAATCTTAGCACTTAAAAGTGGAAGGCAGGAGAACCAGAAGCTGGAGGACAGCCTGGGCAGTCTGAGATCTTTCATAATAAATATAATACCTTAAAATACTAGAAAGCATGAAGTTATGTATTATGTGTTCTAATTTTCTTTTCTTCAGTCAAATTCAGGACCTCAGGAATGTTATGCTAGCATTTTACCTGAAACTGTGTTATTTTTGTTATGATTATGGCTTCCAAGCATCAGGATATTTGATTTATAGAAAGTTTGAGAGAATGGAAATAAATCAGAATAGATCATCCTTGTTCATATAATTAGGTTGCATGCAATCATTAAGATTATATTTAAAATGATAATGGAGTAACTTCATTTTAATTAACTTAATTATGTTTAACCTCAACCTATTATTTTATCTTGAGAAACTCAATAGAAATTGCACATGTATTATGATAGGTGATCCTAATAGCATTTCTATTATTTAAATTTTACTTTACTTATTTGAGTTCTGAGAAAAGACAGATAAGATATCTGAAATAAGCATTTTTTTCTTTTTCTTTCTCTTTTTTTAGCTAATGGCAGTGCCAGGCCATTGGTCTAGACCCATGGTTTCTAAAGATATGACTACATTATATGAATACTACTTTTATATTTTATATATATATATATATATATATACACACACACACACACACACACACACACACACATTATGTATCTTATGTATCTATCTCATATATATAATTATGTATATAATATGTAGGTATATATAAGATTATATGTATATTTTTATATATATGCAGATATATTACTATAATATATCATTACTACATTTATATGATTTTTGTTGCTAAAAGGAACAGCATGCTAGAAAAATCACATTTATTATGTAATATTAAGTACATTCACTATTCTTAGAGAATATTCCTCAAAAAGTTATAAGTAACAGTTATTACTGGGTAGAATACATTATTTTTAAAACTTTATATATTTCTCTATGTTTGAAAATAACTTTCTTGTTATTATAAGTATGTGGGAACTCTTACATTTATTTTAGTTAAGGGCCCACATAGTGAATGTGCAGGGTGCATTAGAATCACCAAAGATTTGTAAGACTTTGAGTTAAATTTTCACCATGCCGCACAGTCTAGGAAAGTATCCTATCAGGTATCTTGTAAAATTCTCCACAAGAACGTTCCTTGTAAGTACTGTTTCATGGTTATCTCACAACACAGTGATTGCAGTTTGGGCAAGCTGCATTATGGAAAAGTTAATCTTTTACTCTGAGATATAACCACCAGAGTAGATAACATTTCCAGGGTTGCAGTTCATGTAATTTTATTATATTTAATACCATTTCCTTGCATACTTTAAATTTTAAGTTTTCCACGATGTCCTCATTTGAAATTACTTAAAGATACCCAGTGTATTTATCATCCATCTGGAAACATTTCATACACTGTCAATGTTCCTTTCAGATGTGATGCCCAAAACTGAAAATGATACTTCAGATCACATGTGATTAATGCACAAATAGAATGCTTCCTTTTTCATTCTGAGCACTATATTGCTATAAATAAAACACAATAATGCATTAGCTCTCTTGACAGCAATGTCACACTGTTGACTCTCATTGAAATCACAGTTATTAAAACTTCAATCTAGTTTACATATGAAAAGTGGTTAAATCAAATGAAGACATTCTAAGCTAAATGGGAGGAAAATGTAGGAAAAATGTGTGAATTTCTCAGAAGCAGATCAGAACACCAACTGTGAGTAATTTTGATGATGTTATAAAAGTACTAACTTCAAAAATGACACTTCTTTTCCCTGACACCCCAGGAACCAGGTATATGAAGATTGCCAGACAAGGTAACAACAGAAGCAGATCCTGCTCTTTCTAGAGTATTGGTATTATATACTACAACAAGTACTTTTATGTTTATTTCACATTAAACTTCTCAGATCTATATAAAGTTTAGACACTCATTTACACATTCATTACCCATTTAGAATATCTGTTTTCATTGCTTGTATATTTTAATTTCATTTTCTTACATTGTTTTATGTAAAGTTAATTTCATGCCAGTATGTTAAATATTTTGAGTTTACCCCCAACAATCTGCAACCACTCTTTTCTCATCCATCCCCAAATGACATTAGTATCCTGTCACTCTAAATAGTATGGCTTTTCCTTTCAGGGTCATTATACATGTATAATTTTTTGTACTTATTTAAATTCTTGGACTCATAGGTGTGAGAAAATATGATATATGTATTTCTGAGATTGGGTTCATTAGGTTAATAATATTATGATTAGTTGTATACTGTGAATGACATAACTTTATTCTTGATGAATGGAAAAAATCCACCTTACATGCAAAGCACATTTTTAATCCATTATTCTGTTAGTGGACACCTAGACTGGTTCTGTAACTTACTTGCTTTGAAATAGTGTTTACAGTCTTCATTCTAAATGTTTTATAAGTTAATATTTATATATAGTACATGTGATACAAGATAGACTATGCTGAATTTCTTTCTCATCTCATGATTCATTGTCATAATTCATTTTACTCAACTAAATAATAAAATTACTTCATTTATTACTCTTACTATTTAGAACTTTTTATAGGTTAGGTTCAAAGTGAGAAATGTATGTTTTGTTTTCTATAGTGTGATAATGATATACTTAGTTGGCTAGGTAAATACTTCTATTATTAACTCATACAAATAACACTTAGAGCATGATGATTATTCACCAAATAGTAGCAATTATCATTGCAATTTCCATTCATATTATATATTCATTAATATTAAAGGGGGTAAATTTGTAAAAAACAACACACAGTGTATGTTCCACAAATCACAGTATTAAAGTAGAAATTAGACTGGTTTTTATTTTCAAGTGCAACATGTACAAAATTTGTTCTAAATTATAAATATCATCTGAACTTGCAAAAATCATTTAGTTTGTATTGTCTGATTAATGTGTCACAAAATATGAATGTATTAATAAATTATTTGTTGCCAGTAAACCTTAAATATTCAAATATTAGTTGAATTTTAAAAAAAATAGTGAATAAAACAATTTTTGAACAAAATTTTATAAGCATAAGAGCAATTTTATCATAAAATTGTAAAAAGAAATTGGAAAAAAGTTAATTAAATATTTAGTTGGGAAATATAGGGAAGAACAATATAAAATATACAACATGTTAATAAAATTAAAGGAATATTTTAAAACAGAGATTGGTGCATATAAATAATAAAAGCAATGATATAGAAGGTAAAGTTAATTCTGCATTTTGGATTTAAAATTTTAAAAAAATCTCAAATCACTCACAAGATAAACAAATAGAAGTCCACAGATATGGTTGAGAATATATACTCTTATATCATGATTACAGGTGTGAGCCATCTCTCTAGCATATCTTAGGATCTAATTCACAATTATCTTTCAAATCTATCCTTTGCTTATACATACACATCAACCAATAAATGAGTAATTGTACACGTTAGTGAGTTAAAAGAGGATAGTGACATATTCATCCTTATTGGGAAATACTTGAAGGCAATGATTGCATAACTTGATTTTTACAGTTCCTTTCCCCTATTTAGCTTCATTTAATTAAAGACACATGGACCTCAAATTAGCAACAGAGTTGTATGACAGCGGGTTTTCCACTGCACGTGTAAAATTTTAGAGCTACATATATAGAATGCTGTACTCAGCTGAACATAAAGTGTACTTTTGCTGAACCTGTCCTTAATCTTAAGACATTAGAGATGGAAAGTAAAGAACTAGCCAAACTTGAAAAGCTTGGGGCTTTTGACTGCTTCAATTCACCTGTGGCAAACCCACCAAGTGGGGCACCCTGTTTGCTGAGAAAAGCTGTGCCAAGTATATAGCTTTTAATGGCTTTGGCAAGAAGAATGATTTTCATCAGCTGTAACAAACAAGTTCCTCATCTCTAACCCTGCCATCTGTCCTCCTGGTTCCCACCCAGAACTCTGTATATGGCACAACTGAACAGGTTTCAGACTGCCTAAGGTCACTACACAATCAACCTCAGCAGATGGCACTGCAGAGAACATCTAAACTGTAGCAGTGGCCAAGTGCAGAGGCTGATCCTCTTTGCTGAAGAAGAATGCCCTGTGCACACACCATCCTGATGTTCTGATTCTACTGAATGCTGCATATGGCTATAAAGCACCATTCTTTATAGTGATAGCTTGATTAAATAGGTCTTTGCTTTGATCTGATTCAATTTGCTATGCTAAACCACAGATTCTAGTATTTTCATTATTTTTAATTACATTAGAATAACACTGTGGTAAAAATCTGTTAATACTTAGGAGGAATATTATAAATGTGTCTATGAGAACAATTAGGTATGTTTATTACTTTAATTTTTTGTTATTAAGAAATCTCTTGTATACTAAGAAGAAACATTGTTCACTATAAAAAAACTGACTTAGTTTTAGGTGATTAATAGTACTAAGTAGTAAACACAACCTTTAAGGTTTACTTTTAGTGGCATCTTCAGCAAGCTGATATTTTCTTTCAGATTTCACAAAATCAATTCAAGCCCATCAATTAAGTGAATTATTTTTGTTCTCAAAATGACTTTAATCATAAATTCCTGTGTTTCTGTTATATTTTCAACAAATATTGTAATTACATAGCTTATTCATAGACAAAGTCTATTAGAAGATAAAGGCCATATAGTCTTATGATTTTCTCCAAAATTAACACATATATACCTCTATGATGATTTTAAAAATATACTCATCAAAGTTTATAATCTACAGTGATAACTGAAAAAATATTTTCTCAAGGAAAAAACTAGCCCAACAGAAAGTTTCAAAATAGTGAAATATTAAAACCTCTGACAAAGAAATGATCAGAACTTATTTTCTATAGTAAACTATCCTACTGACGAGTCTCATGTAGAAGACAAAAAAATGGAAGAAGTACATGAGAATAACTTAAGATCAGAATAAAAATTAAAACAATGGAAATAGGAGAGAAAAAGCAAGTTTTCCCCCATAATTTGTTATAAATTCCAAGTGGTTATCCTTAGAAACATATACATACAAGCAACATAAAATAGATACAACAAGTTGGCTATATTTTCAAGTATTTATACATATATACATAGCAAAACTAATCATAGAAAATGACCTCATGATTTTGAGGAGTAAAAAGGGGCATGAGAATGCTTAGGAAGCAAAGAGGAAAAGGGAGAAAAGATGTAATTCTATTTTAATTAAAATAAAAATATTAAGAAAAAATTTAAAAATTATCAATTTGAGAGCATCAGAAGTTGAAGAACAAGATTTAAAAGAAAAAAAACCCAATATGATATGAAGGAAAGAAAAATTTTTAAAGAGATAGTTCATCATTTGTCCTTTAAGAATTTAGTTTCTCAGGTGTCCTTTATCCCTTATAAAACAACAATCTGGCATTGCAAGATGCTAAGGACCATGAAAGTCCATGAAAACTTAGCAATAAAATTAGAACAGTAGTATAGAAAGCCTGAAGGTATTCTTCAATTCCTGCCCATTTTAGAAAATAAAATAAACTGAGAGATCTGAACATATTTAATTAATTAAGGTACGGCTAAAGATAATTTCTCGTAAATTGTCTAAAACATTGCTTGTAACACTGCCTAAATGCTGTCAGAAAATGTAAGAAGGAGAACAAAAAAGAGAAAGGTGCACCAACTCATCCAAATTAGTGTATTGAGGAGGGATCAAGGTCTCTGATACAAATTTTAAAAGCCTTGTAGAAAGCCAGGTGGTGGTGGTGCATGCCTTTAATCCCAACACTTGGGAGGCAGAGACAGGAGGTTCTCTGTGAGTTCAAGACCACCTGATTTACAGAGTGAGTTACTGAACACTCTGAGTTACTACAGAGAAAGCCTGTCTCAAAAACAAAACAAAAAGAGAAAAAAGACAGAAAAGAAAAGAAAAAGAAACCATGTGAGCTCCCAATATATTTATATATAAATTAATACTTGTGAGGGTTACTGATCAATTAAGAAATAGTACATAGACAATTAATGCAAAAGCTATTCACGGACTTTAGAGATGATGAAAGAAAACACGGTTCATTATTGTCTTGCAACAATAAATAGCTCTCAAAATATAACTACTGTATGTTTGTTTAGTTAAATATTGCATTAATTTAAATAAAAAACTGTTTACAGTACTTTTTACTTATCATGAAACAAAATGTAATATAGTTAGTGTGGTAAATCACACCTAGGAAAACAAATGTAGTGTGTTCTTATTTATGGTTCCCAGCTTCAAGTATATAGATGTTAATTTTATAACTTGGGCTAATAACAAAATCTAGGGAAGCAAAAGGGAGCACGGATGGTGTCTAGAGAAAGGTATAGAAAGAAATAGATTTTATGAATGAGGAAAAGGGAAAACGTGGGGATCTTTAATTGAGGAGTGGAGATGAAGTACAATATAGCCGGAAAGATGGAAATGAGCAATATATAATCATGTTATTTAGCTGGATTTGAGTAAAGAGTCTCCTTAAGAACTAAGTGTCATAGTACTGAAAAGTGTTATGCAAGCTGCCTGGGGAGGAAAGCAGTCAATAATCCTACTCAGTTGTGATGCCTATAAACCATAGCAATGCCCAACACAGCCATATATCCCTAAGGGAGAAATAGTGGTACTTAAACCTTGGCTGTCGCCAACACCTATTTTTCTGAAAGTATGACCATTGTTTACAAATGTAGGGGGAATTACCAGAGTAAACAGATGCATCATCATCATCAAGGTCAATGAAAAGGTCTGAAAATTGTTTTAAAGCACCATTTTCTTTAAGAATCCACTTAATTCTATAGCAAAATACTATATACATAAATGGCAAGGTAAATTATAAAGTATTAACATATGGTCTTTACTGAAGCCAAGAGATAAATAGAAATGAGAAGAAAAGTAATGAAACTAATTCCAATGTCAAGTAGGCACTGACTACCATGCAACAAGGAAGTAATTTAATCAACTCTGTTTTCCCCATCAGTGATAAAATGGAGACTGGACTGAGGGAATCCACAGGAAAATAGAGAATATAGAACTGTGCAATGGTAAATGTATTACATTATTTTACAGAATGGGGTGAAGGTATAAAGATGTTAAGAAATACTATTCTTGCTTAAAGATAATCATCTGTTCCTACTATAGGAAAAGATTACCATAAAATTTATGAAATATATAAATAAACAAGTAATTATGTGTAAGACCTAATGATTAAAAGCTAACCTGCTATTGCTGTAGAAGGAGAAGCCTCAGTCTTCTGTTTCCTCTTAAGGGAACTTGCTCATTCCTGGTCAATCACCAAGGCAGGTGTAAGCCCAAAACTTGATGACAGAAACTCACTATGGAGGCCACATGTCATTTATTCAGTTATCCCAGCAGAAATCAGTAAGACCTCAAACTACACAATTCTGTAAGATGTATTTTTATTTTCTCTTGGTCTTTCAGCTAAATTTTTCTATATTATTAATTGATTTTCTCATTTCATCTCTCTCAAAAATCTATATTGCATATACCAAACAAATTTATTTTCCTAAATATTACTTCTAAACTAATAATTTCAACATCATTATTTTCTGTTCTCTGTCTTTTTCAGACAGAGTAATAAAATTATAATAAATTTCATGTAATTTTATTTTGTTGGAGATGATGTAGTCTACCTTAAACCATTAAATAATTTCTTATAAGTTTCATGTACTGTTTACAGATAATTGAACAATTTGTTCACATTTACCAATAATTACTCAAGTTGAACATAAGTATTTTCCTTTTTATTTACATAAATGTGGTTTCTTTCATGCTTGCATAATTTTTATCATTCTTGTTAAATTTTGCTTTTCTTATTTTACTTACTGATTGCTCATATTTGTGTTTAAATAAACTTGTTGATATTGTCGACATTATTAATTGTTTCTAAGAATAGGTATGTGAACTTCTTCAATGATTATTATATTATAATTTCTGTTCAATATTATTTTTTAAAAAAGCTTCACTAAAATAAAAATTTACAATGTAATATGTGGTAAATAAAATCTTCAAAGTAGAATAATTTGGAACAGTTTGCAAGAAATAAACATAGAAATTGTTTTGTGAACTTTTAATCTGAGATTTGGGCCCAGATATAAGTACATATTTGTTTATACAGGGAGAATGATAGAGACAATGTCATCTTACCTGCTGGAGGAGGTGACTCTGGTGAGGATTGGGCTAGGTACCAATATATGAGCAGAACATGATATCAGAAGAAATCATCTCCGGACTATCCAGTCTCTAGTTCCTGGCCTGTCTCACAGTTTCAGGCAGAGGTTCCCTCCTTTGGAATGGGATTCTGCCCTTCTACTGTCAAAAAGGATCTTTTAGGGAGGATAGGCCATAGATCAAAGGTTTTATGGCTGAAATGGTGTCCCAGTCTCATCACTGAAAGACTTTCCTGGCCACAGGATATGTCCTGTTCAGGGTCCCTATTCTTGATTACTAGGGATCCTTGCTAGGGTCTCCCTCATAGATCCCTTTGAGTATCCACTGCACTAAGTCTCCCAATTGCCACCTAATTGTTCCCCAATTCTTGTAGTCTCCCCATATATTTTCTCCCTCCATCCATTGTCCCTCTTCATCTCCTGGTCCCCTCCGATCCAATCCCGTGATCCCATTCCCTTCTTCCCGCAACCTACCTGTGCTCTCTGTTCAATTTCCACAGTACCACAGAGATCCCTATTTCCCAACTTTGGCCCTTCTTGTTGTGTAGTATTTTTATGTCTGTGGATACTATAATCTTTCTCTTTTCTTAGCCGAGGAGCATATGGAGAGGCTCAGGGCCAAGCTTCATGCAGAGATTGGGGAATCCTTTAGAAAAGGGAGAGGAAGGGTGGCAGATATCAGAGAGGTCAAGGATACCAGGAGAACTAGCACTCTGAGGGGCCCACAGAGACTGAAGCCATAGATGGAGAACCTGCAGGCTCCCCTAAATATATCCTATGACTCTCTGGATTGGTGTCCTTGACAAACCCCTACAAGCTGGATTGGGAGTATCTCTGATGCTTTTACCTACCCCTGAGACCCTTTTTGCTCCTGTCTGGCTGCGAGACCCACTCCTGATATATGAATTGGTGCCTAGTTTCGTTACATTCTGCTATGCCATGCCCTGATTGTGTTGTAACCCTGGGGAGATGAACCTTTTCTGCGGGGAGCAGGCAGAGGTATGTTTGTGGGAGATGATGGGGGTAGATCTGGGGGAAGAGGAACTGCAGGGTAGTTGGGGAATGGAGGGAGGGGAGGAACCTGCCCCTCCGGATGTATTATAAAAGTTGTTTAAGAGAAGAAAAAAAATGTTTTAACTGAGACAGAATCACATAGAGAAAGAAAAACAGAGACTATTTGGTTTTCCAAAGAATCTTCCTATAACATTTATAGCACAATATATTTCGATATGTTTAATTATATGCAACACAAATAATAACATAAATATCCAAATTAAAAAGTAGTAAACCAGTATGATTACATTATGATTTATTTTCTCTTTTTTATAGATTAGAAATATCTTTATATATGACAGTAATGAAAAGTGAGGACTAGTTGAGAAAATGGTCAGCATGATGGGTGAGTGGTGACATGAGAGGTTAATTGGGGATGATTTGATCAAAACACATTTTATGGATAAAAGAAAATATTATAATGATGCCCATCATTTTGTACAATTATTGTACAGTACTAAAAGTGGAGATGTTTATGACTGTAATCAAGATGAAGACTTGATTTTCTTAAATTTTCTAAGGTATCTAAACACTTTATCCTTCCAACTTTGAAATCTTTTTTAGCTTAATGAAATTTTAAGATGTAACATGTCATTTCAAATACATATGTATCAAAGAATTTATAGCATAATTTATTTCTTCAGTTCAGTTTTTAATGGAGAAGAAATTTCAAATTTCAGTGTATTTGACTACCTACTACAATAGATGTTTACAAATAATTTAAAAGTCATTTTTCAGTAGGCATTGAAGTCAGTGGCCATATACGGAAGCTTATCACTGAGGAACTCAGGGCTCACCTACAATTTTTGCTATGTTTGTGATCTCTTGTTGAAAAATACTTCCTGGGTATGGTTTTTTGACTGCTTATTTTGCCTAATGTTTTATTTATTACACATTTCAAAATTTAAAAGGCCTGCAAAAGTGTATTGAGAAATGTCTGTTACCCTTACATAGTCAACCAGTGGATATTCCCAACAGGAACTGAAGTTTAAAATGTATCTATTAAAAATAAATAGAAAAATCAATAATGTCAACGTATTCTATGACTTTTAGCCATATATTTGTTTAGCAAATACTTTGCCACATTATCTATATATCATCTATCTATCATCTATTTATCTATCTATCTAACTACCTACCTATCTATCTACCTATGGAATGATTTTTCAAGCCAATCAATCAATCAATACACAAGCTTCCCTTTGCTTTTATGTCTCAGGAAAACTCTAATACACACATTTATTTTTGTTTTAAATGATTTTCTTTATTCTCCACATCCTATATGCTTTAATGCATAAGCTGGAAAATCAGGTAAATTCTTAGGGCTTCTAAATCAAGGAAGCTTATAGTGTAACTGTTGGTAAAATATGAACTAAAGCCAGGGAGTGGCTATAAATACAAATCCCAGAATACAAATGTCAGAAAGCCTGGAGTTCTCATAATCAATGGCAGGAGAATAATGTGGTCCATCTGTCAGAAATAGAAATAAAAAATCTCTGTGCCCTTTTGCTAGGTAGAATTACAGCTTTTTGTATGGTTCTCATCTAGAAAGAGTTTTAGCTTTCTGAAATTATTATTGTTGATTATGGTAATTTTGAATTATTTCCATCCAGTCCACTGACTCACATGTCAGTTGCATCTGAAACCATCCTCACAGACACACACAGAAACAGTATTTTCTCATCTGGAATAAGTGTCTCTTAACCTAATATTTTCAATACCCAAAATTGATCATTTATATAGGAAGAGCCCATAAAACAGGGAAAGTATTGACACATGGAATATCTCTAAACTGAACAGATTAAGTGACAATATAATGATTACCTTGTAAAAGATAAAAGACTCCCTGCTGTTTTTATAATAACTGTAGACACTAAGAAAAAAATGGGTATTAGAAGTAAGAAATATGTCTGTTGCCACTGAGGAACAAAGAGCCTGTTAGAGAAGGGTACAGTTCTAAAAAATGGAGTTCTTTAAAAGTTTTAAGTAATTCCCAAGTATGTTTCTTTATTTACTAGAAATGCTCAAAGACAGATTATAAGAGTAAGGTCCCTGATTTATTTACATTTTTTTATTCAAATATAAAGAGTATAACATTCAAACTTGTATTTTCTTGTGTTAGATTCATCAATTTTACATGAAAATCAGAAGTGGCATTATTTGAATAATGGGTCTGTGTTTTACTGGGTGCTATATTGTCTAATACTCTTCTTAAATAAAATACTTAAGGAATAATATTAAATCCCAACAGAAAGTATTCATAAAATTGTCAGTCAGGTTTTGAAGATGCTTATTATCTTATTTAAGCAATGATTGTTGATTATGTTAATTGATCATTTCAATAATTTCTTATATAGATAATTGGTAAGTGTAATTTAAGCACACTTCTATTTTAAATATTCTTAATTAGTAAAACACATTTAAATAAATTACCATATTATGGAAGGTCACATATAAGTATGGTTCACCAACATTTTACAGAATTATAGCAAACTATTCTCTTAAATTTATTTCTGAAATTATCTCATCAAAATTTAAATACATATTTTAGGATAAAATTATAATGAATTTTGCATGTCTGTGATAAAAGCAATTATGTAATAGTTGGCTTAAAGTTATTTCTTACTTTCTTATTTTTCACTAAAGCATAGTTGTCTTATACAGAAAATTTCTATTCTGAGATTTTAACAACAGGAACCAAAGCAAAGCAGAGGAAATATTTAGTTTATAAGAAATAATTATATATATTAGGATATGATTATAATTATGTAACAATGTCAAAGTTCGTTAAATATGTTTTCAGCCATTTGGATAAAAGATGGTGCAATTTGGTATATAAAAACTCTTTTAAAACTTCTCAGTTACATCGCTGCATGCAACAGTATAAAGTATAAGAGATATATCCCAGTTTTAAGGTTAATAATAGCCTTCTGAGCTGCTAAAACATCCCACAAGGACTTCTGTATATTGCTTAGCAAATAGTACAAAGTGACTTAGGAATTTCTACTTGATTCAGAGATGGCATAGTATATATGACAAGGAGCCCTGAAAAGCCAAGACACCCTGGAGAAAAGACAATTCAGATAAATGCGCTTTTCAATAACTTAAAACAATCCTGACTTTGACAAGACTAACATTACTGGTGGGGATAAATCAAAGCTAAAGTAAAAAGGCAGGATCCTCTAAACTAGGAATGTGGTGTCCAAGGTGGGATTCTCCTGGACACCTGATCTGAATACTGCACCTGTCCATGCCTCTAGATTGCTCCCACAATTGCTCCTGTAAGAGCACTGTCCAAACACACCGGTTTATCATCATGGAGTATCTCAGTCTCATCTCTCTCATCTGTATGAGACTAACATGTTAGCTCTTCAAGAAACTGGTCAATCAGCACCAATGACAAACCAAACAATGTTCATTGAATGCAATATCTTGATTGTTGAGATGAAAATTACACTGAAATTTTAAGAAAATCTAGAGATTGATCGCGTGCTTATTAATGTTACGGAAATATGATGGCTATTACATTTAAGCTTATTAAGAAATAAAATACATTTATTATAAGACAGTTTTATTCTGTAGTATAAATTTGGGCTTTACTTTGTAAAAAGAATGAAGGAATATTCATTCATAAATATCATATTTATATATTACAAGAATTAGTTTTCTCTGTAAGTTATACCTTAACGTCTCCAGTTTAATCAGCATGATTCTCACAAGGCAGGTGATGGTCAAGTAATTTTTGTCAAACATTATATGATTTTGGAACTGTAACTACCAAGAATAGAGATTACTAGTTAAAAAAAGAAAAAGAAAAAACTTCACTCATCAGAGTCTTTTAACATACAGGCAAAACACCCACTGTTTTTTTAACTTTAAAAATTTTATAGGTTATGCATTCTTTTTAATTTATGCATTACTTTACAGAATATATTCAGCCCATCCTAAAATTATATAATAAGCAAACTCTAAATAGAACTTCTAGATGTTTAGAACATTTAGAAAAAAATGAAGTAAAAAAGTGTTGTTAAAAATGCAATTTAGAGTTTGGGAAAACTGTAATGATATTTAATGAAACAATAAGGAATGAAAATAGCTAGCTTGTTCGCCCCCAAGGAAATCAATGGTACTGATAACTCAATAATTAGAATTGGGACTTGGTGAACATCTTTATTAACCTTATATTAATTTGAAGAGTGAGGATAGAAAATAGAAAAAATATTTGATTCCCAGAAGTTACATTGAGCTATGATCAAATGAATGAAAATCATAAAAAAGGTATAGCTCATTTAATGCATAACTAAATCAAACTTTACAGTTCCTTTGAATCAAATTTCTAAAGTGTGATTAATTTGTCTTCGAAAATAGTAGCTCCCAAAAATATTTTTTGTAAGTTGAATTTACTTGTATTTAGTGAACATAATAATCACAGGTATGGTGGGAAGAAACCAAATACATATGTATGAAAATTCATGTATACACATTTACATGTAAATAGATATCAATATTCATAAAACATATCTGGGTAACAGTGAAATACGTTTTTTCAAAATGTGAAAAATAAAATGGCATATGTGCCTTTAAAAGTTATTTTTTGTTTGCTTTAGTGTCTATAGATATTTTGGCTGGCTTTAAGACTGTGCAACACATAGAAAATGAACTTGGAGACCAGCAAAGGGTGTAGGATCCTCAACGGCTGAAGTTACAGCAGTTGTGAGATTCCATGTGGATGCTGGGAATGGAACAAATGACCTCTGGAAGAACAGGCAATGCTGTTAACCACTAAGCTATCTCTCCAGTTCCATGTGGATGTGTCTTAAACAATGCAATAGACATTATACAGTTATAGGTTTACAATAATAATCAGACAGCTCATATGAAAAGATATATTAAAATTTCTAGTAAATTTAGAGTTACATAACCATGAACCCCCCCCCAAATAAGTCCCTTCCAGAAATATGTGAGGCCTGTTTCATCATTAATCTTAAAAAGAAATAAACAATTTAACATACATTCCATATAACATAACTATCCAAATTATTAATTCTTGTGTTTTTATGAAAAGATTTTAGATATTTTTTCTAAATGTGTAATATTACAAAATATTTGACATTACAACTGCTTTTCTTAAATCCCTATGAAATTATTGTTCTATAAGATTTTAATGGACAAAATATGGTGGTCAACAAAATTAAGAACTTTAAAGTGTTAGCTACTAACTAGTAGATTACTTTCGGCTAACTTTAAACAACTAAGAAAATAAGAATACAAAAGCCATTAATTCAGTGTTTCCTAAATACTATTAAAGACTTGTTCTTTGGTCTGTGTCACTTGTCAAAATAAAAACTTTATAATGCCAGTTACCAACTAATTACTTTTGGTGCCATTTAAACATATCATGTGAACTTCACATTTTTGACAGAAGGAATAATTCATATTTTCTAGCTTACCTGTGATATGTGCTTGGTAGGATTTTAGAGACTGTCTGCACAGAATTCTAACTGTCTGTTAGAATTAATGTATTGGTATTGTCACATAGACGTTTTGAAAGATGATTTAAGGATCTCCAAGCAATTTTCTAGCTTGAAATACTGCTTTTTCCCAATCATAATCATATAAAATATGCAATATTAGTAATCACATTTAAATATTAAAAATTTAGAAAGGTAAAGTCTCTGTCTCAGAGTATCTTAAGCCAGGAAGGATCTATACTATCACTTCTCTCGATCTAAAACCTATGCTCCTCATGCCTATGTGTGACAGTTATGACAGAAGCCTTAAAATGTGTGACATTATTTTATGGGTGAGAAATCAAAATTTCAGGATATTGTATAACTTGTCCAAGTCACGCAAGTAAAAGGAGAGCTAAAATTAGATTTACTATCAAGTGATTTTATAAATTCTGGGCATTTTAATTATGCTTTATTGCTAATTTGATATTTTGAAAGCTTAATGTTATCATCAAGATAGCTTCATACAAAAATCAAATTTTAGAAAAACCGATTCAGATATGCACTGGAACAAACTATACATCTGGCTTTACTTCGGTATGAAAAAGTACAAAATCATTGTTAAACACAAATTAAATGTGTGTGCATATTTTCCCAAGTTAACTTAATACTAATAATTAAAAAGTATCAGTCATTTAATGTAAATCTAATTGAAACTATAAAGAAAAATTAAAATTAAATAGCTACAATAATTTTTTCCTTACTACACAAAGAAGAAAACATAAACAAAATTTTATTCTTTTAATTTCTCATAACTACTTTATTTTCCTTGGGCAGAAAGAAACTGAAATTCAGAAATGATTGAATAACATATTAAAACCACATCTTTCAAAATGTATTTCTCCAAAGCCAAAATTATTAACTCATAAAAAGTGAGATAAAAGTAATACAATTTTTAAGAGATATACCATTTCAGTTTATAAAGAGTTCATGGTTAAACCTTTGGAGAACACATATTTAATTAATTATCAAAACACAGCTTAATTATGTTACTTCATTAATGAGTCCTGAAAGGTTAATAAAGTGCTTCTAATTATTACTATCTTAGGACACTTAAGATCAGAATATTAGTGAAAATAAATGAATGTGGAAACTAGAAATTTCCATTAGTATAAATACACTTCAGTTCTTTGGGGTTCCATGTGATATCTCGATCATGTACAATAAAGTAAGAATAGAGTGATCTTGGGGATAGTGCATTATCCCATATAGTGTGACTAGTTTCGTGTGTTTCTTGTATGGAGTTTTTACATAGGTCTTGAAAATTTATTCTCACTATCACAATTCCTTTGATTTTTTAAAGAATATAAAACTTCCTAAAAGAATCACTCACTTTATTACCCATGTTTATAATAACCTTAGTTAGTTAAAATTATATAATTTTGTCTAAAAGAAAAATATTTTAAAACATATACAAAATGAAAATTTACAAAAATATATACTAAGCAAACAAAGTTATATTAAGGGAAATTTTTTAAGATAACTAATTTAAGAAAGCCATCAATATTCATGTGGATATGTAATTTCTGTAACATTAATTTGAAAAAAAATCTAGTATTATTTTCAAAATAGTTAAGATCAAGGTTCACAATATCAAATTTACTATTATTTCTAGCAGTGTGCACATTCCCAGATACTGGAAAGACTGACAGTAAAGTTTTCCCTGCATTGATCTTCCAGATTCTATGCTCCTTCCAACAGCATGAGTTCATGTCTCCTACCTGAGGTTCTGAGAAAGTCACATCTTGGAGGCAACACCAGGAAGAGGATAAGATTAGCATGATTTTGTGAACTCCCCCACTCTTCTCTAACAAGTGTCTTAATGTATCCAAATTCTATCTTACAAACCCTTTTCCTTATATTTGCCTTCTGTTGTGGTAGTGACATTGTTCATTTTCTTTATTCCTTCATTGCTCTGAGTAACAATTGCTTTCTGGTGCTACAACACCTGAATATCTCCCCAGCCCTCATAGTATGTTTACATTACCACATTTTATCATTAACTTATCCTGAATTTAAGCTCACTAGGTATATTGTCTTAATAACATTACTTATATATGTAGACACACAAAATGTACTAGAAAACATTTCATGTAGCATGCTTGTTTATAGAAATAAAGAAACGAGAAAATGCCATCCCACTTAGAACTTGCATGCTTGCTGAGGAGTCATTTAAGGTGCATTCTGAGAGCTAATGATAAGGGACAAGAAATAAATAAGATGGAAATAGGTGACAGGGGACTTTAGAGGTTAGGGGTTGTGATTTTTGATGGGCCGTCTAGGTATGACATCATTGAAAATATGGTGTTGAAAAAAATAAGCCATATAGATATATGAAATAAAATCATTATATGTATGACTAAATATAATATTTTTTTACAATGAGTTCATATGTAACTAATTACTTTCAGTCTTTGATCAAGATTATGTTTATGTCTTTTGTTGATGATGAGCAAGTGATAGAATGTAGTATCCTTTGGATATATGCCCAGAAGTGATAAAGCAATTTCTTAGAGGATGGACATATTGATTTCCATAGTGGATGTACAAGTTTTCATTCCCACCAGCAATGAAGGAGTGTTTCCCTTGCTCTATATCCTTGCTAGCATGAAACTGTCCCTTGTTTAATTGATCTTAGTCATTCTGAAGTGTGTGAGATGGACTCTCAAAGTGGTTGATTTGCATTTCCCTAATGGCTAAGGATGTTGAACATTTCTTTAGGTATTTCACAGCTATTTGAAATTCTGTTTTGAGAATTCTTTGTTTAGAGCTATACCTGATATTTTAGTTGGATTATTTGTTTTGTTAATGTCTAGATTCTTTAGTTCTTTATGTATTCTGGATATTAGTCCTATATATAAAGTGAAGTTGGTGAAACTCTTCCCATTCTGTAGGGTTCTATTTTGTCTTCTTGACTATGTCCTTGGCCTTGCAGAAGTTCTTTGGTTTCATGAGGTCCCATTTGTTAATTTTTGATCTTAGTGCCTGAGCTATTGGTGTTCTGCTCAGAAAGTTGTCTCCTGTGTCAATACTTTCAAGACTTTCCCTCACTTTCTCTTCTATCAGGTTCAGTGTATCTGGTTTTATGATGAGGTCCTTGATCCACGGGGACTTGAGTTTTATGCATGATGATAAATAAGGACCAATTTGCATTCTTCTACATACAAACATCCAATTAGATCAGCATCATTTATAAAAGATGCTTTCTTTGTTCTATTATATATTTATGGCTTCTTTATTGAGGATCAGTTTCCATAATTGGGTGGGTTTATGTCTGCATCTTCTATTTTATTCAATTTCATTGATCAACATATTTGTTTTTATGTCAGTACCATGTTGTTTTTATTACTACAGCTCTGTAATAGAATTTGAGATTGGGAGTGGTGATACTTCCAGAAGATCTTTTATTTTTCAGGATTATTTTGGCTATCCTGGGCTTTTTGATTTCTCATATGAAATTGAGTATTGTCCTTTCAAGTTCTGTAAAGAATTGTGTTGGTATTTTGATAGGGATTGCATTGAATTTGTATATTGCTTTTGGTAAGATGACTATTTTTACTATGTTGATCCTACCAATCCAGAAGCATGGGAGATCTTTCCATCTGTATAGGAATAGGCCTGTAAAAGCTAGTAATAGTCTATATTCAAGGGGTCCACATTCGGAGGTTGGTATGGTCTAGATGGAATGTAGATACACCTTTAAACCCTGTATTCACAAGGCAGTGGTTGTCCACACTTTTAATTCCTAAGACAGAAACAGACTGTGGAAGCAGACACAGAAACAGCTCAGAAAGGGTCAGTGTCAGATTGGAAATGATGACTAAGTTGAGACAGAGTGAAGGACAAGCAAAGTGACTAATCAGAGGAAGAGTTAGTATAGTGACTCAGAGTAAGGACATACCCAACACTTAGGAAAAAACAGAACAGTTACAGGGGCAAACACTTAGAGAAGTCAGTTACAAAGGCAGTATGAAGCAGTCAGTTACAGCAGTCAGTTACAGCAGGCAGTATGAGGTGAGTAGTCTGAAGCAGGCAGAAAGGGGACAAGTCACAAAGACAATGAAACAAACTGACTTACAAGCAGGCAGGCTGGAGGAGAGACACAGAGACACAGAGGAAGATTTGCAGAAAAAGTCATTATCACACAAGAAGAGTGAATCATTTTGAAGCCAAGCAGAGCAGTTTAGTCTGAGGCAGTCAGAGAGTCAGAAGAGTAAGCCAGAGTCAGATGAGTACAGTCAGAAACAGTAAATCAGATCAGAAGATCAGTTGGAAGCAGCAGCTCAGAGAAAAATTTGATCCAGAACAGTCAACCAGAAGAGTCAATTGATTTCAACTAGCATTGAATTCAGAGGGAGCTAGACAGGGTATCTCAGTCAACATTGTAGGCTTAAATGTTTTACATTTATGGAGGCTTAAACATTTGAGATTATATAGAGGCTGAAGCCTTCCAGGTCTAGACTGAAGACTAGATTGTATACAGGACAAAAATCTCCAGGGCTCCAGGCAAAGAATTGCTGATTGAACTAGGCAAAGAATCTGTGGCTACATCTGGAATCTACATGTATATCTGTAGCCATTGAGTACCAGATATAGCCATAAAGTAGGGATCAAAGGCTTTTTATTCTTTGGCTGATATAATCACTGTGTTTTTAGTACTTGTGCCCAAGAATGTTTCAGCTTCTGTACAATCTAGTCTTAAGTCTCTGAGACCCACTACTGACTAGTTCAAAGTGACCTTCTGAGCCAGATTACTCTTTCTGACTAAACTGTTCTGATTCTAGCTTACTCTGGCTATATATAAAGTCTTTCTGGCTGATTCTGCTGTAACTGACTCTTCTATAACTGAATCTACTCTGAGAGTTGAAAGCCCACTTTTTTTTTTCCTCAGAGAGTTGGGCATGTCCTCACTCTGGCTCACTCTACTAACTCTTCCTCTGATTTCTCACTTTGATTGTCCTTCACTGATTCATCTCAGATGTGACTTCTTAAGTGACACTATTTCTGAGCTCTGCTCCCTGTGTCTGCTTCTGCACTCTGTTTATGTTTTAGGGATTAAAGGTATGCACCACCTTCTGAATACTGGGATTAAAGGTGTTTGTTACTACTGCTTTCTGAATACTGGAATTAAAGGTGTGTTTACATTCCATGCAGACCACAAAGACCTCTGAATGTAGACCCCGGGAATATAGACCCTCCCTAGCTTTCACACAGATCTATTCCTCTACATACATTCATCTTTTGTGATCTTAGTGAATTTCTATCTTCAGAGACTTGAAGGTTTTGTCATATAAGTTTTTTCACTTGTCTGATTAGATATTCCAAGAAGTTTTATGTTGTTTGTGGCTATTGTTGTTTCCCTGATTTCTTTCTCAGTCCATTTGTCATTTGTATATAGTGTCTATTGATTTTCTTTTAATTGACCTCATAGTTAGCCACTTTGCTGAAGTTGTTTATCAGCTGTAGGAGTACCCTGGTAGAATTTTTGGGGTCACTTTTACATATCATCTTATCATCTGCAAATAAGGATACTTTGTTTTTCTCCGTTTCAATTGTATGTCCTTGATTTCTTTCAGTTGGCTTGCCCTAGCTTGACTTCAAATACAATACATATTGTATTTGAATAGAGTTAGGGCTAGAGTTAGGGTTAAGGTTAGGTATTAAATAGGTATTGTGAAAGTGTACAGGCTTGTCTTGTTCCTGATTTTAGTGGAATTGCTTTGAGCTTCTCTCCATTTAAATTGATGTTGGTTGTGGATTTGTTGTAAATTGCCTTTATTATGTTTCTGTATGCCCCTTGTATCCGTAATCTCTCCAAGACTTTTATCATGAAGGGATGTTGGATTTTTGTCAAAGACTTTTTCAGTGTTCAGTGAGATATGATTTTTTTTTCTTTACATTTGTTTATTTGGAAGATGACATTGACCATGCATCTCTGGGATGAAGCCTGCTTGATCACAGTAGATGATCTTATTGATGTATTCTTCAATTCAGTCTGCAAATATTTTATTAAGTATTTTTGCATCTATTTTCCTGAAGAAAAATTGGCCTGTAATTCTCTTTCTTTGTTGAATCTTTGTGGGGTTTGTATTTCGGAGTGACTATGGCCTCATAGAATTAGTTTGTACATATGTCCTTTCTGTTTCTATTTTGTGTACTATTTTGACAAGAATTTGTGTTATCTCATCCTCGAATAGCTGATAGAATTCTGGGCTAAAACCATCTTGCCCTGATCTTTTTTGATGGGGAGAATTTTTATCACTGCTTCTGTTACTTGTTGGTTTACAAGTCTGTAATTTTCCATGAAGAAAATTGTCAATTTCTTCTAGATTTTCCAATTTTGTGACTTATAGGTTTCAAAAGTATGACCTAATGATTCTTTGGATTTTTCAATGTCTGTAGTTATATCCCCTTTTTGGTTTCTAGTTTTGTTGATTTGGATTCTCTCTCCATCTTTTAATTAGACGGGATAGGGGTTTGTCTGTCTTGTCATTTTTCTCAAAGAAGCAACTGTTTGTTTCATTGATTCTTTGTATTGTTCTCTTTGTTTATATTCTATTAATTTTAGCCTTCAGGAATATTTCTTATGGTCTACTCCTCTTGATTATGTTTACTTCTTCTTGTTATAAAGCTTTCAGATGTGCTGTTAATTTGCTGGTGTGTGATTGCTCCATTCTCTTTAGTAGGCACTTTTGTGCTATGAATATTCCTCTTAGCAACTCTTTCATTGTATACCATAAGTTTAGATATGTTAATGATTCATTTTTATTGAATATATAAAGTCTTTCATTTCTTTATTTCTGTCTTGGCCCAGTAGTCACTCAGCAGACAGTTGTTCAGATTCCATGAATTTGTAGCCTTCTGTTGCTTCTGTTGTTGAAATCCACTTATAATCCCTGGTGGTCTGATAGGATACAAGAGGTTGTCTTTTGGGACTGTCCTAGAAGTAAGAGTGAGTAAAAGCTGGCCTGGAACCCTGGATTTTCTCATCCTGAAAGCAGTAGGAGTTCCATTGCTCCCCACCTTAGTCCTAGCCAGAACCCAGCTAGATAATAAATACTGTCTGCTACACAGAAGCAAAGGATTATGGCTTGGTTGATGCTTATCAGTGCTGTAGCTGGAGGGTATATAGGGGCTTGAACCACACATGCAGATGAGACTACTCCGGGTATCCTTGTCTTAACCAATGGATCCTATGCTTGGGACCAATGACACACTCTCTTCTGAACCCCAATAAATATATTCTAACTCTTGCAATAAATTGAGTTTGCCTCTCTGAATGCTTTCCTAGAATTCAGTGTGTTACATTGACTCTTAAGATTCCCCTACCTAAGACCTGCCTGGGTGCTTCAGACCCATGCCCTCGTGATTCCTTCCCACCAGCCACATTGAAAGTACTTCAGTGGCTTGGGTGGAAAAGAAGTGAGATCCTCAGACAGAAGGGGAGAGAGAAACAACCTACCTTATCTCACCTTTCTTATATCTATTTAGACTTGCTTTGTGGCAGAGTATATGGTCAATTTTAGAGAAGGTTCTATGAGGTGGTAAGAAAAAGGTATATTCTTTTGTGTTGGTGAAATGTTCTGTATGTATCTGTTAGGTCCATTTGGTTTATAACATCTGTTAGCTCCAGTGTTTTTCTGTTTAGTTTTTGTCTGGATGACCTGTCAATTGGTGAAAGTGGATATTGAAGTCTCTAACTATCAGTGTGTGCTGGACAATGTGTGTTTTAAGCTTTAGCAATGTTTCTTTTACAAAAGTGGGAGTCCTTTTGAGGAGTATGTAGTGCACATTCCAATCTCTTTTGATTTATTTTGGTTTGGAGTCCATTTTTTTAGATATTGGGATGGCTACACTGGCTTGCTTCCTGGATCTGTTTGCTTGGAAAATCTTTCCCAACCCTTTACTGTGAGGTAATGTTTATGCTTATTGTTAACGTGTGTTTCTTGTATAGAACATGAAGAATGGATACTGTTTTCAAATCCATTATGTCAGTTGGTGTCTTTTTATTGTGGAATTGAGACCATTGTTGTTGAAAGATAGCAGTGACCAACTGTTATTAGGTCCTGTATTTTTTAGTTGTTGTTGGTTGTGTTTTGTGTGTGTGTGTGTGTGTGTGTGTGTGTGTGTGTGTATGTGTGTGTTGCCTTTATGTCTGTGTGTGTGTTTGTGTCTCCTTTCTTATGAATCTGATCGGGTGAGGATATATAATTGCTGTGTTTCCAAGGGTGAAGTTAGCATCCTCAGGTTGGAATTTTCCTTTTAGTATCTTCTGTAGGGCTGGATTTGCACATAGATATTATTTGAATTTGGATTTATCCTTGAATATTTTTTCTCCATCTATGATATTTGAGAGTTTTTCTGGATATAGTAGTCTGGGCTGGCATCTGTGATCTGTTATAGTCTGTAGCATATCAGACAGGGCCCTTTTAGTTTATAGAATCTCTGTTTAGTAGTCTGGTTTAATTCTAATAGTGCTGCCTTTGTATATTATTTGCTCTTTTTCACTAGAAGCTTTTTGTATTCTTTCTTTGTTCTGTGTTGTTTTGCTTACTATGTGGCAAGGGTACATTCTTTTCTGGCACATTCTATTTGGTGTTCTGTATGCTCCTTGTAACTTTCTTCATTAGGTTTGGAAATGTTTCTTCTATGATATTGTTGAAAATATTTTCTGCGTCTTTGAGCTGGGAATCGTCTTCTTTCTATACTCCTATTATTTCTTCTATTGTATCTTCAACTCCAGAAGTCTTTCTTCCATCTTTTGTATTCTCTTGTTGTTGCTTACCTCTCTAGTTCTGGATGGTCTTTCTAGTTTTTTTTTATTTCCAAAATTCCCTCTGTTTGTGTTTTCTTTATTGCTTTTCTTTCCATTTTCATGTCCTGAAAAGTTTTGTTCAGCTCCTTTAGTGTTTTTTTTCTTTTTTCCTTTCTTCCAGGGATTTACTTTTTTCATCTATTTGTTTGTGTTTTTCTGGATTTTTTAAAAAATTTACTCATTTCCTCCCATTGTCTGTTTTGTATTTCTTTGAGAGTTTTATTCATTTCCTCTTTAAGGCCCTCTATTATCTTCATAAAGTTGTTTTTGAGATCGTTTCCTTTTGTTTCAGCTGTGGTGGAGTATTGAGGATTTGCTGTAGTAGGATAGCTGGGCTTTGATGGTGACCTATTGCCCTGGTTGTTGTTGATTATGTATACATTGGTCTTTAGGCATCTGAGTTTGGGGTGATTGAAGGTTTAGGTGCTGAATTCCTGTGTTTCTCTTTATTGGATGAGTATTTTGTTTCTTGTTCTCTTTCTTTCTTTATTTATTTCTTCTCTGTTCTTCTGGGTTTTTTTTTTTTTTGTGGGCTCTTGTTGAGCTGGGGTTCTCTTCCTAAGTTGAACTGGAGCTCTGTCAGCCTAATTGTCCTATGGTTCAGCAGGTTCTCTCTGCCTGGGTTGGGGGCTTGCTCTTGACGACTGCTCTTCTGACTGGCTGTCCTAGCTTGTGCTGTGCTTCTGGCTGTTTGGTATGGCCTGCACTATTTGTTCAAATGGCATGTGCTGTAAAAGCACTGGAGCCAGTTCTTCAGCTGATAGCATTGGGGGTTGTTCACAGGTCTTGCAGACTGAGGCAGTGAGGCTGGAGAAGATTGGCGAGGGGCTACAGAGGAATGGATTGTGTAAACAATACCAAATGTTCAGCAGTAGGGCTGACTATCTGGTCTGTCCACTGACTTGGGCAGCAATGACGCTGGATCCTTTCTGCAGGTCTTAAGGGCCAGTGAGAGGTGGCTAAAGGGGAATGTAGAATGGCTAGGGAGAACTGGATTATGGGAACATAACCAAGTGTTCTACAGATGGACTGACTTCCTGTTGCCTGTATTGGTACAGGAATTTCTGTGCAGATGTTGAGGGCTGGGGAAACAAGGCTGGAAGAGAGTATGGAGGGTCTACTGAAGAATGGGTTATAGGAGCAGGACCAAGTGTTCTGCAGACAGGCTGCCTATCTGGTCTGTCCACTGGCTGGGGCTGCAATGGCACTGAGTTCTTTCTGCAGGTATTGGGGGCCAGGGAAATGGGGCTTGGGGGAGAGTGTGGAGGGGACAAGAGATGGGTTATGGGAGCACAACCAAGTATGTTGCAGGCAGGCTGCCTACCTGTTCTGTCCATTGTTTGGGGCTGGCCAATATCTTTAAATACATCATGTACTTCAGACATAGTGTCCAGATACACCTGAGCTTAAATTGACAGTTGATGAAAAAAATAGATCATGAATTTGAAGGAGACTAGGGAGGAACATGTGGAAGAGGGTGAAGGGAAGAAGGGTAAAGAAGAAATTTTGTTATTAAATTACAATTTACAAAGCAAAAAAGAAAGAAACAAAGTAAGAAAGAAAGAAAGGAAAAGAAAAAAGAAAAGAAAAGAAAAGGATCAGGAGGTAGAGATCACAGGAAGTGGAAAAAAATTTGAAGCCTCCAATCCTCCCTCAATGACACCCTTACATCATAAAGGACATACCTGATAATCCTTCTCAAACAGTTTTAACAGCTGAGGATCAAGTATTTAAGCATAAGAGCCTATGGGAACATTCTCATTCAAACCACCACACCCCACATTTGTCTTTTATTGGATCTCTGTGATTACCCACCAAATATCTTTGGGTAGATATCTGTGCTTATCCTTGATTGAGTTTGGCATGCTTTTTGCATGTACACATTTTTAAAAATCAAATTTGGAACATTTTAGTCATTGCTGGTTGGAATGAAAGACAAATAGCTGTGGAAAATAGTAAAGTGTTTCATCAAAAGTTTAAGAGATGCAACCCATTAATTCCAAGATTCTAGGCACCTATCAAAGAATAGAAAGCATGGTTGTAAAGATGTATATATCCAGATTCATAGTAGCAGCTGTCACTATGGATAAATGGAAGATGTATCAAAACATGAGGGATAGTGGTGAGAACCAGAAAGAATCAGAATGACCCCAAGCATAAAACACTTGAGACATATCAAGTATTTTTAATTTTCATGGTACCCTTAAAAGTGACTATGTCCTAGATTAATCAAAATGGATTGACTTGTCTGGAAACTGTAAGAATATTGATCGCTATAGCATGTTACCATAAAAAATTGAGAAAATTTTTGGTGCATTTCAGGAAAAATGCAGTACTTTTAATTGAAATGAGAAATAATATGATTTGCTGAAAATGCAAGAAGTAAGTAATGGTATGCTTCATTTGGAAGGTTGGAAGTAGGCAAGTTTTAATTCTTTACAAGGAGCATGGGATAACCTGTCTAGTAAACATGGATCCCTCATATTGTGAGCTCTCTGCATGGTGCCATTTGATGTGATTTGCTATTTTTGTTCTATGCCAACAAGTATCACATGCACAGGTTCACTCAAGAAACATGAACCAAAATTTAAAAAAAAAAAGAATCATGTTTTGAAGGATTAATGATCCCTTCTCCAGATATTTACACACTGCATTTTCTACTTTTTTCTTTTATCTAGTTCTCCTGAAACTCAATTAACCATATGTTTTTTGACTCCTTAGGGTTAGACATGATTTAACTCAGTGTTAGACATGTTTTTGTGCCAATGCCCCACTCTTCATCTTTAAAAATAATAAAATAAAATAAAGTCACAAAGTAACTTAACTGAGAGTAATGTACATGAAAGGCATTTTAATAAATATTTGTTTTCTAGATGAATTCAAAGTCCAAAGAGAAATTTAAGAGGAGTGACCTTACAAACCTACTGAAGTCAAACTTGGTGGCATCTTTAATCCTAGCATATGGAAGGCTTAGGCAGATAAATATCTGTGAGTTTGAATGCAACCTGGTCTACATAGTGAATACCAGAACAACCAGAGATACATAATGAGACATTGTCTCCAAAATCAAAGAAACAAACAAAAGTTTCCTCTGCACTACCCTCCAGCAATAGCATAGTTACAGTCAGAGACTAACCTGAATACACACTAAGTAGATACAAACATTGAAATACTGCTTCCCAGAAGAAAACACAGATTCCATTTACAGTCTATTACTTATTTTAAATAGACACACATGGGCGTGTATACACACACACACACACACACAAACACACACACACACACACCAGATTGGATATAGCTATGTAGCTAAGACTGGCCTTGAATTCTTAATTGTATTTTCTCACTTTCTAAAGGCTAGATCCCAATAGTCTCCCAGAAAACATTTTACACAGCACATTAAAAATGGACATCAAGGCCTTGATGAAAAACTCTGTGAATTCTCTTCCAAGTTTAGTTTTTAATAAAATAATATAGATTCACCCTCTACTGTGCTTGCTAACATCCTTTAAATGAAGTTTCAACTGTTGAAAATAAGAGGACTGATATACAGCAGTTAAAATTGTATGTTATTGTAATAATATATATTATTGTTTCTGAATTATTTGTTTGCTGAATATATTTTTGTTTCTGAAACATTACTCTATAAATTGAAAAGTTAGCTTCTGCTTCTTTCTTTTATTTGTATACGCTCAGGATAGAGTCATTATAAAATAAAAGCAAATAATTTAAAAAATGTAAAGCCATGACTTTGAAGATTTCCAAATGTGTTACATTAGCTACTTGTTCTACTGTTTCTAGAATAATCTAAGCAAATTAAATCAGGTATCTGAAAGCTTCCTGTGCTGTAATGTTTGACTTCTATTCTGGCACTATGACACTGGACTCTCCACTGATTTCTAAATTGCTTTATCATGTAATTTGGGAGGAAAAAGGGATAGAATCACAATCAGAGGCAGCTGGTCGAGACAGGTGTTGCAGAAAATTATAATCCTATTTTGATTAATCCTGTTTTTTACAGCCGCCCTCCAGTTATGCATGACAGGTATCCAAATAATCAAACACACAGCCTTTATTGCAACATTCTGAGTTATCGTCAGGAGAAGCATCAGGAATCACTGAAGCATTGATGCCAAAGTAATATGTGCTTCCTGAACAGGCTTTTTTTATTTCATCATTTCTTCAATTTTCAGGGGAAAATATATGAGCGTGCATTCACGTGTGTATGTGTGTGTGTGTGTGTGTGTGTGTGTGTGTGTGTGACAGAGAAAGGGAGAGAGAGAAAAAAAAGAGAAAGACAGAAGGAGAGAGAGAAATCATTTAAAAATGTGAACATTTCTATTCATAACAGTAGTTTGAAATGGTTCATACCATTTCCTGTTCAACATCATTTTAACATTCAGCTTTGTGTTAACACAGTTGTAATGATGGTTTCACACGACATCTGGAGCTGCAAGTTCATCTATAGTAAGTCACTCCAACATTAAAGATCATTGTGCACTTACTAAAGTCCTGTAGTATGCTCTCATTGTGTGTCAATATGACAGAAACCATGTTTTCTCTTCTTCTTTGTTAATATGCAGAAGCCTATGAGTGTCACTCTGCTGGTATGTCTGAAACAAACAATAGACCATAACTGATTTCTCAGGAACAGCTAAGACTTGAAAGTTTTCTTCTCTCTCATTTTGGAAATCAACCCCAGTCATCCAAATGAACAGTTAGGAGAAAATCAGAAGCATTTGATTAGGCTCAACTATGTACTTACTAGACTTTGAAAGTGCCTTAGCAATTTCCACACCTTTGACTCTGCTTTCTTTTTTTGATTGTACATTTTCTCTGCTTGAATCAGGCACAACTTCCTCATTCTTTAGAGAACATCAAAAGTTCATATTACTACAGTTTTAAAGTATCTGTTTTACATGAAAAGAGTTTAAAATTGAAAGTGTTTTGTTCTATTTTGTTAGAATCTCATATTACTGTCATAATGTAGTTTATCCTGCCTTTTACTATATTACAGTTTTCCTAATGCCCTGATATTAATATGTATATGTTCACAATTCTTTCATCTTCTTCAATCGATCCATTTATCATTAATAATGGCCTTGTAATTTTTGTAGTCTTGCCCTTGATATATTTTAAATTTTAGATGTATAGCTACTTCTGCTTTCTTTCTGTTTCCATTTCCACATAATATCTTTTCTTATAAATTCATTTTCAGTCGGTATATATGCATAACTAGTAAAGAGAGTTTCTTATCAACAATGCAGAGGTGCTTTTCCCCATTCTTTTTCTCTGTGACTTTACTAAGAATTTAATCCGTCAATATTGAAGGTATACCCTGTTGATATCATTTTCTTGTTTTCTGGTCATTTTACATCGACTCTTTGTTCTTTACTTCTTTTCCTGTGCAAGGTGATTTTTCCTTGTATGTTTGACCTGTCATTTATTTTAACTTATCAATTACCTACCTGTTGTCTTTGTGATTATTATGAGACACTTTACTATAAAAATTGCCTTAGTAGTGTATTTATAAATGAATATTTTAAATTAGAATTATCTGAATTCTGATTATAGAAGAAAAACAATAATAGACACTCTGTAATTTGACAAATTTCTTAATGCATATTGAACATTTGAAGTCTCAATTTATACCCATTTATAATGACTATTTATTAGTAGGTGTTGATGGCTATTATTATTTATTTTATTTGGTTATCCATTGATTATCTGACTGATAATATTAGTGGAATTTTCACATAACTCTATTTGAGATATTTTTCTTGGTAAAGATGTTGCTTGTACGTGTTGATTTTTCATCCTTGTATCTCTGAAAACATGAAGGACTTCCTTCAACATTTCTTGGAAAGTAGGGATGGAGTAAGTGAATCACCTCAGCTTTGTCTTTACCTCTGACTCATTTCTAAAGAAGGTATCTTTAGGATATTATCTTCTTTTTTTCCTGATTTGTACTTTATTAAGTCATTCTACTGTTTCTTAGTGTAGAAATTTTCTGCTGAGAAGTTAACTGCTAGATACACTGTGCCATTTATGTGTAATGTATTTATGTTAGATCACCTTAGATTTTTCAGTTGCTTAATCAATAGGTGTCATAGCATACTTTCTTCTTCAAGTTGCTTTTGCATGTCCATCTGTCTGCTTCTTAAAAATACATGTTGGACTCTTTCTTCAAATTATGAATGTTTTCATCTAACCTTTTTTTAATTTTTGAGATTATTATATAATTATATCATATCTCCATTCTCTTTCCTACTTCAAACCTTGAAATACTCCTTCTTGTTCTCTTTTAAATTCATGGCCTCTATTTTTATCAACAATTGTTACATGCATATATGTATACATATACATTTCTAAATGTAACTTGTTCAGTCTGTATATTGTTATTTGTATGTATGTTATTAGAGAGAAATATTTAATAAAGTCTCACCAACAAGACTGCCTATACATGAGCTGAACTAGGATAACATAACAGTCATGTCAAAGTAGAGGGTGGTTAGGTAGAGACAACTAGGCCAGAATCCTACACAATGTATTACAGTCAATCTAAGGAATACTGATTGTGGGAGAAGTAGTCTGATCCAGGGAAGAGCTCCTCTAAATTATTTTTTGAGATAATACTCATTCCTTTTCTTCTGTCTCTTCCTATATAAAAATCAAAACTCTCAGTTAGGATCTCTCCATTCATTATATTCCATTTTTTCTTAGGATTGTAAAATTTGAAATGTTATGCTTCAAGCTAACAGACTCTTTTTTCAGCTTGTTGAACCATATGTTAAAGCTTTCTTTCAATATTTCATTGAGATTTTTTTCTTAGAACTTGTTCTGAAGCCCCTTTGGGGAATAGTCAGGACATCTTGAGCCTTTGAGTCCCATACCCTTATGTTGGTATTTATTCATTTATACTCTTTAAGAGGCATCATTTTTTTTCTGTAATACCTTTGAGAAATGTCATTATTTAGACAATGGGATGCCTGATATCTTTGCCATAATTCTTGTTCCACAGCTGGCTTAGTTCTCATCTGGAAAGACCACCAAAAAAGCATTGCAATTAGTGTGAGCTGGATGGATATTGAAATAACACAAACAACACTAGACCACAGTATGTGCTTCTTGGTGAAGTATAATCTTGCTGAATCTGTGTAGGGTCTGAAGAAGGTGCTAGAGAGACAGAGAATGCTACTTAGACTCAGCCATGACAAAACTGGTTTTTGCTTCTTGTTGTGATGTGTAATGCTGGCCACCTTTCTAACCATCTCACTATTTTCTAATGTTTGTGTGTGTGTGTGTGTGTGTGTGTGTGTGTATGTGACTTTGATGAGTTCTTAGCAGATATTTTATAATCTTTTCCTGTTATTATTAATTATCTTTTTCAAAGGTAGAGAAGTAAAAATCTACATATATATTTGGATTTCTGTTTTCTATTTGTCTCCTCTGTCGGATCTGCTCAACCACGTATGTTGGTACTTATCTAAGGATATTTTACTATGATAATTTAAATATGATGTTGCTATGCTCTATACTGATGATCAAATTATTCTATGTTGGTTCCTTTGTTCTTTGATATATTATTTCCTCTTTCTACTTTCATACTTTGTAGAAATAGAATATACTTAATGTTGATTTTTTTATTTTCCCTTCTGCATTGCTAGATTTCTACAACAATGCACTGGTCTCAGACTTTATGAGTAGATAGATATGAGAGATAGACTAGATTTACCAACACACACATGCAAACACATGCATACACACATATACACCCAAGTATTTATTTTTATGTATTTATGTTTCTTTCATTGGTTTTGCTAGTTTTAATCCAGCCATCACAAAAGTTTTCATTGTAACATTTCTTCCTTATCAATATGAAAATGCTGACACTACACTATCATTTATGCATTTGTTTGTACGTTTCTAACATACATATATACATATATTTTAAAATTTCTATGAAAAACTATGTATTACTTAGTCAAAACAATTTTTCAAAAGTTAGTACATAAGTTCTTTTTTCTGACCATTTCATTAAAATTACATTATAAATTTGGAATACTCATGCATCATGAACTTTAATTCATCTTATGGATGCTAAAATTATTATTTTCATGTTGTTATTGTTTTATTCTTTCCATTTGGTGAGGGACATATCCTTTGTAACACAGTTGAACAGGTTTTATGAAATCAATATTTATGTTACATTTCTAGTAGTATTAGAACATAACTATCATGCTTAAGTTCATTGTTGTGAACTCTTTACAAGCCAAGGCATGGGAAGGAAGTGAGACACTTACCCTTGCATGAGGATATTCATCTCCTTTCAGATTCCCACCCTGTTGTCTTCTTTCAGCCTAAATGTCTGCATGTTGAATTCTGTAGTGCTCAAATTCCTTAGCCTTCCCAGGAATTTTCTCATATTCCACCCTCTTCAGTAACCTGCTCCCTTTTCTGTTGTTCAGCAGTTTTAAACTTTAGCATCCTCAAGATTTTTTTGTTTGTCAAATCTATATTGTTTCATGAGTTTCCTCTCATCTACTTTTATTATAAGTCATGTTTTCATGGGGGTTTAATTTGTGAAAAAAAATCAGTTTTTCAGATAATATTGTGTGTGTGTGTGTGTGTGTGTGTATGCATGTGCATGCATCTGCAAATGTGCACACAAGCATGTGTTGTACTGGTGAGTGTGCACAATATGATCAAATTTGATATCTCATAAATATGAATACTAGAGACTTCTCTTCAAGTGTGCTTTGATAATAACTAACGTTGCTAATATATTATAATCTGTGCAGAAATTCTGAATTTTTAGTCAATTCTCTTTAGTAGAGAAAAATATTGCTTAAATTTCTTAACATCTATCTATCATGTTCAGAAATATAGGTCCTTTAAGTATAATAAAAAAATTGTCATACAGAAACTGGTGCATTTTGTTTTATTCTATTAATCATATACTATAAGTATAAAACACATATGCCCACCATTTATTACCTTAGACACTAAGTTTTCATTGTCAGTGACCAGGTGGCAGATATGTCCACATTCCAAACTTTTACTTTTGAAGATCTCTACAAAGGGCTCCTTGGCATTAGTCAACAGCAGAGCATGTCTGCTTTAATGTGAACATTTGTTCTCAACATCTGTCATTTTTCTCACTGCTCATGTCCTGTATCCTAGATTCTTCTCTCTTTCCAATTTTTTGTTCTCTGTATTGTGTTGCTTGCTTGTATTTTCTTTTATATTGTAGAGGGTATTTATTTTTATAGAAAAATATTAATTTACTTAGTATCAATGAAGTCAGTGCTAATTAAATCATTCAAATGATGCATGCATATATACCATGAAATAAACCATTTCTGAGTGGACAATAACTTCAAATAAAGGATAAAAATGTTAAATGTATAAAATCTATAAAATATGTGACTTTTTTTCTTGCCATTCAAATAGCTTGACATGATATTTCATTTTAGTGCTTAAATAACTAAATACACTTCAAATACAATGTAGAATAGTGACATGGAAGGGTATTAGATCTTATTCCTAACCTAGGGCACATTATTTTCAGTGTGTGTTTTTCACAAATGATCTTCATTTGCCTTGTGGAATATCGTCCAGGGCCACAAAATGCTTTTTTTTGTACCAAGTAATGTAAGTGTTTACTTCTTTATCTTTATTCTCTTAATGTAGTTTATTATGTTGAATGATTTCATAAGATCAATTAGTTTTACACATAGAATCCCAAAATATCATATTGTTTAATTCTTTAAATATTTTACAATTTAAATTCAGTTTTGTATTCTTTTGTTAAGGGTTTCTGATTTTTTATAGTGTAAAGCTTATTCATTTACAGTTGACTTTTCCTAATTTTCCTAATAATTTCTTCTTTGATACTGTCATTGCTTGGGAATGAAAGTTTAATTATACCTTCACAAATTATGCCTAAATCATAATGCCCACTGTTATAAAAAGTATGAACTTATTGTTTTAGAGAAAATTTGTTAAGATGACTTAACACTGAAGTAGGATAGGCCTTTAATACAGTGGCCAGGGTCTATGTACAAAGATGGTGATATGATTAAAAGGAGCAGTACCATGTGTTGGTAAGACACACAGTTGAGTTATACACTTACAATACAATGAGTTTTTGATGTGGTTGGGAAACAACCCATGTGAGAAACCAGTAACAAAAATTCTCTTACTTGTTTCAAAGATTGTTCATTTTTATCAATGACTTTAACCTCAAATTTCTAGATTTTGGTACCAATACATTACTTTTCTGTAGATTTTTGTTTGTCACTATAGCTCTCATTTAGAAAGATGAACTCTGGTCTCCACTTGCCCATATTCACACATGTTGCACACAGACACACACACACACACACACACACACACACACACACACACCAATTATGATGATAATAGTAATAAAAATAATAATAAGCAATAAAAGTCTTGGGGAGTACGTAAATTCCTAGGTGGATAAGCAAGAAACTTATAGAGTGATGATGGAATTGTGTTGTTGATATGAGGATGGTCATATTGGGGACCCCAATACCACAGACCCAGGAGACTGAAAATATTTTCCCCTGGTCAATGTAAAAATGTTAACAATGTGAACAATAAATGACCCCACCACTTCCTCCTAGAGGCTTATAGGCTGAGACTGCTCCACTGTAGAGAGTTCCTCCAGTGAATATCTGAACTGGCCCCTTCATTCACCTCAGTTATACATAACAAACCCACCTCCTCAATGCAGATATATAAATTTAACACACTGAGTTCCATGTTGCTGCTTGTGTGTCTCCATCAGAGTGTGTACTACTCATAGACCTCAGATTTTTCTCTACATGTATCTGTGTGTCTAGCCTTTCTTCAATCCCTTGTTTCCCCAATCATAGAAATCCCCATAACCTTGAAGAGTAAAAGCTTAAAAATTTAAAGGAATAAGCTATAAAAGGGGTGAATTTAGCTACATCTGTTTAAGTTCTGGTGTGCAGAAAACATAAAACATCTCAAAACTCAACAATGAAAAGAGAACCCTATTTTGAATTGATAAAAAGCATGGATAGATACTTTTCCATTGAGAATAAACAAATTTCCAGTTAGCCCATGAAAATTATATTTCATTACACATTAGTGACATGCATCCAAGAAGCAGAGTAAAACATTACTTCATGCACAATAGATTTGTAACACATATCTGCAAAGAAATGGAACAATTCCAGCCCTCATTAGTGTTGGTGGGAAAGTAAAATAGTGAAAGCTTCTAGAAGTAGTTTGGCAAATTGTCTCAAACACCCTCATCCATAGATTCACTTTGTTTAAGTTTCCAATGGCCAAAAAATAATCCAAACTACCAAGTGGGAAATTCCAGAAGCAAACTATTCATAAGCTTCCAATTGTGTGACATTCTGAGCAGCATGGTTAAAATCTCCTTCTATCCTCCTCTGGGCTACCCAGACCAGGAATCATCTTGATTCATCAATCTCTACTTTTTGCACACTGCTCAGTCTTCAGTAATACAATAGTCATCTTGACTATCAGATCATTTCTATATGATCAGGCATTGCTATACTTTTGTTAAGTAATTTTTATTTTCTTAATACATAATGGCCTCAAAATGTATTAGTAGTGGCCTGACCAATATATGTATACCAAGGAGAACCTGCAAGATGTACCCTTTGAATTAATCATTGAAACTTTTCAATAATAGCAAAAAATCCATGCATCTATGTTGCTCAACAGTAAGAAAGATCCATTTCACCATTTGAAAATGTGAACAAAGAAAATTTAATCTGCGTTGGTTTTCATGCCCTATCTGGAGAAACAAAGGTTACAGGCACAGTGAAAAACAAATCAAACATTCTTGATAACTGTTGGAAAGCCATCACATTTGTGAGTGCAATAATATAAAAATAAAAATATCTGTAAAGTTCAGTTCTCTTCATGGTTACAAGAATCCACTGGAGATGTTTTTTGAGGTAGAGTTTTTCTGTTATAACTCTGGCTGTCCTGAAACTCCCTCTGTAGAGGCGGCCTCAAACTCCTCTGCCTCTTGAGTGATGAGATTAAAAGCATGTGCCACAGCCATCCAGCACACTGAAGGTTTTTTAATGTCCTTCATTGATAAGGCTGAATCTAGTAAATTAAGCAACTAGAAGCATAGGTATTTAGATAAGCAAGATTAAAACATATGTGTTACAGAAGCTTTAGCAGAAATGTTCACAGCAACATTATTTATAATAACCATATATTATTATAAATAATGTAAGTGTAATAACAAAATGTCTCTGCAATAATAAATGGATTGGTCAAACATGTTGCATCCATACAATGAAATATTGCTCAATCACAGAAAGTTACTAACATTTCATATATACCATATTATAGAAAAAATAAAATAAAATTGTTGATAATGAAAGAAGTCATGCTAAAATACCACCACATACAATTCCATTTCTTAATATCCAGAAGAAGAAAGGTTACAGATAGAGAAAGTAAATCAGTAATCACCAAGAAGTGGAGGGAAGGGGAAATGGGTTGGTTGCTAACAAACATATGCTTTCTTTGGGAGGTGGTAGAAACAGCTAAAAGCAGGTAGTGAAGATCTAATTGATATTTTAGATATAACAAAAATTATTTAGTTTTTATACTGTTGTATACCCTGTTACAATGGTGAACTTTATGTTTTGTAAGTTTTATATAAAATTACCAGGCTTTGCAGATGCCATCTTTCCTTAGCTGCTTGCTGACAAACGTGTCGATCCCCCACAGATGTGTTCTTCAGGAGATAATGAGACTGTGGCCCACATTCCTTTGAGCTCTTTGTAGGCAATAGTCCAATGACAGCAAAAAGCTCTTGTCGTCTGAGCACTGGAGTGAAAAGATTTAGTTATAAGCATTCCTCATTCACAGAATAATTTCAGACCTCACATGCTATGATGACACTGGCAGCAAATATATGTTCTAGGAGAAATTAGAAAATGAGGACTCTACTCTGAATCATACCTGGTCTGGGAACTTATTCACACATGATGGATCAAACAAAGGCTTCCAAATTTTCATCTGCATTTCCAAGATTGAGTAGTTGGATGGCAAAATATCATCTTTGGCTATGAGTATGAGTGGAAGCCATGGGTCTAGGAACAGTAAAAGGACCGAGACATTAACTACTGATACTGTGGACAGCTCTACCACATTTGACCTGTGTGCATGTGAAGTGGCATTTCATTCCTTTCCTATTACAGATAACTAGCCCTCTACACCATTTACTAACAGTGTGCTGGGTGCTCTCAATGCAGTTCTTTAACTCCCATACTTTCCTTATTGCCCTTCAAATTCAGTTGGATTGTAGAGTTAAGCTTCTTATTATGAATAAAAACTAAGGAAAAAACTCAAATCAAGTTAAAATGATTTGTAGATATCCCTATTTCTTAGTAAAAGAAAAAAAAAAGAATGAACAAAGCTCATTTTTATACATTGTACCAAGTTTCTTTTTAAATATGGGGTGTTACTTTATTCTGGCATCATAAGAAAGGATAGCATCACCAGATCATCGCATTCAAATTCTTTTTTCCATGAGTCAGTAAAGAATGAGTACTTACCATGATAATTAACTGTTTCAATGCATTGATTTTTAGGGAGGTTTAGCATAGCTTCCTTTGTTTTCTTACTTAATTTTTAAGAGTAACTGTCTCAATTTTTAATTCTTTTTTTAAAGCTCCGTTTGGTTCTCAATGTTTCTATTTTTAATTAAAAAAAAAAACCTGTGAGGATATGAGTGTGGTGTGCAGGCATGGGTGTTCTCATGTGTGTGGTTACATTGGTATATATGGGGTCCAGTGCATGTGTCTATATGAAGGCTCACATTTGATGAAGATTATCAGTCTTCACTTTATTTTTGAAGCAAGTTATCTGAAACTAGCATCTCTCTGGTCCTCTAGTATAGTTACCACCTTTCCTTGGCATTCTAGTTTCCTTGCTACTGCTCTGATAAAACATTCTAAACAAAAACAGCTTGGGTAGGAAATGACATATTTAGCTTACACTTCCATTGAAGAGTCCATCACTAAGGGAAACCAGGGCAGGAACCCAAGGAAGAACTGGAAGTAGAAACTAAAGACCATATAAGAGAAACACTTACTGGAATGCTCTTCATTGCCTTATCACACTTTGTTTTACAACCCAGAAACTCATGCACAGAGTTTGCACTACCCACAATGTGCTGTGCCCTCACAGAGCAACCATTAATCAAGAAAATGCCCCATACATTTGCCTACAAATCAATCTGATGGAAACATTTTCTCAGTTGAAATTCTAACTTCCAGATGGTCCTAGCTTTGTCAAGTTGACAAAGACAGGCAAACAAACAAACAAAAAAGCAAAACAAAATAACAACAAAAATACAACTACTAAACAATATACCTTGGGATTCTTTGTCTCTGCCTCCTGGTGCTGGGATTACATTCAATTAGCATGCCTTTCTTTCAAGTGGAGTCTGAGGATTCAAATTCAGTTTCTCATGGTTATATGGGAAGCAAATTATGCATGAGCTAGCTCCTCAGGTCCCAATTTTAGAAATTCTTAGTTTCAAAGATTGCCTGAGCATGAATGCATAAATTAAACAGATGACTACTAATTATTAACATATATTTCAGCTATGGAAAATAGTTTAAAGTGAATTTAAGACTATTTGATTTGCATATGAAGGCTTGAGTATCCCTCATCAGTAATACTTTGTTTACAAATGGCTTGGATTTTTTATTGTTTAGATTTGGTAGTATTTACATGTGGAATGGAATGCTTTGTGTATGAGACAAAATTTACTTGTGAAAAGTTCTAGACTTTTTCTGGAAATGCAACTAAAAAGTTAATGTTAGACAAGTATGGTAGTATATGTCTGTAATATTAGCATTCCAGAAACAGAGGAGAGAATATTAATATTTCAAGGTCATTGTCTGCAACAAGTGAGTTAGATAGAAGCCTCGACTATTCATCTTTATCTCTAATTAAATAAGTAAATAATAACTAAATAAAGTTGGTGCCTTCATTATACTTTATTAGTTAGATTTTATCTATCTCTCATATATATGGTACATAATCCTTAAATATAAGGAAAACATTATTTTCCAATTTTACTTCTACTATGCTCATAATTTTGTAACTTAAAATACTTTCAAATTTGAGTACAATATCATAATTTTATATGGTTTGTGAGTTTCATGTTTATCTGCAAATACAACATTTCCCAGGATTATAAAATATTTATATATAAAATGTTATATAGTTTTAATTAGACTCCAGTATACTTAAATATACCTAGAAGCAGATCACCATTCTAAGTTTTTTTTATATGTTTTGAACTATATGCCTAGCTAAAACTTTTACCTAATGTAGACACACTGCATTAATTTTAAAGTTTTATAAGTGTACAACTTCACTGTTTTAACACCGTGATATGTAATCTGCATAGTAATTATATATGCATGTTTTATTTAAATCTGATTTTACTTACACTCTTCAAAATACAAGCCTAAGTTATAGTGTTCATGAGTTTGATGGGGTAGGTGAGATGATGCATTTGTTACATAATTTTTTTATATAGGCTAAAATGATGAATGATTTTAAAGTTTAAAGCATTCTCTCAACCACATAAATTTATTCTGTTTACATTTGCTGTTACATAAATCTCAACTTGGGGAATCTGAACATTTTTCCTAGGATTCTGAATACCACCCTTCCTACACGTTAAATATTCAAATATGCATGCTAAATTTTCACTTCTTCTGTTTCGTGTATTTGTTATATCTTAATATGCAATCCTCTCTGCTTTTCATGTTTATCATGCTTATAAATTTTGTTTGTTTCCAACTATAGTTTTATTATTAGTTCATTGATTTTAATTCATTTATTTTTTGTAATTTATTAGATATACTTGAAAATTTATAGACAAGCTTCAAATGAATCTGTCAAGTTGTATATCAAATCCTTATACTGAATTGACTGGAAGAATTAATCTTTTTCTCATAATATTGACTTCATGCAATTAATAATTTGGTAAAATTGCAAGTCTCATCCTTCATCTGTTTTTCATAACAGACTCTCATAATATTGTTATACTTATAACAGAGTTCTATTAAGTGTCTTGTAATTTTTCTATATAATTGTTTTATGAAAATTTTTATTTCTTTAACATTAGTTTCCTCTCCCTAAAAGTATTTTCATTAATAATTTAAATTTCTTTATGCTTTTACATTTAAAATATGGTATGTGTTTGTGCTGATCTTATATAATCTATAATTGATTTTAAAATAATACATCAGTTAATTCACATTAAGGGAAAGTAAAATTACACTAAAATCATTGTGTATTTTTAACACAAGAAGACAAATCCTGTATGTTCTCTCTTCTTTGTGGCCCCCAGTTCTGAATCTCTGGATTTGAATATCCAATCTGGAGTAATAGAAGGCACAAAGCTTAAAAGGGAACATGTGGGGAGGGCAAAGAAGGAACTCTAAATAAAGGAATGATAAAAGACAGTTGCTGCAGTGGATTTGGGGGAAAAGGGAGAGGGAAATTAATTTAATTAATATAGACGAAGATTGAGGAAGAAGCAACAACATTAAGGATTCTTACAAATGACAACACAAGCATTATTTTATCATTTTCATATACATACATATACATTTTCATATACATTAGATTGATAGTGTTTCCCCCCAAACCATATATTATCCAATAAAACAGCAGTTCCAGACATGGAACCCTTCTCTTAACTAACAATATGATCTGATGCTGTTGCCCTTGATTAGAACTTAAAGTTAAGACCTTATTACTTAAGACACTGTACACTATGGCTACAAGAATTGAAGGAATCAAATTGAAACTTCTGTAAGACTCCTTCCTGCCCACTGACACTCATGGTATCTGAAGTTGTTATTTAAGCTTCCAAGAAAGAAGAGGAGTAGATTATTGTACACAGATATAAAACATACAAAACACAACAATGACTGATATGGCAAATATCTATGGTAATGCAATAGTGACACTTTTATTTTGGGGGCAATCAAAAGCTATTTAGTTGTACTTAAGGCTGGCTCAGTGGGAGGTAATTCATGACTGATACTGTAAACCTAGAGAACTAAACATGGCTTGAGATGTCACAAAACCCTCTTATCAACTTTTGTCCCCGTTATGTTCTATTACTATGGTAAAACCTAAAGCAACTTATAAAAGAAATTGTTTAGTTCAGAGCTCTTTGTTTTACAAAATTTCAGCCTATTGACCATAATGGAAAGGAGCAAATCAGCAGTCAAGCAGGCATAGGAGCAGCAGCAGATGAGGAATTACATCTTAGTCTACCACCACCTACTCATCAACTTTATTAATTATTTTTGATATTTAAATTACCTTACACTACTTCTTTAAACCCATTGAGTATGTGGGGTTAAAAGTATGTGTGATTTAATCCATTGTGTAATGATATAAATCCATTCACTGGAATATTGGAAGCCTATCAGGGGCCAGGACCCAAATAGACTTACTCTCCTTCTAGCAACAGCTGTCAATTTCCAATATCTCCTCAGCTCGTGGTGAAACATTGTGAACCAATTCTCCATCTATAATGGAAATTGTTCATTGACCTGTCATATCAGTTTCTAAAGCAGTACTTCTCAACATTGAGTTCTCACACTCTTTCTGCTCCCTCTTTCATAATGGTCCCCTGAGCTTTGCAGGAAGGGATTTTGATATAGATATTCCGTTTAGTGCTAAGCACTCCAGTGTCTTCTTATTCTCTGTTCTCTGATCAGTTGTGAGATTGAATTAATCACTCTCTACTGCAAGCAGATGGAATTCTGATAGTTGTTGAAAGCTACACTCTTCAATGGTTATAGAGTTAAGTATTTACAGTGTAATTTAGCTGAATACAATGATGATAAGTTATTTAATATAGTCTATGAGCTACATAACCTATGTTCTACCCAGCCATGGCTTCTTGGCCTAGTTAATCATATCAAGCTTGAATTCTATCTTATGGTGAAGTCCTAAAATCCATTCAGAAAGTGTTTGAGTATTCCTAAAAGATTGCTGACATTATTGCACTAATAGCATATATTCCCAAGCTGGTTATTATTGCATATTGTACGGATCACAGCTGGGTAAAATTTTAATAAATAAAATGTAAGACACTCCCATGTTTCAACATTTACTATGAATAAGCAAATAAAATGTGGCAAATATACACATCTTATTCACATATTAAAAACAAAGGAAAGCCATGGGATGGTGGCACATACCCTTGGGAGGCAGAGGCGGGCAGATCTCTATGAGTTCAAGACCATTGTGGTCTACAGAATGAGCTCCAGAGAAACCCTGCCTCAAAAAACAAAAAAAATAAATAAATGAAATAAATAAAGAAAGAAAGAAAGAAAGAAAGAAAGAAAGAAAGAAAGAAAGAAAGAAAGAAAAGAAAGAAAAAAGAAAAGTTAAAGGGAACAAAAGAGGATACTCCAACGGGGTAGGGTAAAGCAAAATAAAAACAGAAAACGGAGGCAGGAAAAATAATGCTGAAGTTGTTTGATGAAGCCTTAAAAATGCTTAGTATTTTCTATTTACCTAAAATTACATAATACATAAAAGTATGTGAGTATATATATAGACATATATATATATGTTTACATATATATGTATATATCAAAAATGAAGTTATGCCACTAGAGCTAACAATGCTCCGCACATTCTATAAACTAACAAATAACAAAAACCCCAATACCAGGCATAAGAAATGCTTCAAAGGTTTGGTCATGGCAGTACAAGATACTCCCAAGAATAGTATAGACTATTTAGCACTTAGTAGACACTTAGAGGTTGAAAGTAAGCCCTATGCTGAAGATACTGCACACTTAGAAAACATGTGTCAGATTTTCCAGGCTGTATCTAGCCTGAAATCTAGTTTCTATAATGACAGAAAATACTGTGCAAGTTTGCCAATGAAGTAAGGCAGCTAATAGTCCTACTGGATGCAACACCTATGAAGCATAGCAATGGCTATTAAGGCAAGATACTTTTAAAGATACAATAAATAGCACTTACATGCTGGTGGTAACCAACAGCTGTCTAATTGAACTTAAGGTCCACCCATCATCATGGAAATCATATCTGCTACCAGGAACCTAGGCCACTTCTCAGGGATGGTGAATTCATGACCTTAGAAGAGAATTAGCTATGCCCAATTTGCTTGACCATCATAATTTCTAATTGCACCATAAATCTCATTCTTATACCCACAGATAAATGTAACTATCACCCTCATCAAAGAAGCTTCTTTTTTACAGTAAATAAAGACCATCACAAAGAATCACAACTGGGCACAAATAAGAGGATGGTAGAGAGTCCAGCTCAAATAGATACATCTACATCACAGCCTCTGCATCAGTGGCTCAGGGAACATGACTAAAAAGGTGTCAAGTGGTTGTAAGAGCCAGAATATCAAGATGTCTTCTGTGAAATAGTTTTAAATAGCAATGGCTGTACAAATAGGACCCGAACACTAATAATATTAATAGATAGGCTAATGCAAAAGAGGGAGAATCTTATGGGATTCTATCCCTCGATAAAGAACTACAGGCAACTAATCACTGCTGAGAGAGGAAGGATTAACCTCTCACAAGGATGAGTTCCTAATCATTTAGCAATTTGTTATCAATACAAAGTATGTATGTATATATATATATATATGAAAATAAAAGAAAATAAGGCTATCACCTTGAGCATGAGAAGAACATGGAAGATGTTGAAGGTAGAGATCTTTGGACCTATACTCACATTTGTTGTGTTTTTTTGAAAATTTCTGTTTCTAACAGGGCATAAAAGATAACAGTTGGCAGATGAAGAAAATATTATTTAAACATCAGGAAAGATAAATGCCCAAATTAAAAACAATGAAGATGATATTCACAGATGACAATAAAAAATGATTTACAAATATTGAGATTCTTAACGGTATTAGAAATTATAGCAAATAAATGGTTATCCAGGAGTGTATCTTAGTGACACTGAAGAATGGATGCTAGCATATGTAGAGACCTGCATTTGATCCCTAGAACCATGTAAAAAATATAAATCAATATATGGCACTATTGAGAGCCCTTCAGATTGACAAAAGCTAAAATTACTCACTAAGTTTCTCAATGACAATATCAGTATTTGATTATAGTCACTAATTTTGTTAATTCAGTACATGGAAACTCAGTTTATGGGTATTTAATTTTATAGAGATATTTAGGTATGTGAACCAAAATGCTTAGTATATACATTACAACTTTATAACTTTTAGAAAAATCTCAATGCAAATAGAAAAATAATTAAAGAAATCAGTTGTGAATGAGAATGACAACTGAGGTTCCTTACCATATGTGCCATTCAGAATTGAGGACATGCCTCAAATTGAGGATAACCAGCACTAAAAACTATCAAGTAGGAATTCTTTATTGTCCAAAAATGCTTTCCAAGCTTGTATATGTTACCAGTAACATAAAGGTGGTGAAAGATGCTAAATAATATAGTTCCCAAAAATGGTTGTGTACATATGTACATAAAACAATTTTGAATAATAGTTCATATGTATGTAAACATATACCAAAATATAATGACTAGCAAGTAGTAGAAAAATCTAACCAGAATAAGAAAATAGTATTGAATAGAGATTAAAGGAGTCATTTTCCTTCACTAATTAGATGTACATTCATAAATAAATATGTATTTCATGCATTAAAGTACAATTTAAGATTTTTTTTTATAGTCAGGGACAATGCCTATAAAGACTACCTCACAAACTGGCTACTGTGTAGAAATATATGCAGAGGCTCAGTTACTCGTACTTTGATGAATAAAGTCACAAAATTTGGCTAGAAGTAAGAGAAGATTTGGACATATTTCTGTTATTTCTATCTTGGGAGGTCTGAATTTTTTTTTCTTAATCAGGTTTCATTCACCTCAATGCATTTTGCAATTCTTCTTGATTTTGACCTCAGGTAAACTGTCAGTCTTGGGGTTAGAACACTGATTTCCTCTTCCTTTTTGTGTTTTAATGGGAAGCTGCAGATGCTTGCATGAGAAATAACAAAGAAGAAACCACATTAAATAAAAAGATCAACAAAATATTTGCAGACTATATTTGAATTTTCTCGAAAATCTTCCTTGAAAATTCATCTTTTAAGCACATTTGATTTTATTCATAGGAAATAGTAAAAAGCACCAAAATTGTTACACACTGGTAATGGAGCCTGTTTATAATCAAACCAGTACAGAAAGCACTGGGGATGAGTTTGACAAATGAGTATGATACTCTAGGGCCATTGCCTCATCTGTCAATCAGAAATGTAATTCTCAAACAAAAAGCAAGAATCACTAGGTGAATGAGCTTCTTACTGAAAAAAACAAAACAAAAACCAAAAAAACAGCCATCATAACATGTGCCTCTGTACCGAATTTTACCTCTTTATCAGAAAGAACTTGAGAGAATCGTGAAACTGTGAAACATTTAATTTAATTTTGTACATTAACTGACTCCTCCTATCTTCAAAAGAAGACGACTTTGGACATTGTATAGTGTTCTTGCTCATTCTGTAGGTGATACATTGAAGAAAAAAAATCATATATGGAAATATGTTCCTGTCCTTAAATTGTATTTATAATTATATTCGTCCTATATAAATTGTAATCCCATCCATGGACCCTAAAGTACTAACTTGAAAATCAACCTCCAGATGTGCTGTGAATGAAATTCCCTCTCAGAACAACATAATGACCAGAAAGGCTCCATTATTTTCTTTGTTCTTATATTCTATGCTGTGATTAGCTTTTCTCTTTTTGGCAAATGTTGAACCAAGTCCCCTAGCTGTAAGCTTGTATCTGTGAAGAGCTACAACTCATCGTAAACTGGGAAACCTCTAGTTTGCATCAGATATTAGTAGCATCCAGTGAATACAACTGTGTGCATTTAAGACAGAGCAAGGAAATGCTTAATGTGAAGTGGTTTCATTATAACAAGCTGCTGAATTATTTACACCAATAAAAATTTATCTTCTAGAGTCTCCTGAAAAGAAATTACCCTCTTGGTATGCACAATTGTTGTCTGCAGTGAAATAAGGATGCTCAATGCTGTCAGCTTACAGGCACCAAAGGAACAGCCAAATGATTCTCCATACTCTCGTTGTCTTTTTGCGTTTAGTAGTGGGAATTTGAGGAAATTAATGCTTAGTCAAACTGAAAGTAATGACCACAGTGTGGTAATCTATGTCTGTAAGGTTTTGAGTATTGCATGATTTTAAGTAATAGTTACAATCCCAAAGTCTCCTACACATAGACAACGAAGTGATCATGACAATAAATGAAGATCCTAATTATGAGAAATCTTTGTCATATCTGTATGTGCAATGGAATGCTGGACAAACATTAAGTTTGGCAAGTAAATATGTAGGTTTCTGTTTTGAGAAGGTGGTGAAGGACTGGAGACATGGCATAGCAGGTAAAAGCATGAGTATCTAATTCAAAGGACCCGAGTTTGGTTCCCAGTATCCATATTGGACAGCTTAAAACTACCTATAACTCCAGTTGCAGGGAATCTGATGTCTTCCTCTGGCTTCTTCGGACAACTTCATGCACTAGCACATACCCCTCCACATACACATACATAAATGTAATTAAAATGAAATAAGATCTTATGGAAAAAGAAGACGCTGAGTCCTTATTTGATCACAGATATGTCAGTAGTCTCCTTTACGTTCATGAAAACATATCTCTAGAGATATTAGTTAGAAAACAGAATGTTTAAGACAAGAGTATAACATAGACCAGGGTTGCAAAATGTGAGATCAGCTAAAAATAATGTTACATGAGGTTATTAAATAATTAATACACAGGAAAGAGCTAGCGTGCTATGGAAGTTAAACAATAGGCAGATTCACAGGTAATGAATGCCATATTGGTTTTGGTTTGACAAACAGAAACATTTTCATTACCAGCCAAGAAAGGGAAGAACAGAAAAAGGCAATGAGGTCCATGTATGGCTATCACCGTATTTCTCCTTCTATATTACACATAGGTAAGTCTACGTAACTGAGGAAGCTGTTAGCATTAAGATTCAGGAATGATTGGCAGCAAGTGTAAAGGCATTCTTCCTGGTAATTCTTTTGTTTAGTTTATATCAAATGTGTGTTTTCAACTAAAGGTCTGCTACTTAAAATGATTAATCACTCATACTATTGCTTCTTTTTTTAACTATTCACCAATATATTTTGCTAGATTTTCAATGTTATTTATTGATATTTTTGTCCTATAAGTATTTTAATGAATAAAATTACAATTTTTCATGACTAAAAATGTCTTACAATTTTACAAGATACAATGTTTTATTATAGTTTATTTTTTGTTCTCTCATATAATACATCCTGATCTCCATCCCCCACCTCCACTCCTCCCAACTCCCTCCATCTCCCCTCTACCCCATATCCAAACCCCCTTTTTCCTTAGAAAAGAGCAGGACTCCCAGGCTTATGACTAGAACAGGACACAGCAAGATAGAACAAGGCTGAATATAAGCCCCTACATGAAGGCTGGAATAACAACCCATCAGGAAGAAAAGTATAAAAGAGTCAGAGATCCCACACACATTCCAACTTGTAGGAATTCTACAAGAACACCAAGCCAGATAATCATAGGACATATGTAAGAGACCATATAGGCTGCATGTCTGCCTCTTCGATCTTTGTGAGACCCTAAGAGGGTCAGTTAAGTCCTCCATGCTTGTTCTCCTGGTATCCTCAACCTCACTGGTTCCTGCAATCTCTCCTCCCCCTTCTCAGTGGGATTCCACAAGCTCCCAAGATATTTGGCCCTGGACTTCCATAAGTCTCTCTGATGACAACTGGACTAGGCACTGATCTATAAGCATCATAGAATATCATTTGGAATCCTCTCTTGGATATCTAATCATTGGTTCCTGGTTATTACTGCAGTATTAGGCAAGAGCTACCTCCCTTGGTGTGGGGTTCTTCAGCCTTTCTTGTGCCCCTGAAGATCCTGCAAGCAGAATAGGTCATAGGACAAAGATTTTGTGGCTGATATGGTGTCCCAACCACTGGGAGCTTGCCTGTTTACAGGAGACACCTGTTTAGGATCCTATCCTCCATTAACAGGGATTCTCACTAGGGTTTCACTCATAGATTTCATAGATTTTTCCACTGCAATAGGTCTCCAGATCATTCCATGATGTCCTCTAATTTTGGTCGGCTCTCCATATATTCTCTCCCTCCATCCCTCTCCCCATACCTGATCCCTCCTGTTCCCATGCACATCCTCCCCCAGTGTACAACAGTGAAATGTCTGTTCTATTTCCCCTTCCCATGGAGATCCATGTGTCCCCACTGGGGCCCTCCTTGTTGCAGTCTCTCTGTGTCTGTGGGTTTTAGTACAATTTTCCTTTGCTTAAGAACTAATACCCACTAATAAGTGAGTATATGCCATACTTGTCTTTCTGGATTTAGGTTATCTTTCTCAGAATAATTTTTTCTAAGTTCCATTGCCTGCAAATCTCATGATGTCATTTTTAATAACTGTGTAATACTCAATTGCGTATGTGTATTACAACTTCTTTATTCCTAGGTTGAATGGCATCTAAGCTGTTTGGAAATTCTAACTATTATGAATAAAGCCACTATGAATATAGTTAAGTGTCACTATGTTAGGATGGAGCATCCTTTGGGTATATCTCCAGGTGAGCACAGCATATTGTTGAGTCTTGAGGTAGGTTGATTCCCAATTTCCTGAGGAATCATAATATTGATTTACAAAGTGGCTGTACAAGTTTCTGTTTCCACCAGCAATGGAGGAGTGTTCCCTTTGCTCCACATCCTCACCAGCATGAGGTGATATTGATCTTAGCCATTCTGTCAGGTATGAGATGGAATCTCAGAGTTATCTCATGGTTATTGATGTTGAATATTTATTTAAGTTTTTCTCAGACATTTGAAATCCTTTGTTGGGAATTCTGTTTAGGTTTGTACCCCATTATTAAATTGGATTATTTGTTTTGTTGATGTCTAGCGTTATGAGTACTTTATATATTTTTTATATTAGCTCTGTATCAAAAGTGGAATTCATGAAAATCTTTTCCCATTCTGTAGATTGCTGTTTTGTCCTATTGACTGTCTTTTGCCTTATAAAGCATTTCAATTTCATAAGATCCTACTTACTAATCATTGATCATATGGTGTGAGCTATTGGTATTCTATTCAGAATGTTATCTCATGTGCCATTGCAATTAAGGCTATTCTCCATTTTTTCTTCTATCAGGGTCAGTGTATTCAATTTTATTTTGAGATCTTTGATCCACCTGGACTTGAGTTTTGGGGAGGGTCACTAATATGGATCTATTTGCATTCCTCTACTTACATATAACCAATTAGACCAGCACCATTTGTTGAAGATGCTTTCTTTTTTCCATTGTATATTTCTGGCTTCTGTTTCAAAAAATAGATGTCTAGGTGTCAGTAAGTTCATGGACTTATGTCTGGATCTTTGGTTGGATTCCATTGATCAGTGAGTCTGGGTTTTGTTTTTTGTTTTTGTTTTTTTTTTTTTTGTTGTTGTTTTTGTTTTTGTTTTTCCAATACCATGCTGGTTTTATTACTATAGTTCCGTAGTACAGTGTGAAATCAGAAATGGTGACACCTCTGAAAGTTCATTTATTGTTCAACATTGTTTTAGCTACCCTGGGATTTCTGTTGTGTTTTGCTTTGTTTTTCCATAAGAAGTTGAGTATTGTCCTTTCATGGTCTGTAAGAATTGTATTGGAATTTTAATTGGAACTGGCATTGAATCTTTTGGTAGGATGGACCTTTTTACTATGTTAATCTTACTGCTCCAGGAGCATAAGAAGTCTCTTCATCTTCTGGGATCTTATTCAATTTCTTACATTAAAGACTTGAATGTTTGTTTGTTTGTTTGTTTGTTTGTTTTCATACAAGCCTTTCACTTGATTGGTTAGAGTTATCTCAAGACATTTTCTGTTATTAGTTATATTGTGAAGGGTATTGTTCACTGATTTATTTCCCAGTCATTTGTTGTTTGTGTAAGGGAGGGCTATTGGTTCTTTCTTTTTAATTGATTTTGTAGCCAGCCACTACACTGAAGCTACTTATCAGTAATAGGAGTTCCTGGTAGAATTTTGGAGGCCACTTATGTATCCAATTGTTTCATCTGCATATAGCAATACTTTGACTTCTTCCCTTCCAAATTGTGTCCTCTTGATCTTCTGTTGTCTGATTACAAAGGCTAGAACTTCAAGTACTATATTGAATAGGTATGTAGAGAATGTATGATTTTAGTGGAATTGCTTTGAGTTTCTCCCTATTTAATTTGATGTTGGCTGTGGGCTTGCTGTACATTGCCTTTATTATCTTTAAGTATGTGTTGCTTAAACCAGATGCTGAACCCAGTTCTGGTACCCTTGGGGGTAAGGGTAAGCTGGCACAGAGTCAATGTGACACAGACTCTAAGTGGCAAAGGAGGGACCCTTTATAAACCCTCGCCCAGCATCCCATTGGCTGTTGTGGCTCTTTTGCATTGGTTTGAGTCTCACCATGTCATCTGTCTCTGGGCCCATCAGCATGTTTTTAGATTGGCTGGAACAGAAAGTCTTAACTGCATATGCATCAACAGCCAGCTCATCTCTGGGCATGTCCCAGGTCGACTATAATTGGGAGCTCAGCCATGTATGTGCACCTTGTGTGCATGCTGTCTGGAAAGCCATGTATTCATGCTGTTTGACAAGCCCTGTATGAGTGTTGTTTGGCAAGTGGTTGTATGTGTGCTGTTTGGCAAGCTGCCACACATACACACTATTTAGCTGCAGGCCTTGCACTGCCACAGGTATGTTCCTTGTATCTTTAATCTCTCCAAGACTTTTATCAGGAAGGGATGTTGGACTTTATCAAAGGCTTCCTTATCATCTAGTGAGATGATCATGTGATTCTTTTCTTTCAGTTTGTTTATATTGTATGTTACATTGACTGATTGTTGTATGTTGAACCTTCCTATACCAGGAAGGTATGATGTGATGAAGCCTACTTGATCATGGTCGATGATCTTTTTAATGTGTTCTTGGATTTTGTTTGTAAATATTTTATTGAGTAATTTTGTATCTATGTTCATTAGGGAAATTAGTCTGTAATTATTTCTTTGTTAAATGTTTGTATGATTTGGTTATTCGGGAGACTATGGCCTCATAAAATGAGTTTGGGAGCTTTCCTTCTGTTTCTATTTTGTGGAATAACATGAGCAGTATTAGCATTAGTTAACTCTTCTTTAAATGTCTGAAAGAATTCTACACTAAAACTGTTTGACCCTAGGCTTTATTTATTTTTTTTTTTACGTTGGGAGATTTTTAATGATTTCTTCTATCTCCTTGGAGGTTATAGGTCTATTTCAATTGTTTATCTTATCTTGATTTAACTTTGGTATATAGTATCTATCAAGAAAATTATCTATTTCTTTTAGATTTTCTATTTTGTGGAGCATAGGTTTTTAAAGTATGGCCTAATGATTCTTTGGATTTTCTCATTGTCTTTTGTTTTATCCTCATTTTAGTTTCTGATTTAGTTGATTTGGATATTCTTTCTTTGTCTTTTAATTAGTTTGTATACAGGTTTGTCTATCTTGTTTATTTTCTCAAAGAACCAACTCTTTGTTTCATTGATTCTTTATTCTGTTCTCTTTGTTTCTATTTTAGTTATTTCAGCTCTCAGTTCAATTTGGTATTTATTCCAATCTATTCCTCTTAAATGTAATTAGTTCTTTTGGTCTAGAGCTTTCAGATGTAATAATGCTAATATGTGGTCACTCCAGTCTTTTTTGATGGGCACTTTGTGCTATGAATTTTCCTCTTAGCATTGTTTTCATTGTGTTCCATAAGTTAGGGAATGTTTTGGATTAATTTTCATAGAGTTGGAGAAAGACTTTGATTTCTTTTTTTCTGTCTTGACCCAGTAGTCATTCCGTACACAGTTGTTCAGTTTCCATGAATTTGTAGGCCTTCTAGTGTTGCTGTTTTTGTTGAAATCCAATTTTAATCCATGATGGTCTGATAAGATGCTAAGTAGCATTTTAATTTTCTTATATCTAATGAGACTCATGTTGTGGATAAACATGTGGTCAGTTTTGAAGAAGGTTCTGTGAAGTGACAAGAAAAGGTATACAATTTTGAGTATGGGTGAAATGCTCTGTAGATAATTAGCTCCATTTGGTTTACAAGATCTGTAAGCTCCAGAATTTCTTTGTTTAGTTTTTGTTTGGTTGACCTGTCCATTGGTTGGAGTGGTGTATTGAAGTGCCCCACCAACAATGTGTGCTGGTCAATGTGTGTTTTAAGATTTAGTAATGTTTCTTTTACAAATGTGAGAATCTTGTCTTGGTGATATACTTGTAAATAATTGAGATGTTAAGAATTGAAATCTGGGTAGAGTTTTCCTTTGATGACTATGAAGTGACTTTTCACATCTCTTAATTAATTTTGGTTTGAAATCTATTTGTTAGATATTAGAATGGCTTCACCAACTTGCTTCTTGAGTCCATTTGGTTGGAATGTCTTTTTCCAATTCATTACACTGTGGTAATATTTATCTTTGAGGTTGAGGTGTGTTTCTTGTATACAGCAGAAGGATGTATGTTGTTCTTGCATCCATTTGGTTATTCTAGATTTATATTGGGAAATTAAGTTCATTGGTGTTGAGAAATAACCATAAACAATAATTGTTAGGTCTTGTTATTTTGTAGTTTTATTGGTTGTGGTGTGTGTGGGGGGAACGGGGAGGGAGAGGAAGAGAGAGAGGGAGGTTGTGATGTGTTTGTATGTGGTTTTTCGCTTCAATGATTGGTTTCTTTTTTCTTGGCTTTCTTTAAGGGATTTATTCCTTTCTTCTAATTGTTTGTATTTTCCTGGCTTTCATTACTGAATTTACACCATTCCTTCTATTGTTTGTCTTTTCATGGTTTCTTTGAGAAATTGGTTCATTTCTTTTTAAAATGCCTCTATTATCTTCATAAAGTTAGTTTTAAGTATTTTACATGTGTTTTGGCTATGTTGGAGTGTTCAGGGCTTATTCTAGTAGGATAGTTTGGCTCTGGTGGTGGCATATTTCCCTGATTTCTGTTGATTGTGTCCTTATGGTATTTAGGCATCTGAGTTTAGTGTGAGTATAGGTGAAGTTGCCAAATGCCAAGGTTTTTCTTTATTGGATGAATATTTTGTTCCTTGATTTCTTTTTTTCTCTCTTATCTTCTATTCTTCATGGCCTCTTGTCAAGCAATGGATCTCTGTCCTTGTTTGGGGATGGAGCTCTTATGGCTGACTTGTCTGCTAGTCTAGAAAAGAGTCTGTGCCTGAGTTGGGGACTGGGACTTGGCAAGTATTCTTGTGGTAACTGTCCTGCCCTGTACTGTTATGACTGGCTGAAGTGGGCCTGCGCTGGAGCAGGAGATGGTTGCCAGAGTTAGTATAGGAGTGATTATGGGAAGATGGATGTGGTTTGGATCTTCAGGAGCTGGTCTGGTCTAGTGGAGTGGGACAGTGAGCTGACTTTCTACCTGGTCGTCTGTCTGTCTGGCATGGCATGCATAGGAGCAGGAGATGTCTACCCAAGTTGGTATTGGAGAGTTGGTGAAGATGACAGGATCATTACTTCATAAACATATGAAAAACAAATACAATAAGATAAAAAAGAGGAAAACATTGAAAAACGAGAAATAGAACTGTCCTTATTTGCATGCAATATTATTGTCTATGAACAAATCAATAAATAAGTTACCCTGGAACTAACAATAGATTACAGCATAATTATGGCTCACAAGATTAGAATATAAAAGTCAATTGCTTTCCTCTATAACAGCAATAAATAAATTGAATGTAAAATTAAAGTGTAAAGTTGGGCTGTGGTGGTGCATGCCTTTAATCCCAGCACTCAGGAAGCAGAGGCAGATTGCTGTGAGTTCAAGGCCAGTCTGTTCTGCAGTGTGAGTTCCAGGACAGCCAAAGTTAAAACAGAGAAACCCTGTCACAAAAGCAAAACAAACAAATTAACATGTAATAGCATTTACATTAGCACCTTCAAAACAAACATTTAAGTATAAATCTACCAAATATGGAGATTGTATATTATTATTTCACATATGATAAAAAATCTTTAAAAGCTGCAATTGAATAAATTAAAAGGACTTAATCAAATGGTCATATAGTCCATGTGCAGGGATAGGAAGACTCTCAATGCAGTTAAGATGTCATTCCTTCCCAACTCTACTCTTAGAGCCAATATTATCCCAATCAACTGACAGTCCTCATACTTTTAGGAGCTACAGAAGTAACAATGTAGAAAATATTGCATTTGTAAGGACACTTTTATATGTCCACTGAAGGCATGATTTGTGAAAGAGAAAGTAATAACTAATAAAAGTTATCAGAATCTGAAGAATATATAAGCAATAATATCTAAAGAGGTATTGCTGTCAAGAGTATACAAAGAAGTTTTAACATTTAACAAGAAGAACATGAAAACAATGATTTTTTTTAAATGGCTGAAGGTGAGCAAAAAAAAAAGTCATCAGAAAAATACAGTGCAAAATAAGGAGAACACTAAACTCATATTAACAAAGTGAAACTCCAAATCAATGAAGATATCACATGCTGGGAAAGATATGAAATAACAGGAACACCCATTTTTTGGTAATGGGAATTTTACTCAATTCAGACACTTTGAAAGTCATTTCTGATATTTTCTTATAAGTATTAGGAAATGAGGGAAGCATAATTCGAGGTTACACAGGGAATTGGGAGTACAACGAGAGAAGTTTATGATAGTATAATTGTGAATGCATGTAATTATATGCATTCCCAAGCTGCAGAATTTATTACATAATACAAGTGTGAATTCTAGTGTAAACTGTGGACTATGGATGAGGATGACTGACAGGTTCGAATTATATAATAAATGATAATGCTTCACTGAGTTGTGGATTTGTGTGTACCCCTCCCCCTGTGTTTGTGTGTGTGTGGAATGCATTTGTAGTGTCTATACTTGCTTATGTGTGTGCTTGTGTTTGTGGTGTTTTAGAAGCCAAGATTTATTTCCAGTGTCTTCTATCATTATCTATTTTAGTTTTTGAGACAGGTTCTCTAATTGAAACTAGAGATCATTACTCTAGATAGATTTCTTTGTCAGATTTAGGGATCTACCTGATCCTACATCCAGCACCTAGTTTACAGACACATGCTACTGTACCCACTTTTAGGTTGGTCCTGAAGGATCATAACTCAGGTTGTGTGCTTGCAAATCTGTCATGTTACCTACTAAGCTATCTTCCCAGGCTCTGTGTTGTGGAATATTGATAGTGAAGATTGAGATGAGGGGCATGGGAACATACAGTACATACTGATACAATTTTATGTTGGTCTAAAATGGCTTTGAATTAAAGTTTCTCAAAAATAGACATATACTTCAGATCTGGGAGAGTCATCCAAATGTGTTTCTAGTTTCCTCAGGGATCTATTTAGAAAACAAAATCATTGTTTTCACTGCATTTGCAAGTTGTGCAAGCTGCTTTTTAGTTGTAATTGAGTTAGGATAGTTTATAAGTTAAAGAACTCTGACATTGTACCACATATTGCCCCTATAAACAAATACCTATGTGTTTCCAGAGTCTGTCTAGCACTCACTCAGGTGTTGGTGTTGATTCTTCAGGCTTTTGAAATGATTTTCATAAGACTATTCCTTCTATTTCTTACTATCCTGTAATCAGTGCACTGATTAACTAACTCATAGTGGAAAAAGAAAAGTTTTTAGTTTGCAGAGAATTTCTTGATGTAAATAGTTTTACCATGACTAATGGAAAGACATAAATTCTTTAATAATTAGATCATAAAACTTCCTATTAATCATATTTAGTCTTACACTTCACCTAAATCTTTGAATTTATATATATATATATATATATATATATATATATATATATATATATATATAAAATATGCTTCTATAATGAAGTTTAAAGAAATTTGTTGTTGGAAAATTGTTGTCTGGAAAATTGAAGGTTTTTTTTAAACAAGAGAAAAGTCAGACACTCACAAACACCTATAATAGAGTGTGATACTACATTCTTTCTGAATTGAAAGTATGAAATGAGAATCAAAAGTAGCATCAGTCTAAACGTCAATTTTTAGCTCATGTCAAATAAAATACCCTCCAATCTCATAAATAGTTATGCAATTTTAATAATGGCTTAAATTGTTTTCCAATATTTTAAAAATAGTGAAATAAAGCTATCATGATAAGAAAAAATGGATTTTTTTTTGTAACACAGTCGTACTGCAGACCAGCTGTTTCCACGGTCTCTTGCTATAAAGCAGGGATAGATGAACTTTCTTGTGACTCCATCCACTGTATACATCAGACTATGAAGCATGTAATTGTGTTCACTTTCCAAATAATGAGATGCATGGAAGCAGGAAGGATTGTATCAAATTATTTTCATGAATCTATTATAATCTGAAATAAAATGTACTTGCAAATTTTAATACAATAATAGAACGTGATTGCATGACACTTCTTGCAATAGCACACCATTATCTAATTGCCTAAAAAGAGATCTTTAAAGTAGACTTTACTTATCATTCATAATGAATGATAAGAGATATTCCACTGAGACAGATAAAACACTAAGTAAAATAAGACTTATTTTTATCCTCAAGATCACATAGTCAAAGTGAAGTACACCAAAAGTTCACTTATTCAACAAAATGTATTTATTATTTATATATTGATCCAGATCAAAGGCCTGACAATTCAGCTTTCTGTGAATCTATTGAAGGATAAAGATCATTACTTCATGATCAGAAGAAAGTAATAAATCCTACAATATGTAATTTTTTATAATGTTCTTACTAGTGGGGGCAGAGAAAGGCAATAAATCATAAGCTGAAATGTAAAGTACAAGTAGGAGTTAAGTCAACAGTGCTGGGATGGACTTGATCAAAAGCAGCAACACATTAAAAAGTGAGAGAATAAGGTCGATCTGGACATACTGGTAAATTCACTATGGTTAAATAGGCTAATACAATAATGCTTAAATGTAGATTATGACAAATAAAATGAAGAGTAGGACAAACTAATAGTATTTTCTCTTTTTATTCCCTCAGCACAGCTTTTTGAGATCTATCTGTATGACAAGTATGTATATGTCATTACAGTACTGATTGTAACTTAATAGAGTTACAAAAGGAACACTGAAATGCCTCTGGTTCTGCAACAATCTCCAAAAGCTACAAAGAATCTATTGACAAACTCAGGTTAGAGAAATAAGTAAGATGAGAAATTTAGAAAGAAATTTACAGCAGCATCAACTTCTGAGACCACTCAGAAGACAATGCAGTTATTCACAAGAACAGTACTAAGGCTTCAGGGTACAAAAAAAAAGTATGACAGAGGATGCATGTACAATGGTCCCTTACTTTACAAACCAAGCACTTCAATATGCTCAGTGGCTTTCTTGAGAACAGGGTTAGTATTAAATGCATTTTTGCTTATAGAATGTCTACCTAGAAATACAACACCTTCTTCCATGATAATTAAGCACCTATCATACAAATGCATTATTAGTGTATATGATGGTACAAAGTAATAGGTTTCAGTATGACATTTACTTGTGTGTTTTAATATACGCTGATTATATTTAAACCAGTTTTACTATCCTTATGCACCTCTTCCTCTTCTTGTGGGTATCCTGCCTAGAAGAGCTGTTTTTAACCATAAATCACAGAACATTCAGCACAAGTTTTTCTTCCCATATTCAGTAAAGAAATTTCACATCCTTTCTTAAAAGAATTTCATAGCTTATCTTTCTCTTGCCTAATTGCTAGTAGAATTTATCTCCTTTAAGACTTTGTAGCCACCGTTAAATACAAGTATTTCAGTGTCATGCAGGTGAATACAATAACTTTCAAGATTACTGTAACTAACAGGCAGTGAGCAGAATCAGCACAGGTACAAAAGACAGTAGGATTTATGCCATGGGTGGGGCAGAGCAGGGAGCCCAAAATTCATCAGTATGTTACACCAGGCATAATGTAAAACTTGTGTTTGTTTAGGTCTTAAAATTTACATTTAATATTTTAGTCCAAAGTTTGACTAGAATTAATCATGCTAACCAAATTCATAGAACACAAAACTACTGATAAAGGCAGTCCAGTATACACACAGTGATCATAATTTTTGTAGTATAGGTACTTAGAGACCATGGTGCAGAATGGACATATTGCATGTTTCTAATTTGTTTTTAGAATGTTCTGTGTTGAGATCATTAGGATCACATATTTCTACAAGTGTCTAACTTCTATAAGTTAAAGAAATTTATACTATTTTATAGGGCTTTTTTGCAGATAGCATGCAAAGCACTTTTGTGTTGGATTAATATATAATGTCAGGAATATAAAAAGAACAATTATGTTGACAAATTAGGTTGTGCATTCTAGTACATTAATATGTTTATAGAATATCATAAGATATATTAAAAATTTGGTGGCAGTGCTTTGAAGGCTAAGAAGGATGTTATTCATGAAGACATAGTTATAATATTTTTAAAGGAAATCCTGAGTAATATATATGAATGATGTCCTACTCAGAAACTGGATGGGGTAGAGTAAACAGAAAAAGGTTTAAGTTCTGAGAAACAAGCTCAGCTATGGAATGGTGAGAGACAGAAGTAGGGCAGGAGCAATGGCACAGCATGAGGACCTGAGTTCAGATCACCAGCAGCCAAGTAAGAACCAGGCATGGTAGCACACATCTGTAATCCCAGGGCTTGGTGGGAGGCAGTGGCAAGAGGATCCTGGGCTCTCTAGTCAGCTAATCTTGCCAGTCAGGGTGCTCTAGGTTCAATGAAAGGCTCTAAAGACTTAAAAAGGTAAGGTGCGGATCAATTGAGGAGGACACTGGACATCACTCTGGCCTCCATATGTGCATACATAAGGGAGTATACATGCATAGAAAATTCTCTCTCTCTCTCTCTCTCTCTCTCTCTCTCTCTCCTTCTCTATCTCTCTGCCTCACAAAAATGCACTTATTCAATGTCTATATGTAAATATAATAAAGATAAAAAAGAACAAGAAATGGCACAGAGGAAATAAGAGCATCAAAGCCAAGATTTTATCAACTACTAACGTCAGACACTGAAAGTTAAATTCAACATGATGTGTGACTTTGCAGTTTTTATATTGCTTTTTGTCTTCTTTGACATTTAAATGTAATAAGAATTTTTGTTATTGTTTAATTCTCTCATGTTATTTTATATGTGTCCCAATCCATGTACAATTTATATGGTGCTAGGTTTGCATTAATATACCCTAAATTTTAAATTAATGACATACTTTGACATCTGTATGACCACTTCATCTTACCGTAGTTGTACTTCAGTTGTAAATATAATGAAGCTCAAGCTCAAGTTGAAGACTTGGTATGACTCCAACCTTAGAATAATCTCAGTATATCACAAGATAGAAAACTACATAAAATCAGGCTCAGAATTATTTAACATTGTTAACTATTAAGGTTTAATACTAGATAACTCATTGCAATTTTCAAATACACTTAAAACTTAAAAACATTTGAGCCAGGCAGTAGTAGTGCCTTTAATCCCAGCACTTGGGACGCAGAGGCAGGCATACTTTGAGACCAGCCTGGTCTCCAGAGTGAGTTCCAGGACAGCCAGAGTTACAACACAGAAACCCTGGCTCAAAAACAAATATATATATATATATATATATATATATATATGCATATATATGCAATAAAAACTACTGAATATATATATATATATATATATATATATATATATATATATATGCGTATATATGGAATAAAAACTACTGAATAAACGGCCATGAATTTGAAGGAGAGTGGGAGGGGTAAATGGAATGGTTTGAAGGGAGGAAAGGGAAGAGACACATCTTGTAACTATATTATAATCTCAAAAATTAAGAAAAAGCAATTCAAAAAATAAAATCGAAGATAATGCTGTCTCTAAATTGTCAGTTTTAAAGAATTAAATGTACAGAGCATGACAATCATCTCTGGGTAATCCCAGTCTCTAGTTCCAGGCATGTCCTGCAGTTTAAGGCAGGGATTCCCTCCTTTAACATGGTATTGTGCCTTTAAGTTGTTAACATGGAACTTGCAAGGAGGAGAGAGCGTAACTCAGTGGTTTTGTGGCTTGGATGGAGTCCCAGTCTCACCACTGGAAACCTTGCCTGGCAATTAGAAATGGCCTGTTCCCTTCACCAAAGAGGTCCAGGGCCAATCATCCTGCAGAGATCAGGGATCCCCACAGAAGAGGGAGAGAAGGAATAGCAGACACTAGAGGGGTCCAGGACACCAGGAGAATAAACTTCACTATGTCAATTGACAATTGACTAGTACTCTTAGGGACCCACAGAGACTGGCGCCATAGACACAGAACCTGAGGGATCCCCTAAATACATCTTATGGCTGTCTGGATTGGTCTCCTTGAAAAATTCCTACAGGATTTGGAGTTGGGAAGTATCTGACCATTTTACCTGTGCTTGAGACTATTTTACTCCTGTGGAGCTGCCTGGCCCAAACCTTGATGTAGGTTTGGTGACTGGCCTTGCTCCATCCCATATTCCATGCCAGGATAGTGCTGTAACCAGGGGCACTGTATTTTTCTGTGGAGAAGTAGGGGGAATGTTTGTGGGTGGTGATTTTGGGTAGATCTGGGGGAATAGGTGGATGGGGGCAGCTGGAATGGTGGAGGGAGGAGAGTAGGGGTGTCAGGATGTATTGTACAAGTTGTATAAGAGAAGAAAAAGTATTTTAACTTGGGACATGGAAAAGCAGGATAGAACAAGGGTGAACCAGGCAGCCAGGCAAGAGAAAGAGACTCTAAGATTGGTAAAATTGTCAGAGACACCCCCACTCCAGTAGGAGATTTTCAAGGACACAAATCTGAACAGCCATGTGATGTATTTAGGGGATCCTACAGGTTTCTTGTCTATGGCTTCAGTCTCTGTGGGCCCCTAGAATTACTGGTCATTTAACATTGTGGTGCTTGTTCTAGTATCCTCAGTCCCTCTATTTTCCACCATCCCTCCTCTCCCTTCTCAATGTGGTTTCCCGATTTCTCCATCATGTTTGGCCCTGGGCCTCTCCAGATGCTCCTCTCAGCTGCCGAGGGACGCCTCACTGATGAAGACTGGGTTAGGTACCAATCTATATGCAGAATGTGAGATCACTAAAAATTGTCTCCGAGTTATCCAGTTTCAGGTCTGTCCTGCAGTTTCAGGCAGGGGTTACCCCCTTTTGGCATGGAGTATTGTATTTCCATTGCCAACAAGGATCTTGCAGGGTGAAGATGTCACGAGTAAGAGGGTTTGTTTCTGGGATGGAGTCCCAGCCTCACCCCTGGAAACCATGCCTGACCACAGGAGATGGGCTGTTCAGGCTCCCTATAGAGGTTACTCGGGATCCTTGCTAGAGTCTTCCTCATAGATTCCTGTCAGTTACCACTATGTTAGGTCTCCCAATTGCCCTCTAATTGTCTCCCTTTTAAAAAAAATCATCTCTCCATATATTTTCTCCCTCCATTACTCTCCTCCTCCTGGTCTCCTCCACTCCCATTCCCGTTCTCCTCCACCCCACCTACACCCTCTGTTCAGTTTCTACCCTACCAGGGAGATCCCTGTGTTCCAGTTGGGACCCTTCTGGTTGTATGGCTTTTCTATGTCTTTGGATACTAGTACCTTTCTCCTTTGGTTAGCAGATAGTATCCACATGTAGATGAGTACATACCATGTTTTTCTTTCCGTGACTGGGTTACCTCACTCAGGATGAATTTTTCTAGTTCCATCCATTTGCCTGAAAAGTTCATGTAGTCATTTTTTTTAATAGCTGAATAATACTCCATTGTGTAAATGGAGTATTCTCTTCATCCACTCTTCAATAGAAGGACATCTTGGTTGTTTCCAATTTCTGGCTGTTATGAATATAGCAACTATGTACATAGTTGAGCAAGTGTCCTTGTATGGTGAAAGAAAATTTTTCAAAATTTGAAAAAAATTAGGAAAATCTAAAAAGATTTACCATTCCAAGTTCTGCTGAAAATATGATGAAAATGAAATGTTCACAGATTTATTGCAGCATTGGAAAATAAATACTACTTTGGGAAAGAATTTAACAGTTTCTTAACTGATTTAACTTTTAATTAAACATTAAAAGCATATTGTGTAAAAGTAAAAGAAATGCAATAAAGGAGAGGATGCACTCCCGACTCTAGTCAATACTCCAGTGACACCATTCCACTTTACCAGCTTTCTATTGTCATATCAGAAACCACATTGGTTTGATAGTTTCTCTACTTACAAAATTTACATTCAATAAAGTACAATAATACACTTTACTTTGAGTTATATTTTATAGAGATCACTTAGAATTATCAAAAATGATGTGATAGTGTTCTGTTATTACACATAAAGTCAATTAGGCTCAGCATACCTCAGTAAACTGTATCAGAATAAAATAAGCTGTCTCAAAAAGGAGGGAGGATTTCAGGAATCCTAAAAATCGTTATTAAATGTACAAAGTTGGCCTGGAACTTGATATATAAGCCAGAATACCAGTGAACCTATAGGAAGTAGTCTTTCTGCTTCTGCATCCTAGTGATAGAATTACATGTGTGCACCACTCTGCCTGGTTAAATAGTAGCATTGTTAAACAATATAACAATAGTAGTATTGTTAAAGAATTATTATTTCAAAACATAAATATGTCCAAACTACCCAGGCAGAGGGCATATGTTCAGGTCAATTTTTGTCACCTCATCCAATCCTGTTACATACTGGACCATTATTTGGAGAGTACTTTGTGATAGACAATAAAACAGAAAGAAAGAGTGCTTCAAAATAGCTTCATGGAGGAAAAACTGTTCAAGAGTGTATCCAAGCATTTGGTCAGAGAAAAATCAGAAGTCTCTGACAGATGTGGTAATACTGGCTGCAGAGATCTGAAAGAAACTTACTTCAGCTTTCTGAGTGATGATTTATTTCTCAAGGAAAGTTCTATTTCTTCCCATCTATTCCTTAAATTCATGAAAACATAGACTTTGAATACAAAAAAATGTGACACATACTCTGTGCCTGTGCACAAATAAGTTGCTCTACAGTAATACCAACAGCAGAGTCTTCCATATAGGAACATGTGAGAACCATGAGTTGTGCTTTAGAAAGATCTATAAACTAATTGATCTAAGAATTTGAACTCCAGCAGGAATTTTTTGGGTCTAAATAAAGCTAATGTTATCATTGAAAACAAATTCTTTTGTCTGTCTAGAAGCTTATTTGTTGTCAGAAAGACTTTGGAAGACTCATCTATCACTGGATACTTAGCATGTTTGCTTCCTTTAACTCTTTTGAAGAATGGTGCAATGGGCAAGGGAGTAAAAACATCTCATTAGGACTTGATTTATAGTTTTTGAGGAACTGTTTTGCGTCATGTAGTACTTCTATTTTAGACTTCTTTTTTTGGAATTTCAAATTTTAGATTAAAATATAATTACATTATTTTCCTGTTTACATTTCCACTCTTTTATCCATCCCATGTAACTTACTCTTTGCTTCCTCTAAAAATCATGTTCTCTTTTGCAAATGTGTATGTGTGTGCATGTAAGTATACACACACACACACACACACACCTAAATTTATAAATACAGCCTGTTAAGTCCTCTTAGTGTTACTTATATGTGTATGATTTTGGGGCTTACCACTTCGTACTGATAATCTATTGAGAGCTCATCTCTGAGAAAACTTTTTCTCAAACTATCAGCATTCTTTGCCTGCTTGTAGTATTTTTCTTTTTTTTTTGGGGTGGGGGTGATCTTGTTTCAGAACCCATACTGTTGAGGTAACATGGATAAGCTTCCATGGCATTTCTAGGAGACACAATCTCATAACAGCTTTCCTGGTCCTCTGTATCTTTTAATCGTTCTACTCCCTTTTCTGTAAAGCTTTATGAGGCTCAGGTGCAGCAGTTGTGATGTAGACATATCAATTGTGGTGGTACTTTCCATAATCACTTATTCTTTGTATTTTGACTTGCTGTGTTTTTCTGCAAAGATTCGTTTCTGCTGTAAAGAGAAGATTCTTTGAAGAGTGGTAAAAGTTATACTTACAGTGGGTACAACAACACATTTGGGATGTAGTTAGGTAGGAATGCTGCTGGTTTAGTAAAGTGATGATAGAAAATTCTCTTCTCAGATCCATAATCTCACTAACCTCCAGTTACTAGCTAGGTTTCCAGGACCAGGCATAATGTCCCTTTTGTTTACTGTATCTTGAGAGTCCAATTAAAGAGCTGTGCTTACTGCCAAAATATTAGCTTCAATGTTGTACCCTAAAGGCTATCGTGCCATACTGACTGTTGTTGTGGTTCATAAGCATTTCATCTGGGTAGGACTATAGGTTACTTTCTTCCCTTGGAAGCTTTCATAGCACCTTCTTTCATAGCACTATAAAAGATAGTCCTAATGGAGGAGGCTTTCAGATCAGAACTAGCTGTGATCTTCATGTTTTATCTGTAAAGTGTATGGCGTCTTCAGTAATAGAAATTTACCTCCAGTCTCTGGGGTACAAGAGCAACAACATCTTTGTTTTGGGAATCTCTTGTACTCTCATAACCAACAACTCAAAGAGAAATTTCTCATATATGGCATTGGAACTTTGTTAGATATTCTATGGCTTTAGGAGAAGTATTGTCATCTCAACTGGGATAGTTTCATTTGTACTATGTATGTACATCATATATATGTATGTGTGTGTGTGTGTGTGTGTATAATATAGATTTAAGTGTATTATATGTAATTTTAGTTAAATAACTAATAATATAATTATTTCTTTTCAGACTACCTTAGTGGTATTTCTTGAGGTATATCTATAATATTTTCTGTATTCTATACAGAAATAAATTCTATACACTTAAATTTTATTTAAAGTGTAGATTGCCTGTTACATTTTAATTTCCATATTAAAATTTATACTTTTGAATCAATCATTTATGATAGATTATGATCATTATGATATGAATATCCGTTAGAAGAATTTTAATATGATTCCTGACACCAATATTGATGACTGAATAAATACTTTATGTACTTAATGGTTTTTTAATAATATTTTCCCCCACATTTCTTTACTTTAAGGCACTGTTTTCTTTGATCATGCTCATTGGAACTTATAATATTATTTGACTTGCAGGTTTCTTCATTCTTGCATGGAGGTTGAGACATTTTATAATCCTAGAATGTTTCTTTTATACATTTTCTTTGTACCTCCCAAAGTGTTAATCACAGATACAGTGTTGCCAAACGTGTAAAAGAAAATAAGAAAAAATATCAGCAATCCTAAGTATTTATAAATATTTAAATATTTGCATGTTAATCCTAATAAAGATGAAGCTGTGTGGGAAGAAAAGTCTGAGGAAAGGTTGAGGTGATGTGAGAGTTCCCTGGTTACATCTCAATTCCTTGTAAATGTAACATTTCTTTAGAAAGACTTTTTTTTCCCTTTCCAATGAACAAATTATTGGAAAAGTAATTTCAGTGTTTCTCACAACTATACTATCATGCCTTGTACATCCTAGAGTTTTTGTCTTTATTAGCAAAAGCATGGCTTCATGAAATATTCTCAGTGAAATTTAAAATGCTGCACATTTTCCTCAAGCATATCATATACCCATTACCTTTCTACAAAGTCCTTTTGTGCAATTATTTTCATATCTATCTCTGATTTATTTTTCTGATTTATTTATTATTATTTCTTTCTTTATCAAGTGTCAGAAGTCCTTCTACCAGCGTTGAATATACATTAAACAAATTTAGGACTGTATTCTTGCTGCTTTCAGTATGACTGGACCTTGACCTGACTCGGGTGGTAAGGGAATGATGAAAAAGGGACATAAACTAATGAAATGACAGACAAACTGACAGAGAAAAGACGGGGTGCTTGTGTGTGTACTCAGATGGATCCACATCAACTATAGAAACAACCCTGAATCTTACCACATTTATTATGTGCAGCAAGGAGGGGGGCACTTACTTATCACAGTAAGTGGTCTTTGTAGACAGCAGTCTCAGGCTTTAATCATCTTGGAGGAGAAAGCTGCAATTGCTAGTTTTTGTATATACTGTCAACATTTGCACTCAGACCAGAGGAAGGCTTCATCAGTTCCGAGCCTGACTCACATGGTGAAGGCTTTGCCAACTTCTGCCAGGTCTAAGACATACGTCTCAGACCACCTTGAGATGGTCCATGACATGCCCATATCAACAGTACACATTCACTCAGTACTTACTTAAACAGTCAGTCACTCATCTTTGTTGTTGTTGTTTTTATTTTTGTTTTTTGTTTTTGTTTCTGCTTTTTTTATTTTTTTTGGTTCTTCTTATATCCTATTTGTTTTATTGTTGTTGTTTCTTTTATTGTTTACAGTCGTATTGAAAATATTCTTTGAATGTCTCATACTGTTTTACAAATGAGTGACCATCCCCCCCAATAGCAATACCACTACATAATACTGCAAGTAGCATAGGAAATGAGTTTCTGCTTTGGTGTTATGAGGATACTGACTATAAATGAGAAAACATAGGTGGAACTTTCATTTTCTCAAGGTGGAGACATCTTTGATTTTATAGGAATACGTTGTGATAAAATATTTTAGTAAATTAAAATAACTTATGACTTAGATTCTAATGTAATCATTTACTCTATGCTTTAAAATATTCCACTTCAGTGGTAAAGCGCTAGGGAGAAAGAGAGAGGGGGAACAAAGGAGGTCAAAATAAACATGGGAAAATTGAATAGCCTCAATCAAAATACAAAATTGGTAAGGTATTCATTTAATTTAAGGGTGGACTACACAAAAATTCAAACCATTTGAGATTTTTATAAATAATGAAATAATTTAGAAAAAGAGAAAAAGAATTGTGGCTTCCAGACCCATACATAATGTTCCACAATTCTGAGCAGAGGAAAGAAGAATGTATTCCAAAGTAATCTAAATATCTTCAACAGTTCATAATAAGCTAGATTTTAGCATTTAAGTCAATTAGAAATAATATTTTGTTGATTACTTATATGCAATTCATTCATTTAAGTGTCTAATAGTAATGCTGATTAAATCAGTTATGCATCCTGAATATTAAACATATTAGATAATATTTCTAGAGTTTACCTGTGTAAATTGGAGAATCTAATTTTATTCAAGAGCACATTCCAATTAAAGTGAAGTATTAAAATAATATTTCAAAGTCCACTCTGAATTGCTTTTTACAGGTAGTTCTTTGATAATGTCTTTAGATCTCAATTCTACAGTGAAATCATAAAATGCATTAGGAAAAAAAATACAGGAGGGAAATAAAAATGCAATGGAGGTAGTAAAATGTAATAATCTCAGCCCAGTAAAGAATTAAATTTGTGAGATGGCATACTCTTTCTTTCCATTCTTAAATTGTTCCAAATAAGCTGTGTTGAGATTGACAGCTAAAAAATAATAAAAGTTCAATTATTTTGATGAGTGCTGCATACTATATTTGGTGTCTGCAGTCAAACTCAGAAAGGAAATATTGATATATTCTCCATATTTTCTAATATCCCAAAATTCAGCTGACTCTTATTGGTAGGACACTGAGATGAGAAAATGAAGGGGAATTGTGGTATTATAAAATTTTATAAAGCACAAATTCAATGATGTGATAAAATTTTAGCTAAAGAAAAGGCCTCAAGGCATATTATTTGTTATGAATAAAAGTCCAAACTTTAGATACTCTGGGCTTCTGATTCATTCAACCCAGAATGTCAATAATACTAATACTCTCTTCCTCTGCTTTGTCACAGAGCTGTGGAACAGCTAAATTAAATACTGTCTATAAAAGTGATTCTCAAAATAGTATTCTTCAGTAATATCAGCCTTCAATAGTAATAGATATTTTAATGAAAAAAAAATCTCTACGACAGACAGTAGAAGAAATAGAATAAAAATTTGAGTTTTCTGAAGTTCAGTCAGGAAATATGTCCACTTTGGCTATTTTAGATATATATTCTTCCCATGTTAGCATATAGCAATCATTTATATTAAAGATATTGACCTGACTTTTATTCTCATAGATAGTTGAATTGTTTTAATAGTTAAATCAATTTAATATCTGATATCTTATTTGTCTTGCTACTTTCAGCATTTTTTAAACCATTGAAACCTTTCCTTAATCTTTCAGTCTAGGCTGACTGCTACAGTAGCATACTGTAATTAATCTTTCGTAGATTTTATCATAAGTAGTGTTATTATGAATTTCCATTTAGAATGAGCTACCTATTATAAAATTTTGTGCACTATTATTTGTAAATTCTGACTAAGAGTAACAATTTAACAGAGGATTTCACTTTGTTTAGATGTCACTAAATTGCCTGCTTTAGGAAAGAGTAATAATAAAAATCCCAGGAAGTCACTAAAGTTTTAATTTTTGATAGACAATATAATATTTTGGACAAACTTTTATTGGAAACTTATTCATCACATACCTGAAATTTCTAACTCAATGTAGTAATTTGTTTTATCTACCTGAAATTTCTAACTCAATGTAGTAATTTATTTTATCTACCTGAAATTTCTAACTCAATGTAGTAATTTATTTTATCTACCTGAAATTTCTAACTCAATGTAGTAATTTATTTTATCTACCTGAAATTTCTAACTCAATGTAGTAATTTATTTTATCTGGTAACACCAAGTGAGATAGAAAAATATGCTAAGTGTTTTCAAGACAATTGAATTTAAGTAACTAAATAAAAAAAGTCCTTTAAATTAAATTTTAAGATAGAAATAATATATGTAAGACCTAACCAAAATAGCAACAATTTAAAAATGCATTTACAGGATTAATGGCAAAGAACTATAATCTTGGTATTAGAGCACTGAGGTAGGAGAATCACTTTGAGTTTGAGGCTACTTAGTGACTTTCAGGCCACTCTGGGATACAGAATGAAAACCTATCTTACAAAAAAAAAAATAAATTTAGAGGTCAAATAAGCATGTATTTTCATGTATACTGGAAGTAATATCCACTTTGCTTTAATTATCAACTTGACCCAATCTAGAATCCCCTGCTAAAGGAGCCTTCATTAGAGATTATATAAATTGGCCTGTGCATGTGTGTTTATGACATTATCTTTATTATGGTAATTGCTCCTCTTTTTAAGTGGCTGTGGTCATTGGGCAGGATATCCTGGAATACTACACAGGAGTGGTGAAATCAAGCAGTGCATTAACATGCACAAATTCACAAATTAATGTCTACTCTATTTTGACTCTCAATGTGATATGCCATGTTCAGAGACTTCAAATTCCAGCCTTGATCTCCCATCTATGAAAAGATGAATTCTGATGTGGAATTGCAACCCAAATAGCCATTTCTCTTTTAAATCATTCTTATTGGGGTATTTCATTAGAGCAACAGAACAGAAATTAAGCTAAAAATTTGGTACCAAGACTGACATCATTGGTATCATATACCTAATTATGTGGTTATTATGTCACTTGAACTGTTGTGACAAGAATGTGGAAGAGTTTGGAACTTTGGGGTACAAAAGGGTGAATACTGGAAGCAAGGAATAGTGGGGAATTCTGGTGAGGCCTTGGAATACAAGAATGTTGTGAAACGTGTGGACAGTCGGAGGCTGTCTCATGAGGCCCCATAAGTGAATAAGGATTCTGTCAAGAACTGGACTAGGGTCCATTCCTATGATATTTAGGACAAAAGTCAGGCTACATTCTGCCTGTTGCCTAAGAGCTTGAGTAAGATAAAGCTTAAAAGTGATATTCTGAGTTTTTTGGCAGAGGGAATTTCAAGGCAAGAAGCAGCTGTAATGAATAGAGATCATAATCATTACAGAGAGAAACTTCCTGTTATCTACTAGGAGAAGGCCTGTGAGATACAATCACAGAAGACAGAGAAGATTCTAGGGGCTTTGGAAATTAGTGAAAATTCAAAGAACTACAATCAGATGTACATACATTAATCACTAAAGGAAGAGGCACCAATCATGGATCTGAAGTATCTGTTTATACAGAATCATACAAAAGAGGCAGTTTGCCAGAAATAGATACAAAATAAATTACATTATATTCCTATTTTTCTCTAATTCATTTCTTCCTGCTGTATCTTTATATGGCCCTTATGGCCTTTATTCTCTCCATGAGCAAAAACTCACTCATGAATGGCTTCATCTTGTGAAGATCAAATACCTCTAATAGAAGAGAGACTAAGTTGAAAGAAATTCTCTGTTCTTTGAAAGAAAATATTGTCTGAGAGTTTCCTCAGAGTTAGTATACAGAAGCTAATACAGTTAGGGGACAGACTACATCTACAACTTTTGTCAGAACTAAACAACATTGTCCACAATGTTTTCAAAACAAATATTTTCAAAACAAATATGAAATATCAAGTTAGTCATAGAGAGGAACTGGGGACAGGCACAGTATGGCATAAATAGAATTCCTATGTAGATATCCTTAGAGAACATTGAGCTAAGCTTTGAAGACAAAGCCTAAACTGCAATAAAAATCCCAGGGTATTGGATATGCCAGGACCATGAGCTATGTATGTGCCAAAGAACCCTAGATAAGTTCAAGAGAGAATCTATGTGTGCTTAGGCTAGTAGTGTTGGAGGGCATGGCAACCTTTGTGATTTCAAGCTAATAAGATTATGAGTCAGACCTGAAGATGCAGGATTTAGTGATTGGATTCGGAATTATGGTTTAATCACTCATTGCTATGGTCTAATTCTATTTTAAAATTGAAATGTTCATTCTGTGTCATGATATTATATTTCATGAGTGCTCCCAGTTAAGAGACAATTTATAGTCTTAGAATTTTTAAAGACTATGAAAACTTCTACGGGTGGACTGTATCTTACATTATAAAATAAACATGACACTTTGGGTACCATATGTGGAAGACTATATCTTAAAGTGATATATTTGCATATAAAATTGACCAGGGACAGATCGGAGTTGTAACAATTGGTTCTAACTGTCGAGTATAAACAATCTAGACTCACCTGGGAAAAGAGTCTCAATGGGTCTAGATTAGTTTTCCATTTTGGCATCTTTGTGTGAGATTAACTTCATTACGTTAATTGAGGTGGGAAAACCCAACTTTTCTATTGTTGTGATGACACACCATGACCAAGGCAACTTACAAAGAAATGGTTTAGTTAGGCCTTACAGTTTCAGAAGGGAAGTCTGTGACCGTCATGGTAAGGAGCATAGCAGCCTGCATCCAAACAAGGAACTGAAGCAGTAGCTGAAATGTTATTCCCCAATCCACAAGGAAAAAGCAGAGAGCTAACTCTGAATGGCAGGGGATTTTGAAACTACAAAACAAAGTAGGAAGCAAAGAGCTAACTAGGATGGCAGAGATTTCTGAAGACTCCAAGCTTACTTCATTGACATGCCTCCTCCAGCAAGGTCATACCTCCTGATCTTTCCAAAACATACCAACAAGCAGAGTCCAAATATTCATATTCATATTTATAATCAATGTGGTCCATTCTCATTTAAATCACCATCACCACATGTTTTCGATGGTATCATCCCATGGGTAGGGCAAGATGGATTGAGTAAAAGTAGAGAACTTGAGCTGAGAACTAGCACGTCTGGATTAGTTCATTGCATTTTGCTGTTAAGTGTGGATATGACTTGACTAGCTGCTTCTAGTTCCTGCTGTTCTGAGTTTCCTTCAATGACAGACTTCAACTTGGAATTGTGAGCCAAATAAATGCTTTTTATTTTAAGTTGATTTTGTCAGGATATTATAATAACTATGTACTTAAAATTAGAGATTGAGTCTTGGGATATAATTAAAGATAGACTATTAGTCTATTATGATCAAAGCTAGTATTTTAAAACCTGAGTTTTCCAAGGAGGTAGGGAAGGGAAGAGATTTATTTGTTTGGTGTGGTATTTTAATTACTTTTTTTAAGAGTATAGTGGAATTATGTAATTTCCTGCTTCCCTTTGGTAAAATCTCCAATTTATCCGTCTTTACATTCTGTCAAATTCATGTGTGTTTATGTGTGTGTATGTGCACGTGTGTGTGTGTGTGTGTATCTCTAATTTTATACAATCTGTATAATCTTATTTGTATGTATGTTTTCAGTTGATCATTTGGTATTGGATAACTAGTAGGTATGACCTATCTGAGGAAGACTTTATCCAGCTCTCATCGTTCCTTAGTTGCTTGTTTTTCCTTGTGTAAGGGTTGAAGGCTCCTGGGCTTCCCCAGTCCACATAGACACTGGCAGGTCTATTGTTGTTCTTGTTAAATTCATGTTTAGGCAGCCATGTTGGTAATACTTTAAGGTGTGGCTTCTGACATTTCTAAGATACAATCTCATAACAAACTCCAGGATCCGCTGACTTATATAATCTTTCTGCACCCATTTCAATGAATATCCCTAGGAGCATCCTTAGGAGCATGAATAGCGGAGACTGAGCTCAACAATTCTGTATTTTGAATGGTTCTGGTTTTCTGTACTGGCTTCTTTCTGTAGTAAACATAAAATTCCATGATGAGGAGTGGGGACTACACTATCCATGGGTATAAGAACAAATGGTTACAATGTAGTTAACGATTATAGTGATTTAGTAAAATAGTGATTGTAGGATCTCTTCCAAGATTCATGACTTCGTCAGTTCTTAGTAATTGACTAGATTTCCAGCTCCAGGAATGTTTTTCCTGTTGTTGAGTGGGTTTTAAGTCTAATTAGAGCACTGTTGATTACAGTTATGCTTACCCCTACTGCACCCTTAGACTTACCTGCTATTTTGATCATTGTGTGGTTCATAGGACTCAAAGATTAGTTGCTTCCCTGTTTTGGAAGCTTGCATGGTGTCTTCAGAGACCATGAAAGCTATTTCTCAGGGAGAGGAAGTCAGATCAATTCCATCTAAGAGGCTCTGTACCCTGGATCTAAAGTGCACAGTGTTTCAACATTAGGGACTAATCTTCCAACTCTGGGGAACAATCAAGAACAACAGTGATAGATGTATGTTCTTATTTAAATATATTTAATATTTAAATATATTCAATTTTCATTTAAAATACAAATTTATTTAAATATTTAAATTTATTTAAATATATAACTGGTATATTTAAATACACTACATGTATTACAGGGTTTTTTTTCTTTTTCAGGTAGCTAATCGTACAATTCCTTACAACTTTTTCAGACATCCTTACTGTTATTTTACTTTCTTTTCCTCTATTTGGCTCCTTCACCTCTCCCTGAAGAGCTCCACTTTTTCCATTTCCTCCTCAGATCTCATGTATCCTGGTATTCTCTATCTCTTTTTTTTTCTCCCCAACTCCTTCCCCCAGCAATAGTCCCTATTAACTTTCCTTTTTTCTGCAGACACTGTACCATATGTCATCATATCTTAAATAATGGAACTAGGTACCTCCTATGAGAGAGAACATGCGACATTTCTCTTTCTGGGTCTTGGTTATGGCACCTGAAATGATATATTCCATTTCTGTCCGTTTACCTGAGAATTTTATGGTATTGTTTTCTTTACATCTGAATTGTATTTCATACTGTATAGGTGTCACATTTTCATTACCTTCTCATCACTTAAAGGACATTAAGATTGTTTCTATTTTTAGCTATTGTGAATAGAGCAGCAATGATTATGGCTGATCAAGTATCCATGCTATAGGATGTCAAGCCTCTTGGGCCTATGACCAGGACTGGCATATATGTTTCACATGTTAGTTTTATTATTAGCATTTTGAGAATTATCAACCCTGATTTCCATAGTGGTTGCACCAGTTTGCAATCTCACCAACAGTGAACAAGGGTTCCCTTTCTAGGATTTGTTGTCAATTGTTTTGTTGATAGTTACCTTTGTAACTGGGGTAAGATGAAATCTCAAAATTGTTTTGATTTACATTTTCCTAATTGCTAGCAACACAATGTACTTTTTTAAACATATTCGCCATTTTTATTTTTATTTTTGGATCTCATTGGTCACATCATAGACCCACCTTCCGAATTTATCATTTGTTGCATGGTGCTGTTTTTTTTTCTTTGAATTTTTAAAATACATATTCTTGATATCAATCTTCTGTCAGTGGTATAGCTGTAAAAGTTTTCTCTCATTCTCTGTCCATCTTCTTCACCTGGGTGAAACTTTGCAGAGGATTTTCTGTTTTATGAAGACCTACTTGTCAATTTTCACCTTAACTCTTGGGTTAATGGCATCATATTTAGAAAGTCCTTTTCTACACCTATCTTCTGGAGGGAATGCCCATGATTTTTTCTTGCAGTTTCAGTGTTTCAGGTTTCACGTTTAGGTCTTTTGATGCATGTAGTTAGTTTTATGCAAAGTGATTGATAGGAGTAAAATTTCTTTCCTCTGCATGTGAATATCCAACACCAGTTGTTGGAAAAAGTGTACCTTTTCAGCTTTTTTTTTTAAATTTTTGACAGATAACAATCAGATGAAGTTATATATATTCATATTTGGGTCTTCAGTTTTATTCCATTGGTCAACATGTCTGTTTTTGTTTCAGTACTATATTGTTTTTAATTACCATGGCTTTGTAACATAGCTTAAGATATAAAATGGTAATGCCAACAACATTTTTTTTTTGTTCAGGACTATTTTAGTTATCTGTAGTCTTTTGTAGTTCCATATGAATTTTAGGAGAGAATTCTCTATTTCGAATGAGATAGGCATTTATATTGCAATTGCATTGAGTCAGTAAATTGCTGTTGGTAATATGCTCATTTCCACAATAGTATTTATACCATTTGTGAGCATAGGGTATCTTTCTCTTTTCTAGTGTCTTTCTCCTTTTCTTAAGAGCTTTAAAATTCTCATTATAGAGGTTCTTGAATTTCCTAGGTTTATTTCTTGATATTTTTGTTTTCTTTGTGGCTATCATGAATGTGAGTGTGTCCATGAATTCCTTCTTTGTATGTTCATTGTTAGGGAGGGCTCCTAGTAATAGCGGATATGGAGGCTGAATAGGCCATCTTCGATAACCAGGCAAGGTTTACAGTCGTGGGACTGAGACACCAACACAGCTACAAAACCTTCCACTTATAATCTATCCCACATGCAAGATCTGATGGAACAATAAAGGGGCAGAACCCTATGCCAAGAGAGGGATCCCATGCCTGACAATGTAAGGCTGGCCATGAACCAAGACTTGGTAGACTGGAGATGATTTCTAATGATATATTTGGCCATACTCATAGATTGGTTCCTAAGCCCAATTGTCATCAGAGGGCCTTCCTCCAGCAGCTGAGGGAGCAAAAGCAAAGACTCATGGCCAAACACTGGGCAGAACTCGAAGAACCATGTGGAATAGGGGGAGGAGGAACTTCTGGCACCAGAGGGACCGAGGAAATCAGGAGAACAAGCCCCACTGAGTCACTCTTAGAGTGACTTAGAGACTCACAGAGACTAAAATGGCAGACACAGAACCTGCATGGATCTGCACTAGGTTCTCTACATATATCTTATGTTTATCTGGCTTGATGTTCTTGTGGAACTCCTAAAAGTTGGAGTAGGGGGGATCTCTGGTCCCTTTACCTGACCTTGAGACTATTTTCCTCTTTCTGGGTTGTCTTGTCCAGCCAGTCTTTGTTCCATTTTGTTACACCCTATTTGAGTGGTAATCCTGGAAGGCCTGCTCTTTGCTGAGAAGTGGAGGGTATAGATTCAAGGGAGAGTGGAGATGGGAGAGAAGCTGGGAGGAGTGGATGAAGGGGAGCTTAGGATAGAGGCACACCGTTTGAGAGAACAAAAATAAATTTTTTAAAAAAGAAAAACTATTGATTTGTGCTAGTTAATTTGTGCCGAAATTAGTTGATTCTGCATTCTGCCACTTTGGTGAATTTTTAAACCATTTCTGGACATTTTCCTGTAGAATTTTTCAAAACTTGATTATTTGGTATCATGTCATTTGTAAATACAAATATTTTAATTTCTTTAGCTTTTTATATCACTTTAATTATTTTTGTCTCTTATTGCTTCAGTTACTATTTTGAATAGAATGTTGAAAAGGATCACAGATAGTGTTCATCCTTGTTTCATTCCTGACTTCAGAGGGATGACTTTAAGTATTTCTCCATTTAGGATGATGTTGGCTGTGGGTTTCTCATATATAGATTTTATTATATTGAGGCATGTTCTCTATAGCCCTACATCCACTAGGACATTTCCCATGAAGGCGTATGGGATTTTGTCAAAGACTTTTTTTTTTTGGCATGTAAATGTCTTTAATTCAATGTTTGTGGTTTATTACATTTGTTGACTTGTATATGTTGTACTGTCCCTGAATTTCAGCTACAATGCTAACTTAGGTTATATAACCTTTAGCTGCATTTCTTTATCGTTTGTAAATATTTTATGGAGTATTTTTAAAATTATGTTCATCAAGGATATTGGGCTATAGGGTTTTTTTGGGGAGGAGGGAGTATTCAATGTAGTTGTATGTCCTGCCCCACATTGATAAGCCATTTGTAGTTGTTAGCTGCCACTGGGGCAACACACCAAAGAAGATTGGGAGGTACTTTTCATATGTGGAAGCTCTTCCAGAACTCACCAGAAGGAACCACCAACATGGCCAGTGCCATACTCACAATGGAACCCCAAGCATCTGAGCGTAGGTGTTTTTATTGACTCAGAACTCCTCAGATGAGATCATAAGCAATCAAACAACCCCCACAGAAATCCAACACCTGCAAACAATAAAAAACACCCTAGAAAACCTCTCATCCAACAGTGAATAAAAGAATTATTTTAAACACAATAAATATAAACTTTCACAACAATTCATGATACGAGAATCATAATTCAATATGACTATATGATGTAGGTAATTACAGCAAGCCCATAATAATATCAACTTAAATGAAGAGAAACTCAAAGTAGTACCAATAAAATCAGAAACAAGATATGGTTGTCTACTCTCTCCATAACTATACAATATAGTTCTTGCTATTATATCTAGAGCAATAAGACCATGGATGGAGGTCAAGGGTATTAAATTAGACAGGAAAAAGTCAAAGTATCTTTATTTGCAGATGATATGATAGTATACATAAATTACCTGAAAAATTCCACCAGGAAACTCCTACAGCTGATAAAAATTTTCATTCAGCAAAGGAGCTGAATATAAAAGTAACTCACAAAAGTCAGTTGCCCTCCTATACACAAACAGATTGAGAAAGAAATCAGGGAAACAAAATCTTTGACAAAAGATTCAAATAATATATCTTGGGGTATCTATAACCAAGCAAATAAAGAATTGTAAAATAAACTTAAAGTCATTGACAAAAGAAACTGAAGAAATTATCAGAAGATGGGAATACTGCCTATGCTTATGGATTGAGAGGATCTATGTAGTAAAAATGGCCATCATACCAAAAATAATCTACAGATTAAATGCAATTACTATCAAAACTCCAACACAATTCTTCACAGAAATGGATAGAGAATTTTTTAGCTTCATATGTAAACACACATACACACACACACATACACACACCAAAAAAAAAAAAAACCTGAAACAAAAAAACAGCAACAACAATAACTACAACAAAACAGAATAGCTAAAAAAAAAATCCTGAACAGTAAAGAACTGCTAGGAATATCACCATCCCCAGTTTCAACTTTTACTACAAAGCTATAGTGATAAATACAGCATGGTATTGGGACAAAAACACATGGAAAAACATAAACCCATACATCTATATACACCTGTTTTCTGATAAAGAGACCAGAAATATACAATGGAAAAAAGACAACTTCTTGAATGAATTGTGCTCGTAAAACTAGATAGCTTCATGTAAAATAATACAAATAGATCCTTATTACCCTTTACAAAACTTACGTCCATCTGGATCAAAGACCTCAATATAAAACCAGATACACTGAACCTGATAGAGGAAAGTGGTAAATAACCTTGGATTCATTGACACTAGAAAAAGACTTTCTGTGTCGAACACCATTAGCAAAGGTCCTGAGATGAACAATTTATAAATGTGACTGCATGAAACTAGGAACCTTCTACATGACAAAGAACACAACCATCATTTGGACAAAGTGGCAGTCTACAGAGTTAGAGGAGATTTTCTCCATCTACACATCTGATAGAGGACTAATATTCAAAATATATGAGGAATTTATGAAGCAAAATATCAAGAACACACACACACACACACATACACACACAAACAATTAAAATGGATAGGAGTATATACCTAAACAGAGAATTCTCAATAGAGGAAACTCAAATGTCTGAAAAACACTTAGAGAAATGTTCAACATTCTTAGCCATTATGGAAATATAAATCAAAACTCCTTGAAGAGTTCATCTTAGAGCTGTCAGAATAGCTAATATCAAAATAAATAATAGCTCATGCTGGTTAGAATGTAGAATAAGTAGAGCTATCATCCCTTGCTGTTGGCAGTGCAAACTTGTACAGCCAAGGTGGAAATCAACATGGCAGTTCTTCAGGAAGATAGAGAATGATCTACCTCAAAATTCAGCTCAATAGTGGTATGAATAGATAATATGGTAGATCAATTTTTAGATTTTTGATGAACATACACATTGAATTAATATACATATACTGGATATATCAGTATCCAGCTATAACACATGTGTGCCTACACCCAAAGAATACTTTATCCTACCACAAAGACACTTACTCACCCATATTCATTGTTCCTTTATTCATAGCAGCCAGAAATTGCAAAGAACCTAGATGTTCCTCAACAGAAAAATGGATAAATAAAATGTGGTACATTTACACAATGGAGTACTACTCAGCTGTTTAAAAAATGACATCTTGAAATATGTAGCCAAGAAGATAGAACTAGAACAAAATCATACTTAGTGAGGTTTCCTAGGTCCAGAAATCAAATAGAAATATGTGATATATTCAGTTATGTGTGGACTTTAGTCATTAAACCAATGATATTCAGTCTACAATCCTTAGAGCCAGAGAGTACAGGTGTGGTGGTTTGCATAAGAATACCACCCCATAGATTCAAAGATTTAAATGTTTGGATGTAACACTATTAGGATGTAACACTATTAGGAGGTATAGCTTTATTGGAATAGGTGTGGTACTGTTGAAGGAAGTATATCACTGTAGTGGACATTGAGGTTTCAAGTGCTCAAGCAAGGCCCAGTATCTATCTCTCTTCCTGCTGCTTGTATCTTCAGATGTAGAGCTCTCAGCTCCTCTCCAGCACCATGTCTGCCTGTGTGCTGACATGCTTCTGACTATGCTGATAATGGACTAAACCTCTGAAACTTAGGAAAACCCTATATTAAATGCTTTCTTTTATAAGCATTCTAGTGGTCATAGTGTCTCTTAACAGGAATATATCAATTACTAAGTTAGTAGGTAATTTGCATAAGCAGGTAATTGCATAAGGTACTAGAGGGAACAGAAAGATCTCTTTTGGAAAATAAATTAGAAGAAATGGCTATGAGGATCAGCAATGAAAGGGCCAAGTGGGAAAAGGGAGTGGAGAGGGGATCGAGGTAAGGAATATGGGGATACACAGCTAAAATTTGAAGGATGGTATGGAAACCTAGTACAGTACAAATTTCCTGAAATACATGCATACATAAATATATATTATGTGGTCTAAATAAAATCACCAAATGATGTGGATAGACAGGGTCCCAATTGGTCATCTCTTGACAACCAAGCTTCCAGTAGTAGGATGGGGTTAATTCTAATTGAGTTGTTGGCCAAAGGCACCCTATAGGAATCTCCCAACAAACCAGACTATGGCCAAAAATATAGGTTTTTCTCCACAAACTGACCACAGGGCTCCATTGCTGAAGAAAACACCTATACTATTCATTGCACTTGGAGAAGTGGAGCTGGTGCCTACATAGAATTTTTACCCTACATTCTAATGTCTTTGGTACACGAATGTTTCATTCTTGGTGGAAACTGTTATACACTGCATGGTATTTAAGACAAATTTTATTATAATCAATTCCTTATAAACTGATTAATGTTATACTAACTTTTGAATTACCTATTACAGACATTGAATTTTATTGTGTATTTTTGTAGTTTAGAGTGGTCCTTCCTAAAGATGACAATCACAAATCAAATACAACTAATCATATCTGAAGAAGACAAAAATTAAATTGCACTTTGTTGAACAAATATTCACTGATAGTGGATGACTTTTCATTTTTCATCATTGTCAGAACTTTCTTGCCCCTCAGATACAATTATGTATTGTTTGCTCCTTTGTCTCTGTAAAGAACATGCTTTCCAACATATGATTAAATGATGATTTTTAAATATGCTATTTATGGGGAAGACTATTGTGATAGAATAAATAGAAATTGCTGGGAAAAAACTGACTGTTTGGGTGGCCAGTCACCATTCATACTTCCACAACACAACTCTTGCACCTAAGGCTCACATAACATCATGGAAGAGGAGCCAGAAATAAGATAAAAGCCAGAGGAACAGAAAGTCTGATGTGAGTTTCTGTCTCAGAGAAATGACAGGGAAGCTACTTATATAATACCACAGCAATATTGATAACTAAGTAAGACCAAGCAATTATTACACTAACAGGTTTGCTAACATGGAAGTAGAGAGTCTCAAGATGCTCCACCGTTAGACAAAGAACTATAGGTAATGAATGAATGAGAGAAGAAATAACATCCCCCAAGTGGTTATTGTTTTAGTTATGGTTACTATTGCTATGATGAAACACCAGGAACAAAAGCAACATGGGAAGGAAAGGATTTATTCATTTTGCTGCAGTTCTTTTCCATACAGTAGCTCATTATTAAAAGCATTGAGGGCAGGAATTCATACAGGGCAGGAGCCTGGAGCCAGGACCTGATGCAGAGGCAATGGTGGAGTGTTCCTTATTGGCTTGATTTCCATGGTTTTTTTCAGCCTGGTTTCTTATAGAACCTAGAACCACTAGACCTGGAGTGGAACCATTCACAATCAGATGGATCCTCCCTCATCAATAACTAATTTTAAAAAATGCCCTACAGGCTTTTTATTCAACCCAATATTATGGAGGCATTTTTCTTAGTTGAGGGTCCTTGCTCTCATATGACATTACTTTATGTCAAGATGACATAAAAATAGCCAAAAAGTTATACAACACCAGATGCCAGTCCTGAAATTATGTACCATATAAGCAATACTAAATTGCCTCAATAGATAGGTTACACATATATGTATATTAACACACACACACACACAAAACACACACACACACACACACATATATGGAATCCAGACATTTGAGAGGGAACAGGATAATATTGGAGGGGACACAGGAGTGTTTAGAAGGAGGCTTTTCTTCCCTATAGGTAAATTTGTAAGATTGGAATGTTCCTGTTTTATAAACAATTAAGCTACTGGTGCTTGGTAAATATGTATTGAGTGGATTATTGTAGATGAGCAATAAATAGTTGAATATCATGCCTTTTATAATCCATTGTATTTTGTGTCTATATCATAGATTTCTACATAAATGTCAAATTATTGGTTATTTATGTAGGGAAAGAATTCTGATCAAGCAATTTCTACTGAAGGCTAGCCTAGACCTTAGCTTTATACATCTGCTATGAGGTAGAAGTTCTTTTAGATAATTGCATGGTCAAGAGAATTTAGGAATGATTAACAAGTGTAATGAATATGTAGCAGAGCTAATAGCATTTACATGCTGGTATTACTAACAGGTTGACAAATTGCTTGATTTGATTCAAGTATCTCACGGCCCTGCAAGCTGACCAAAAAATAATGTTAGTGGCAATTGATCACTTGTATACCCAGTAACAGTGATATAGAGCCTGGCAAATTTCCAGTAGACACTAGACTTTTTGGTGAGCTGCAACGTCATGAGATACTTGAATGGAAAATTAAGATCCACTACACCTGAAGAATAATATATGAGTTAATCCTCTGCTTTCCACAGCATTTTTAAATTAAATCTAATTCGGGTTGCTCATACATTCTTATACATGTGGCCTTTGATTAGAGCATGATCAACTTACCAGGAGCTATAATATTACGAACAAACAAAAAAACAAAACAAAAAGCTCTCTCTTTACTATAGTCTCTCTTTCCTATCATTTGCCAATAGCTCCTCAACTAGAGATGGGACTTGTTGCCTATCTCCCTATTTATGCTGACATTTGGTCTGACTTCAGTTTTCATAGGTCTCTGTTAAAGCTGTTAACCCAAATGCCCTACTTTGTAGATGGCATTAATAAGACATGCACCATTGTATGTGCTTCATAATGGCCCCACCTTAAAATAGCACATTTTAAACTTGGTATTTTGTATAATGGCTGGAAATAAGATATTCAAAGTGTTTCTACTAAGTATTTGTGGGGGTATGAATTAAAATGATCCCCACTGGTTCATAGGGAGTGGCACTATCAGGATGCGTGGCCTTGTTGGAGGAAGTAGGACCTTATAGGAGGAAGAAAGTCACTGGAGGATTGCTTTGAGGTTGCAGAATCTCAAGCAAGATCCAATGTAACAATATCTTTGCTGCTGCTGCTGCTGCTGCTGCTGCTGCTGCTGCTGCTGCTGCTGCTGCTGCTGCTGCTGCTGCTGCTGCTGCTGCCTGTCAATCCAGATGAGAAGTATTGGCTCCTTCTTCAGCATTGTGTCTGCTTGCTTGTCGCCATGCTTTCTGCCATGATGATGATGGACTAAACCTCTGATCTGTAATCCAATTAAGTATTTTCCTTTATAAGAGCTGTTGTGGCCATGGTGTCTCTTCACAGCAATAAACTATAACTAAGAAAATATTGCAAAAACTACAATGAAAATAAGCAAGGAGACAAACTTTATCTTAAACAACAATAAAAAATGTGAGATGCAAGACTAAACAAGATTATATTAGAAAACTTCATGTAAAGAACGAAAAGAGAGTTCTACAGAGTTCCATAGTGCTTTTCCTTATTCAAAGTCCTAAGTTCACTTCTGTGATGCTCCTCTTTTGTTTTCAAATATTTTCATACACATTTCAACTTCTGTGACAAATCTGTGAGCCTTTGGGTGACATGTGATTTATTTTGTGCAGATGCAACACAATAAAGCAGAATTCTGAGATTTGGAAGGAAGGGGGAAAAAGAGAAGGAGAGAGGACAACAGAAAAATGTGAGAAACAAAGGAAAACTAGAGGGTTGTGGGAAGCTGAAGACAGAAAAGCTGATATTTGCTCTATGGCCTATTGCAAAATGCTGAGTGAATAAATTTTGAGATTACATATATGTCTATAATGATAGTTCTCATTGAAACCTAGTGAACTATTCAGGACTAATCTGGAAGTTTGAGCGTATTTCTATAATGAAATAAGGCGACATCTTTGATGGCATGTATAAATTTGTTATCATATGTAACCAACTGAAGAATGTTCTCAGGACAGGAACATTATATCAATACAATTTAGGCAAAATTTTCCTGTCTATTTTGTAGGTTAAAAAATAACTTTCGTAGCAACAAAAATACTGTCAAGATGTGAACAACAGTAACCCTTACCTGCCACAGATGGAATGTAAACCAATACAGTGACTTTAAAATTACTGTGGTGGTTTCTTAAAACTGAAAGCAGAACTATTATGGGACTTATCTATCTCTCCTTTAGCACATCCCAAAAGGACTTTAAGTCCTACAACAGAGAAATTTGCAAGTCCATTTTGACACTCTTGTTATTCATACTCCTTTAAAAATGGAGTAAGATTAAGATGTCCCTCAAAAGATACATTTGAAAAACTGTATGGAAAATGTGGTATAGAACAAAAAGTATTTTTAATATTCAACCATAAAGAAAAAATGCAAATGTGACATTTATAGGAAAATGGATGTTCCTGGAAATCATTATATTAAGTCAAACATGCAAGACTGAGAAAGATAATTGCTACATGTTGTCTCTCATATGTATAACCTGGCAGAGAGGAAGAGGAGAAGGAAGAGGAGGAGGAGGAAGTGGAAGAGGAGGAGGAGGAAGAGGAGGAGGAGGAGAGAAACAAGACAATTAAAGTAGAGGAATATATGTTACAGAAAGGGAAGAGGTGGGAAGAGAGAGGGTACAGAATGAATGTCATGTAAAAGCAGAAGGACTGTTTGAGGGAGGAAGGAACCAACATGCTGTGAGCAGGGGAATGAGAAAGAGCAGTAGTGGAGTAGAATGATCAAGAAAAATGTTTTATGAAAATTCTACAATGAAACGTTTTTCTTTATATTATCATTAAAAATAGAATAAAAATAAACAAATGATTTTGGTAGGTCAGATAGGTCAGATGAATCACTTGAATACTTACAACATTAAGTAAAATGTTATTATTTGTTTGTTTGTTTTTATGACTAAATTCTAAGATTCAAGTCTACTGTAATGGCAGGTTACATCATGAGCCACCACAATAAATGAATACTTCATAATAGGTAAAATCAACACATAAAAAGAAATGATTATCCATGGAGTCCTACTGATTAAGGAATTTTAGCATATTACCTCCCTTATCAAATTTCAGTGGGATAAAAGTCTATGAAATTATCTCTTAGTCAATAAAAATATGAACAACTAATTCTATTCTCCATAATCTACTTATATAAGTTTTATCCTTTGCAGTTGAAATGTTCAACCAAACCATCTGTCAGGATAAGTAGGATAAGGTTTTAATTACTTACAGAAATGCAGTTATACCATTAATGTTCAGCTAAAATTGATCCCATTCAATTTAATTAGTAATGCAGCTGTGAATGGAAAGAGATGGGAGATTTCTGTTAGCCCAAACAAGAAATTATAATAGCTTTGTTTTAGTTGTCTGGGCAGTATTCTAGCAGAATACTGATTCTGTCTTACTGTTCTTTGAGTGTGTGTGTATGTATGCATGTATGTGTGTGTGCATGTGTGCTTGTGTGTGTGTGTGTGTGTGTGTGTGTGTGTTTGTATATAGATACATATATCTATTTGTATTTACCTTTACATAATTCATTCATGTATGTGTATGGAGATAGATGGATTTGTGCCTTTGGTAGGAAGCCCCAGAGACATGCTGAGAAGGGACGGTTTAATATAATTTCTGGGTCCTGGCTATTGTGCATAGGAGGCTAGCATTGGGAAATGATGATATGCACCCTATATTGGATAAATCAACAACATTCTAAGGAGTGCCATCATAAAGTTTAGTTTTTCTGTAATGCTTTTGTATAATGAAGAAACTCAAGTGCTTCTACTAATTATTTTTCTTTGATCCTGAGAACACTTGCCTTTTCTAAATGGAAATATTTTAATGTTAATACTATGAACATAAGGAAGAGATTAACAGTGTTAGATGTGTGAATTTTCCCTATCACATACCTCACAGTTGCTGTAGCAACGTTTGTACAAGCAGAACCATAAATAGAGAAAACCGGAACATTTGGAGAATTGACCAGGATTGCTCTGATTTCAGAATATGATATCAAATAAAAAGACAGCATAATGAGATTCCAAGAACATGGACTCTGAATCAGCTGAGAGTTATTGATCTTTTGTAAAACAGGGAATAGGCTATTACTTCATAGTTTTGTGGAAAGAATTAAATACATGTATATCATGAAGTTCATAATGGCTGCCACAATGTAATTTCGATCTGTTAGCTCTTACTCCAAAAAAAGATAACATACACAACCTGCATTCCAGTAAATGGTGTCTAATGATCAGAATTATATGACATCACATGCATCAAACAGTGCCTCCAGTAACAATGCTTTGGAAATTGTATGGTCATATTTCAGCAGTAAGGTCTACATAAGAAAGTGAGTTTTGAAAAGTAATATCTAAATTCTATGACAGCATAGCTTCATATTTTCTGAAAGAAGCATTTAATTAATTTAGGCATTGGCCAAATATTCAAATGTTTCATACCCAGGTAAAGAAGCATGAAAAGCATATTATCTACAATAATATTATAAATGTTAAGAATGGGAAAAGAAGTGGCTTTAGCAGAATATATTGTTTTTATTAAAAGACAATGAATTTAGGCAATACATATTGTGACTACTTGTGGTTGCTATTCTTGATTGTCAATTTGACTATATCTGGAATGAACTATAATCCAGAAATGGAGGGCACATCCATAAGAGATTTTTCTTCTAGGTTTGAAGTGGGTGAATCCACTTCTAATCCTGACATTTGAGGTAAGAAGACACACACCTCTGAGCACAATCTTGAGGCTGGAAGACACAGCCTTTAATACAAATCTTAAGGTGGGAAGACACACCTTCCATATTGGCCATAACCTCCTACTGGAGGTTATGTCTATATAAGGACATAGAAGGAAGCTCTCGCTCTTTGTCTGTTTGCTCTCACCTTGTTAGCATATCCAGGTGAAACGTCCAGCCTTGTGTATTGAGCAATTACCGGATTATTGGATTATCCACTCACAGCCTGACATTGTTGAATTAATTAGTGAAATAACTGAATCTCAGTCTATAAGTCATTCTAATAAACCATATATATATATATATATATATATATATATATATATATATATATATGAATATATGAAGGGAGTTTGGGTTCTATAAGTTCTGTAACTCTGGAGAACCTTGACTAATATACTTCAAGAATACCCATTAGTATTCAATTTCTTACCAAGAAGACTTTATCTGGTTTAGTTTTCTTTCCCTTACTATTATGAGAAAAATGTTTTAAAAATCCATTAAAATCTGATCATAAAGACAGAATAATGTCTAACAAATTCAGAACCTTTGTATTTCCATGTTGTCCATATAGCAGATACATTGAAATATATAATTGTAGAAAGAGAATTATAAAAGTTTCTTTGTGAAAGAATTTCACCTATCCTTTATCTATGATGAAATAACCACCTCACACTCACTAGAGACAATTCCATTTTGCCACTGTAACAGAATGAATTTTGAGTCAAAAATATAAAAGAAATAATTTGTTGGAATTTTTATTCATTTTAGAAAAATGAATTTAAGGATAATCTCAAAGTTCATCAATAAGGAGCTAATTGAATAAATTATGAAACTTCACACATAATTTCTAACTGTCAGAAGACATTAGAAATAATTCTAGTTAACTGCAATAGATTTTTCCCAAGGCATTAGACTGACAAATTCAAAGTAGAGGCAAACATATTTTGTATACTAATCTATGCTACCCTTTAGTTAAGAAAATGGGGAGGCAGGAGACAAGAGGATTAAGAGTTCAAGACCAAATTGGACTATATGAAACTGTCAAAAACACCATATTAAGTAGCTGAATATATTGAACATTGAAAGTGAGTCTGACAGAGAGAGGAAGGAATAAGAGCATGTATTTTGCAATAATTATAAAGGTGAGATGATCCTCCTCATCCTCCTCCTTTCCACCAGCTCCATTACCTATTTACTCATCTCCTTTAAAAAGAAATATCTTTCTATATAACTATAGCCAAAGCTATCCTAGAACAGATGGTTCTCCTGAATGAATCTCACCACTATTAGGATTATAAAAATTTCTGCATAACTAAACTCCATAAGTTTTTAAATTTTAGAGAGATTACTTTGACATATATTCTAAATTCACATTTGAAATTTACAAATGTTTTGATGTATAAAATAATTACATATATTTAAAATGTTAAGATGTATAAAGATATACAAAATTATGTACAAAATGAAACAAATTTATTATGACATTGTAGCCAAGTCATACAGGAGTGGTGGTGATTGTGGTAACTTGGTAAAGATTCAGAGGGTAAAGCCTCTTCAAGTCCTTAATTTTTCAATAATTAACTTTAATCCTGATAGTGATACTGTATTGGAACAATGAATACCAATGTCAGGAGTGAAAAAGTTTTAAATACAAAGAGAAAAGGAAAACTGAAAAACATTGAAACATTCAATCAAACACAAAATATAAATATAATCTAGAAGTAGGTAAAAAACAAAAGACATGAGATCCTTTAACATTACCTAATTTGATCAATAGCTACTGAAAACAATAAAAAATAAAAAATACTACTGGAGCCAGTGTGGTACTGTATACTTCTAATCCGACTAATTGGAAAGTGGAAGCAAGGAAATTTCTTAAACTTAACATTTAACCTTACTTAAATAAAGTAAGTTTGTGACCACTAGGATACATGGTATCAAAACACAAGAAAGAGAGGGAGGAGACAGACAGGAAGGAATGAAGAGAGGAAGAGATGGAAGGAAAAAAAAAACTATGAAATTTGATATCAAAGATGGTACCTCTTTCCAAGTTCATGGTTTCCAAATACCATCCTCAGTCAGAAAATCTAAATCCAAGGCTTCGTAGAGAAAATGGCTGGTTCCATGTCAGTAACAGGAATCTTTAGATGAACTTAACCTTTTGCTATACCAGAAACCAAGCACCTTATCAAAGTATAGTGTTTGTGATTCAGTTGCTTTTGACAAAACAGAATTAGGACACAGCAGGAATGGACAAAGACACAACTATCATGCATACAAATCAAGGAATGGATATGAACGAATCGATGCATTTACAAATATACACTCAAGGATCAATTAAACAATTCAATGGTTTAAAATTGATAAACTGGTAAATGAGAAAGAACAATATTATAATATACTTATTACCCCTGAAATTTTTACCATAAAAAAGTTAGAGAAATTTGCTGTTCATAAAAGAATCTTGTTACAAAATCATATCAATTGACTTTTTAATTTGTTATTCTCGAGATCTAAGACTTGATGTATCTGTTTAGGTGATGATACTCAGATAAATGAACAGCAAATACAGATATAGAAAGCAATAATCTCTATAACTAGCCACAGTTTCATTAGGTGAACAGAGGAAAAGAGTATAAGCTGGCAAGACGACTCTGACAGTCAAGAGCTTGCCACATATGCATAAGAACCTGAATTCAATCTCCTGGATCCACATACATGTATAACGAGAGAATTGACTCCATAAAGTTGCCCTCTGACCTCCATATATGTGCTGTGGCATAAATGCTTACATATCATGAACACACAATAATTACAATTTGAAATTTTAAATGTCAAACTAACGTACTGTGTTCTGGTACTACAAATCATAATGAAATATTTTTGTTTCTCCTTTTATCTCTTTTGAGAATTTCATACATGGGTACAGTATTTACATGATTACTATCCCTGCCATTCTTCATCCAATCCCTCACTTCCTCCCTAACTCTCTCTTTTGCCTACCCACTCCCACCCACCCTCTGTCCCCCTCTCTCCCTCTCTCTCTTCCTCTCTCTCTATATATATATATACATATATGTGTGTGTATATATATATATATATATATATATATATATATACATCATTCCATTGAATCCATTAAAATGTTGCTCATATGACCATGAGTTTATAAATGACCCATTTTGAAATTGAATCCTATCAGAGTTGTATTTTTTGTCATTAATAAAGCTTATCCTTCTAACTTAAGGAAAACTATGCGAGCCCTGTCCTCCTCTCATCACTTCTTATCCCTGGAGATGTGATATAATATTAAGTACAACTCCAGTTATTACATGGCTCTGAAATCAAATCTAATTCTGTCCAATTTCAGGAACAGAATATCATATGGCTTATATATAACTTACTATTGCTGTATAGTGAGCACAATAATTCCAGCTTTAAAAGAGTCATTCCTAGTGAAAGTATATGTTTATATTTTACTTCAGTGATTTATGGATGCACAGTCAATAACCATTTATGATTTCTCTTACCCAGTTCTCTCACCACCGTTCACAAAAAAAGGGAGGTGTCAATTGGGAGTTTTTCAGATGAATCTTAGGTTTAAATGGGACGAATTTATTTATCTAAGGCTAATTGTATTTCAGTCCTGCTGCATACTTAAGCAGCATGTGGGGGTGGGTGGATAGAAATCTGCGTATGTACAAAAGCGCTGTTGTTTGAGACTGTGCCAACTTTTCATTGTTGTCTTTTCATTTGTACATTTGTGTTATTTGCACATCTGGTGTTGTTGACATTTATGAAGTGACCTCCTTTTCCTTTCTTCCACATACACACACACCCACTGCAAGAGTTGAACAATCATACACACAGGGAATGCAGAATTTTATAGTTAATGTACCATCCTTTATGAGACTATGCTAGCATAATGATAGAGGACTGAAGCATGTAATCTATAATTAATACAAAGTGACTGTCATGTTGGGGAAAATGGTTCTTTCTGCAAAAATATAAGTGCAGTCATGGAAACGGCTATAGCTCCTTGTTTGTAATTTTTCAACCTCTCTAGGAGTCTGCAGCTAGCTATTAAAGTGCTAGTGGTCTCTGGTGGAGTGGCCTCCTATCCAATTAAACTTTCACAAGTCTATCCAGGAGACACACTTCAGGTTGTCAATGACGTTCTGGTATACCACTGTGCTCTATTAAATAGTGTCAAACACCTGCATTTCTAATAGAACATAATGCTGTGGGAAGCACTTTGCATATATGATTTGATCAGAGAATTTTCTTTGCCTCATTTGAAGAATTATAATCATCAAACATATAACACATTTGTAAATAAATCAGATTAGGTTATACAATTTTTGGTGTTTTTCAGAACTCCTTCATTCTTGCAATTTCTCTTCCATGCCAAAAATCATTAAGGAACAAAAAATTATAAATGTGTGGAACAATAAATAAAATAAATGTTCTATTTTGGAAAAACTTTTAAATCTAGGAAAACACAATGTTTGTATCCGAATATATAGTGATTTTGTGTGTTATGGGTTTCTTTCATTGTATTGCAATGTATACTGCAATTTCTTAAATGAAAGTGGGCCTAGTTGTAAATGTTTAAAGTAAAAATGATTCTGAAATTGCCACATATTTTGTGATCTTTTCTGTGATAATTACATTTGTCTTGTATAAAATTTTTGAGTCCCATGAATCACACTGTGATAGTTTTAGTTATCAGCTTGACACAGTCTACAATTACCTATGATGAACAGTGATCTACATCTGGTTAGCTTGTGGGAAGATCTGTGAGGAATTTCCCTAATTGTATTAACTGATATGGGAATACCCAGCACACTGGAGGTGGCACAACTCCAAGAAGTGCTGGATTGTGAAGTATACAGAGATCTCCACAAAGGAAAATCCACATCTGTCTTGGACTTTAAGGATAGCATCATTTCCCTAATAACCACAACTGACATCATAGTAAAGATTACTATACTGTAATGCAACACAGCTTCTGGGTCCACAGAGATTCCCACCAGTAAGAAAACAGCACCACTAGGAAAACACTCAGAGAAAGAACTCATAGTTTAGACTTTGTCTAACTCTATTACACAGTCTTTGTGGTCTGGAGGCAAAAATTGTGTTTGTGGGACCAGAAAAAAATTTCTTAATGCAGGAAACCTGCATATCAAAACTCTATAAATATATTACACAAAAATGAAAATTAAATATTTATCTCCCTAGTAAACAAAGATGAATAAATTCTCAAAACTACTTACAAATCAAATCCAAGATTACATAAAAATATCAAATATCATTCTTTATGACCAAGTTCGTTATATTCTAGCGATGCAGGGATGGTTCAACACAAGCTAATTAACAAGTGAAATTCATCATATAAATGGACTCAAAACCAGAAATAATGTCAGTAGACCTATCCAAAACCCACTGGCAAATATCCAACTGTTCCTCATGATAAAATTGATGGAGTGGCTAGGAATGAAGAGATCATACCTTAACATAATAAAAGTCATATACAATAAAACTATAGCTAACATCATACTAAATGGAGAAAAATATATCCCCACCAAGTTCAAGAAGATGAAAGTACCATTCATTCCATGTCTATACAATATAAAATGTGAAGTCTCAGCTAGAATAGTACAATAAAAGAAAGAAATACGAGGATTCAATTCAGGAAAGTAAGTAGTCAAATTATCACTTTTCCGTATAATATGATACTGTACATAACAAACCCTAAAGATTCTATTTTTCTTAAATGCTGATAAACATTTTCAGTGGCATGATACAAAAATCTACACACCAACACCTGTAGCATTTCTATACCAATGAAACATACTGAAAAATATATCAAGAAAACAATTACATTCACAGTAGTCAAAAAAGTAAAATATTTGAGAACATGCTTGTCAATGAATTGAACAAATTCTTAATACTAAAGATATTGTAAAGAAAATTTGAGGAAAACACTAGAAGATGGAAATAATCATTTTCATCATGGATTAGAAAAATTAATGTTGTGGAATTGACCATAAAATAAATAGAGTGACTATGAATGAAAAAATCATACCTCAAAATAATAAATTTCATATACAATAAAACTATAGCCAACATCATACTAAATGGAGAAAAGTACAAAACTTACCAACCAAGTGATCTGCAGATTTAATGCAATATTAGTCAAAATTCCATGGGAATTCTATACAAGCAGAGAAAAAAATCCAAAAATGTATACAGAGACACAAAAGACCAAGAATAGCAAAATAAAATCCCGAACAATAAGAATACTACATGATGTATCATTGTACTGTATTTCAAAATATATTATGTAACCATAGCAGTAAAAAGAGCAAGGTACTGGCACAAGAAAACAGATAACTATAGTTGTATGAACTTGTATCTGGAGTCAACCCAGAGTCATCAACAAATGAGGCAAATGTGGTATATATACACAATCGACTAGAGTATTACTATTACTCTGATGTAGAAAATCGAAATAATAAATACATCAATCATAATAAATAATAAATTGTACAAGCAAATAAAAGAAACTAGAGACAATTATATTGTGTTTAGTGAGATAGCTGACACAAGAAAAACACATGTGCTTTCTCATGTGCTCATCCTAGCTCCAAACCTTCTGTGTGTTTAAATTATAGCATAAGTACACATAAGTACAAGCCAGGGAACTTGTAAGGAGCCATTGCTAAGGTAGGTAATGTACAAAATGAGGAGGCAATCATAGGTTGTAGGTAAAATGAAATTAGAGAAGTAGAATACTGGGGTAGCAATGCCTAAGTGGTAAGAGACGTATGAGGATGCAGGAAATCCAGAGATAGCCTAAAATAAGAGGGTGTGAGAAGTCATATGGGAAGCTAGGATTTTACAACTCAGTTACAGTTATAATATGGTAACTTAAATAATGCATGTGATGTGACAGAAAAACACAGATGTACTGGGCTTCAATGAATGGCGATGTGGAATAGGGGACAAGAAGGCGAGTTACCTCGGATACCCAGGATATATGAAAAATCCTTATGAAACCTTGCTAGTTAATAAATTAATTTGCATTATTATTTTTAGTACTGAGAGTCTCCTTATAAGAGACTCCAGTCTCTATCATATTCTCAAAAATGCTATCATACCCAGCAACAAAATTTAAACTGTTGAATTTAAAGGACCAAGAATTATTCAAAATAATTGTCAATAAATTTTTTTCAGCAAAAGAACAGAGTTATTTCATGACTGTTTCTGCATTCTGTGATGATATTACAAAAAGCACACTTTCCTATTTCATTAGTTATGAATTTGATGTTCTTTAGCGATCCATACCAACCTAGTATTGTTGTTAGCATATCTAGCATTCTATTGTAGTTTGATATAAGAGTTATCGGATTGTGTTTTGAATATATAGTCCTCAGCTGTTCGCCCTATTTTGGGAAATATTAGTAGGAAGGACATAGCTGGAAAAAGTTGGCCACTATCCTCATGAAGCAGATCATTGAGTAACTTGTTCATAGCCCTTTTCTCTGATTATCGTCTACAGTGAGATGAAACAGCCCCTCTGCCACATGCTCCAACTCCTTGTGTTCCCACCAAGTGTGGGGAAAACCAAGATAGAATGGAACCATGAGCTAAAATAGTTGCTGTGCCAGGTATTTCATCACACCAATTAGAAAACTGACTTGCTCCATCAGTAAACAAGAATTCAGGATCCCAGCTGCCTGGATATAACACCAAGCTCTGGAATATCTGTGTACCACAACAGGTGCCAGTCTTGTAGAATTAATTAATTTACTTACTAGTTCAGAATACCAGAAAGTTTCTGTAAGATAGTTACTTAAAGACCATCTGAGATGGCATTCATATGCATTAACTGAGTACAACTGAAATTAACTAAAGCCCAAGAGGTTGATTGTATTATTTAAAGTGGAAATACTCATTCTAAATTCAGATCTCTTGAGGTAGGAAGATCTCTTTTATGGGGTTATTTTATTTTATTTTATAAATAATATATTATCTATATATAATTATATATGTAATAAATAATAAAATTTAATAAATAAAATAAAAACATTTTATTTTAATATGGGTCACACTTTCTGGTAACAGTGTATATTAAGGACATGGAAGATGATAGTGAATACCTTTTGCCTTGTTTCCCTCATTCTAGTTGGCATGTTCATTCCTCCACTAACATTAGAGCCTACTGCTTTGGAATTCCAGTGTATACTGAAGACCACTTGAGACATCCAGCCCCAGGGGTAAAAGAACTACTGGGTTCTTGACTTTCCATTGGGAGGCAGACATTATTGGAATAATCTGACCATAATAATATTTTGTGAGGTCAGCATTAGCATACTATCAAGAACGGACAAGAAAATATTACAGGCCAATATCTCTAGTCATCAGAGATGTCCCAATCCTCAACTTCTTAGCAAACTGAACTCAGTAAAACATTGAAAGAATCATATGCCATGATCTAGCAGGATTTATCTCTATGACACAAGGAAGTGTCAGTGGATGTAGATCATAAATATGAAATGACATGATTATAGAGTGAAGCATTAAAACTACAATAGTCAAAATTGATACACTCTATAAAATTCATTGTGTTCATATTAAAAATTCTTCAGCATTATATACATATATTCAGAAAGTATTAATAAAGAGCACTTACAACCTTTTCACCTTTGAAAAATCGAAAATATTTTCTTTACTTTCAGGAATAAGCAGGGAAGCCAGACTCTGTTTATATTTAAAACAACACCAGAAGTTCTAGTTGGAGAAGGAAATCAAAGGCCATCTAAGTAGAATTTCAATAGCAACTTTTCCTCTGCTGAGGGTAGAAATTGTATATGTAAAAAACTTTGAATCCTACCCAAATGTTAAAGATAATACACAAATTCAGTTATGTTTTAGAATTAATAACTAGAAAATATAAACCAGCAAAATTCTATACAATAAGAAAATTATCTGCAAAAGAACTTAAGAGAGCTATCATCTGCTTCCCTCTATTCAGAATGAAACAACTTTCTGTTTTTCAAAAACATGTCCTTTTTTGTGTCATGATTAATATGAGAAACAGGAACGCTAAAAAAGTAAAGGTTCCCTCAAGTTCAAACAACAAAATACATCATTTCATATTAAAAAGTGAAATTAAATATAATTGTATTTTGTTTTCTACAATTTTGCTAAAAATACATTCTCCTCCCAGGATCCTTGAATTGACTTAGATGCCGGACTCACATTATACTTCCAGCTTTCAATGAACCACTGAAAATGCCTCTGTGTACTGACTGATGCAATCTCATTCTTCACAACTACTACACGATCTACATTCTATTCTCTGCATTATAATCGAAATAATTTCCTAATACATAATGTTTGTCATATCACCAGCTGTATCTCAGCTTAAAATTCTCAACAGCTTTCTAATTTTGTGGGTAATAGTTATAAAGCTTTTAGAGTAGAAATCATATTTCATTCTACTAAATTTGGAGTTCTCTCTTACCCTCTAGAGATAATGCTTCAAGTATAGAAGAGCACAAGTGCTCACTGAATGGGTCATGGCAGAGGTTGTTTCCTCACTGGAGAATATCTGTTTTTCTCTAGCTGGATAAATCATAACAACATCTTGTTAACCCAAGTCTAGCTTCACTTCCACTAAAAAGTCCTTCTCAAATGTAGCAAACACTTGATTTCTCTAGAATGATCAAATACTTTCAAATTGTCAATGAATTTCCCTCTTTAAACTATAAGATCAAACAGAAGGGTCTCTTATTTTGTTTCCATAGCAACTGTAGAGTTACAGGAAGTTGTTATTTAAATAGCAGCTTTCCTTAATCTTATTTTTTTAATATATACAAAAGAAATTATATCAACCTCCATATTACTGCATAAACCCCAAACATGATGTTTGACATATATGAGGCATATACTAATGGAGGAGGTAAGGGGAAGGAAGAAGAAGTAAGGGAGAAAATATGAGGAGGAATGGCTAAAACAAAGGGCTAATTGAGACTGTGTGTGTATATGTGTGTATATATGTATATATGCATATACACATGTAAATATATATGTATTCTTCTACACATGAACCTATATAAGATTCATATATGTATTATTTCATATATGTCTTTTCTTGTTCTTTCTTTTTGGGGGGTGGTTCAAGAGAGGGTTTCTCTGTTCCAATTCTGGCTGTCCTGAAACTCACTCTGCAGACCAGGCTGGCCTTGAACTCACAGAGATCCACCCGCAGAGTGCTGTGATTAAAGGTATATACCAACAACAATGGGCAAATATTTCTAACAATAGTATCATAAAAATCTGATCATTCCAAGGGAATGCTAACTCCTTAGGACATCTCTAACCACACAGATGGAATACTTGCATAATAATTACTTCAAGTCATTGAAGAAAGAAAGTGAAGAGAATATCAGAAGTTGGAAAGATTCGCCACGCTCATGAATTGGTAGGATTGATATATAGATATGGTCATCTCACCAAAAATTATCTGTGGATTAAATGCAATCACCATCAAAATTCCAACACAACTCTTCACAATAATGGAAATACAATTTTCAGGTTCACATAAACACACACACACACATACACACACACACATGCAAAAACACAGTAGTGATAATAATCCTGAGTAATAAAAGAACTTCTGAAGGAATCACCATTCCCAGTTTCAATTTAGTTATTAGTTATTTAGTAATAAAAAAACATCATGGTGTTGGGACAAAATCAGAAATCTGATCAATGGAATCAAATTGAAGATGCAAACATAATTCCATATACCTATGGACATCTGATTTCTGATAAATAGACCAGAAATACATATTGGAAAAGCCAGCATAGTCAACAAATTGGGCTGGCCAAACTAGATGGCTTCATGTAAAAGAATATGAATAAATCCTTAGTACCCTGTTCAGAATGTGTACATTTAAATTTAAAAAATACTAACAAAGGTTTATATGCGTATGGTAAAAGGTGAACCCTTACTCACTGCTAGTAAGAATGCAAAATGTCATGGTCATTATGAAAATCAGTGTGTATGTTCATCAAAAAGCTAGAAACCAATCTACCACATTATCCAACCATCCCATCCTTGAGCTGGTTCTTCAGGCAGATTGATTCCCACCTTCCTGAGGCTGCCACACTAGTTTCTATTTTGGTTGTACAAGTCAGCACTCCCACCAGCAAGTTTCTCTCACTCCATATCCTCATTAGCATGAGATATCACTTATTTTGTTGCTCTTAGCTATTCCATCATTTGTGAGATAAAAATCTTAAAGTAGTTTGATTTGTACTTGCATATATTTTAGGGAGATTATACAGTAATAAGTTTCTATATGATATTTTGGAAGTATTAGTGTAGTTATTCCTCCACATACTTCCAATTAACACTTTATACCACTATGTTCTATCTCTGTCCTTGACATCTTTTTTTCTTGATATCTAGTTTCTTGAGTTCTTTATATGTTAACATTCTTAGCCACCATGAAAAAGAAAAAGAAGCTTAAATGGGCTTGCCCTATAATAGAAGGACAATACCCCTCCTAGACACCACAGGCTAAAAAATAGGAAGCCTCATGCCTGCTCCATGAAGTATAAGCCATTCCAGGTCCTGTTAATGGAGCTAAGGACCTAAATAGTATTATATTCTCATCTAAGGCCATGGCCAGCCCAGAAGAGGAAAGAGTTGTTCATCTTGCTTTGTTCCTGATTTTAATATAAATTCTTAGAGTTTTTCTCTGTTTAACAAGATAAATGAACATAACTGTAGAGGAACATTTAATCTTTTAATCCAGCAGTACGGCTGCTCTAGCAAAGGATCACACTGAAAGGCCTGTGTGATAGCTAGGAAGAGATCACATCCAAAGACCTCACATTCACAGACCTGTGTGATCTGAATAGAATGCAGAAAGAATGTTAATCAGACTAATCCTGTCTTCTGTTTGTGCTACTAGGCTGATAGGGATTTCAGTGGTTAAGGCATCATATTACAAGCCATTAATCCCAACTCAGAAAGCAGAATTAGCAACCGCCGGCCTTTAATCTCAATTCGGAAAGAGTGATCTGAAAGAGCAGATGGTAGAGTAGAAGCATAGTGTAGAAGCAGAGCTCAGAGAGAGAAGCTAGGTGGAAGCTGACAGGAAGCAGACAAGAACAGAGCCATTCCCAAAAAGGAGATAGGAAGCAGAGTCAGAAGCAGATGGTTTACTATTTATAGTTCACCATTCACAGTACAGCTCAGAGTGAAAAGAGGTAGTTCAGAAGATAGCTAGTCAGATTGAGCTCAGTCAGGAGTAAGTCTTGGAGGCTGAAACATTCTAGGTTTGCAGATGAGATTGTACAGAGGCTGAGGTCTTCTAGTCTACGCTTAAATTTAGATTGTATGGAAGGTGAAACCCACTAGGACCTAGGACTGAATTAATAAAGAATAAACTGTCTTCAGCCATGAACCCACAAGAATAATTAATAAATCGACACATACATCTATGGCTTCTTATAGCATTAAATGATTGCTGATTTCTTATTACTATAACCATAAATCAGTGTGACTTTCTGAACCCTAATCAGAGAAGCTTCCTCTTACAGTAGATGACAATTAACACAAATGCCTTCAATTATTCAACAGGCAGAGAACAAGAGACTGAGGAATGCTTAGCACTTGATGGTACATATACCTATCACCTGCAAATTTCAGTTAACTACTCTGAGGATGGTGGCATGGGAGAATGGAGCATATTGTAAGAGCCATAGGTAGATGATGGCATTAAGGAAAGTGTTTTCAATATACAAGAGGACAGTTAAACATATGAATTCACAGAAATTGTCACAGTACATTGATCACATGCAAGCCTGACAAAATCCCAGCAAGGAGCAGGAAATGTGGGCATGGAATCTCACCCATAGCTGAGGAGCTATTGGTTTCTTAGTGTCCTTATCCCCTGTTGCTCTTATATTTATTTGGCCTTCTCTGCCATAGAATTCCATGAGTTCAGATGGGAGGAATTTGATTAAGACATCTCATTCGGTGCCGAGTATTCAAAGGTTTCTCACTCTGTGTGCAATGCCTGGCTATGAGTCTCTAAATTTGTTCTCATCTCAACAGAAGGATGCATCTTTGATGATGGTTGAACAAGACACTAATCTATCAGTGTATCAGAATTCCATTAGGAGTCGGTTTTTGGAGAGCAACCTATTGTCTTCCAACAGACTGAGATTTGGGGACTGCCTATGGGTCCCAATGACTCAATTAGATGTAATCCAAACCTGGTGAAGAATCTCCCCCATTATTTGGTGATTTTATTTAGATTGCCTTCATATATGTATATACTTTAAGAAGTTTCCACTGTGATAAGTTTCCATACTACTCCTTAAATGCCCTTTACTTTTACATACCTCTCCCTGTGTTTTCTCCCACAACATCTCCCAACTTGAACTTTCCATTCCAGACCCCCTGCACCCACCCATAAATTTTTACTTATTTCTCTTTCCTAATGAGACTTATCTGTTTCCCCTAGTCCTTACTCAATACCTACCCTCTGTGGTTCTGTGGATTGTAGCTTGGTTATCATTGACTTAACAGCTAATATCTACATGGAAGCATATAAATATCATATTGGTCCTTCTGGTCCTGGGAGACCTCATTCAGGATGATTTATCTTCATCCTACCCATGGAGACACTTGCTAAACCATGTTCATTTCTGTTCTCCTCATAAACTGGAAGCAACATAAGTGAACCTCAACAGAAAAATTGATAGGAAAAATGTGATACATTTATAAAATAAAGTATTATTCAGCCATTAAAGAAAATTATATCATGAAATTTACAGACAAATGGATGGCACCAGAAACAAAATTCACCCATTTATCTTTAATATTATTCTTACCTTTTCAAATCAATAGACTTTAATTTTTAGAGCAATTTTATATAATTATTTATAAGGGATTCAAATAACTAGCCATATCTTCTCTCCTGTCCACATACAATTCTATTAATATCCTGCATTAGAGCAGTATGCTTGCCATGATGATGACGCTTATCAGTGTTTTATCTCTGTAATCCACAGCTGACACTATGATATACTCTGTGTGTTTCACATTCTACAGAGTCTATTCTATAAACTCTGTAAATCCCAGTACTCCACTACAGCCACTTACCAAGTTGTTTTGGATGCTTTTCCCTTACTTCTCTCATCTTTTCTCTGCAGAACTGGAAGTTGACCCTTCTATTATTATAGATTTTTGCCTTTGTACAAAAATATCATATAGTTAAAGTCAAGCAGCACATAGCTCCTCAGAACAGCCCATTTCACTTGGAAGAATTCATTTAATATTCCTTCACATCATTTTATAGAAAAAAAACTTATTTCTTCTACTCACAGAAAAAAAAGGTTCTCTTCTAATGATGCACCATGATCTCTTTCTCTTCCTTGGTTAAGAACTATATTGGTGGCTTCCAAGTCCTAGAATTAACCAATGAATTTGCTCCAAATGTTGTATATGAGTTTTTGTGTCATGACTAATTAACTTCTAACCCTTTGTTTGGATTCTTTTTTATCAGAATATTCAACTGAGGCAAGGGCTAATTGCTAACGTGATATTTAATAAATAATCATAGTCATCTCACTCAACAGAGGCTAATTCAGAGAACTAAATAAAAAATTCAAGTAGCTCCATACTTGGTTTTATGGCTTACTTGGTGACTTTAGGTCTTATGATATGATTCTATATCTCTCTTTTGTTGTTATCATAACTGAATAAATGCTGGCTTTCTTTTGTGGGGGAGTTAACATGATGAGATGTTTTGTATGGAGTCTAATTTAGACTGAGCCATCTCTCAAAGGCTCTTTAATGCCATCCTTCTTTCTGTTGGTAAATCATTACTAAAACAAGGTGTAAATGCATGATCAAGTGTGCTTTCAAGTATCTTATTTCATAGATAAGTATCTATTCATTGAAGCCATGTCACTTTGTGTTCATGTGTTGCACAAAATGGCATATCAAGAAAATTAAGTCAGCCAGCCTCAGACAACTCTTCAAGTAGTAGACTATTCAAATGTTAGAATTATTCCTGATAAAGAGCTTCAAATATGAGATCATCTTCATTTTTCATATTAAGATAATTATATACTGCATTTGTGGCTTTGATAAACAAAGCTGTAATTACCCCTGGCATTGTGTTGCTTACTGTCTTTCTCCCCCACTTATTAAAGCTATTTATTTACAACAAATGCTTGGTATGCAAACATTAGTCTACTGTTAACAAAAGTGCAGCCCAAATTTGTAATTAGCTCCAGCTGTACATGCTGCTTCCTTTATTATAAAGTCTTCTATCATTGTGAAGCTGGTTAGTTTATTTTATTCTTTGTGGAAACCAATCTCAGATACATAATAAAGACTTCATTCTCCATATGCTGAATTTAAATCAACTATTACGTGTCAGAATTGGAATGAAATGTGCAATGGTAGCAATAGAGATATTAAATGGTGTGGAAGGAGGAAAAGCCACAGGGAGACCTGGCATGCTTTGAATTGGACATGAGTATTATACATCTGTTAATAATTTAACCACAAATTCAGTATTTTGCCTGAATTCTATATATCATTAGATGCTAGTAAATAAAAATTAAGGACATCTCTGACATCATAGAATCAAAACACAGCCTTATGTTTTTCAATGTCTGCTAACTTTTTTTTTTCTAATCCAGTGGTAGAATAGAATGTAAAATGGTGTGTGAGCTGTGACCATGAGAAGTTGTTTACCTTCTCTGAATTGTGTTCAAGATTTGTGTAAGGCAGCTAATGCTAGCAGTACTTTCCGTGTATTCTAGTGAGGATGACATGAGTTGCAGGCCTGCCTCCTTAAAGGCTCTGTGAGGATGAGCCTTTACTATAAGGATGGCACATGTTAGTAGGTGGAAATCTTCCCTATTCATTGATTGGATTAATTTATAGGAATTAATTTTGGTGCAATGATAAAGAAATTATGGCATATGTATGAAGATCATTAGAAAGTTGAAACAAATGGAAAATGTTGGGCAGCAGAATGAGATGCTTCAGATACTTCTGCAGAATATCTATTTATATATGGATAAATCATTTATCAGGGAAAATGTTCTACTATTGATACTTACAATTTTAACATCCAAGTACTGGACTAAAAGAATGTACTTTCAGGACTGGATAACTGGTTCAGTGATTTAGGGCACTTGTTTTTCTAGAGGACTATAGCTCAATCCCAAGTACTCACATCAGACAGCTCAAAACCACCTGTAACTCCAGCTCTAAGGGATAGAAAATACTCTTATGGCTTCTGTGAAGATTCCCTTTCAATATATACACATAAATAAATTAGTAAATAAATAAATAAGTAAATAAATATTTTAAGTATACATTTTTCTATTCATTGACCTGCTTCAGAATCATAGAAATTACAAAGTAGCTGATATCATTCATTTTAAAAATATTACTCCACACATGCTCAATTTTTTTTTCAAGAAACAAAATTGAAACATGTTTATAGGGAGGGTTATAAAATTGGGCTACCCCAATGATTGCTAGTTTTCCTTGGCATTTGATAGATGGATTGTCAAAGCAAGTACTCAAAGTTTAGTAGAATGACAAAATGATAAACATTTTAAAAAATCACTCCAAATATTAACCTGAATAGGTCAACAGTTTGACTCTCAACTTTATAATGGAGTTTGCTTAGATTAAGAGACACGTTGCCAAAATGAAGGCCATGCTAAGTTACTATTATTAACCTATATATTTCTGATGCAACTAGATATGTAAATATGAATGAATTTACACAGTTTACAGACCAAGTCATGTGGTGTATCATATCAGAACAAATAATTTGAGAAAATTATGACATTATTTTCTTTGTGATAGTCTCCCAATCACAAAGTTGCCTAGACTGGAAAAATATGTATAGTTTTGATCACATTAATAAATATTACAATCCAATTCTATATGTATTTGCAAAAATATTTACGGAAATTATTTTAAGAAGTAAATAACTAGAACATGCGTTGTGCATTGATTAGCCTCCAGGTAATAATATTGTGAGATATGGGTGCACGTTTATAGGGAGAGTTGTAATGAGTAGAGAAAAGACAGACAATGATTGGAAAGGAATATATCTTTGAATCCTCCATGAAGCAATAAATTCCCTATTGTACAAAACTACACATAGTAGTTAAGTCTTACATGGGATCAGATACCACCCTGTGTGGGAGCACACTCATACACTCAGGAACACATGCATACATAAACACACAAATAAATATGTAAATAAATAAATAGGTTAAATAATAAAAAAAAACAAAAGATGTGAAGCATCACCAGAGAATGTAGGCCACGAATGCCATCTCTTGAGGTTTTCTAACTGGTCATACTTCCTGTTCATGGCAACATGTTTTTCCATATCATGCCTATGTCCCTACCATAATGGAATGAGAGTCCCCAATGCCAAGTAGGATTACTCTATCCTCTCCTAGCTTCCTTGTTATTTGGCCAAAGAAACAAGGGAAGTAACTAATACACAGAGTATTAGCAATGTACTCATCCAAAACAGCTATCAAGAACAATCAAGAATGCAAAAATAGATACAGTCAGACAATCAAATACACAATCTTTTGAAGGTTGCAAAATCAGAGTGTTCCATTGCATTCTGGACTCTTCTTTAATATTTTGAATTCAAATTAGCAGTTGGAAGTTGAAACTGAAGCTTATGTGGTGACAACAAATCCATAAGCTTATTGACAAAGTTAAGAAGAGGCAAACATGACTACTTACCGTGTAATTATTTCTAACCTTAAGCTTATGCTTTTGCAAACAGCACTTTGATTCCCATATCTAACTAAAGGTCATGGCTTTCCATTGGAAGTGATCAGCATTTGAATTGAAGAAAGAAACAATTGAGTTTCTAAAATTTGTAACTCTATAAACGCCTAGGGTTTACTTTTCTCAAAATAAGTGTGGACTGTTCATTTATGGAGAAATTGACAGATCACTGTAGCAAAATTCCAGGGCTTCTACATCTTGACCATAGTCTGCTAGTTTCTGATTTAATTCTCTGATTAAATCTCTTACAAAATCATACTTGATTTCTGATTTGAATCGCACATGAGCTCACTCTTTACTGTAAAACTTGGACCAACCAGTTGCTTTGGTCCTATGGCCAATTGAGCAACATTCCTCCTGGCTATATCCTTCTCTATCTAGCTCTGTATCTTTGATAATCTTAACTATTTTTTGCCCTTGTCCCTGGTACTTATGAAGGCAATACATTATGTAATGTAGAAATGGTATAATGGCTTAAAAGATGAATACTGAGCTTTTGCTATTGCTCTTCATAATTTAACTCATAGTCTAAAATCTGAAGTTTAAATTTTTTCCATTTATCATAATAAATAAATATCAAAATAAATTTTCTCCATTTATCATAATAAATTAATCTCCATTTATCAAAATAAAATAATAAATAAGAAAATAAATTACTATAAATATATTACTTATAATGAAATAAATAAAAAAATAAATTTATCAAAATAAATTAGTTTTCCTTTATATGTAATTAATCATTTTTATTCTTATCATTTGTCAGTAGGTTTTATACATTCACCAATTGTTGGGAAATATTTTAATAGTAGTTTTCTGTGTGTGTCTTGTGTGTGTGTGTGTGTGTGTGTGTGTGTGTGTGTGTCTTTCCATACATAATTGTATGTTGCTACCACAAGGCTATTATCCTTGTATAAGACAGTCACAAATAATTAAATAATAATGAAAAATGATTAAAATGTTTTGCAGAGTGGAAAAACAAAAACTTGAAAGATTCTTTCAGAGAGTACACAGGCATTAACAAAAATATCCATTCCCTACCCAATAAAAGAAGGAAAAGCTGATTTCTATGATAGTAATTTGCAGGGAGGGGGACTGTGGAGGTGGCTCAATCAGTAAAGTATTTGCTGTTCAAGCTTGTAGACCTAGTTTTGGATTGCTGGTATCAATGGGGAAAAAAAAAATAAGCATGAAAGCATATATCTCGAGTCTTAGAATTGAGGGTGGGGCAGAAACAGTAGGATCCCAGGAGCTCATGGTCCAGACAGTCTGAACAACTGAGTGAGCTACAGGTTCAATGAGAGATGTCTCAAAAAGTGAATGAATAAGATAGAGAGTTATTGATAAAGATGTTCAATGTCAATATATTGTCCACATGATGGCACACACACGTGGAGTGGGGGGGAGAGAAACTGGGGCTGAGGAAACTTCTTTCTATCATTTTTTTTTTTTGCTGAATTATAATAGAACTATATTCTTTTGGAAGAGCCTTTCACACAGTCTACCGATGTATTTTGCTCACTAGGAAGGATTGATGTGCACATAACAAGTATGCATTTAAGCAAAAGTGAAAAAGAACCAAATCAGAGTCAGTTGCAGCTATAAAAGGATCAAGTTGAGATTATGTAGAGGTAAGTCAGAGATGTGAGATCACAAGTCATAGAGAGAAAATTTATGTAGAGGTAATGGCACATCTTGAGTGCTACAAACAAGACACATTGGATAGAAAAGTAAGTAACAGTCAGCAATTTTCCACTGCTAATCTAAGTTCAAGTGACGTCACTCAAAGATGCTTGTAAACCCTATTGTACAAAATATAGTTTCTACAAGGCTGCCTGAAAATTTAAAAATTTTTTTTAAAATAAAAATACACTTAACAAGAGGTTGGTTCTTTACCGTGCTTAGTACTTTTACGTTTCTCCTTGTCTCTTGGCCCTATAATCCAACCTAACCTCCAGTTTCTGAATCACTGGTCCTTCTGTAATTATCTGAGTAAAACCAAATTCAGAGATAAATTAAATGTTACTTATATTATCCTAAAATCAAAACCTCCAGTGTTTCCATTGAGTGTTAGTATTGTTTGTCACGTGATTTCTTAGTGCCTCATAGTAACCATCTCAAGGCTTAACAGTCTATACCAGGCTATACTCTAAATGTTGACATATAATCTAGCATACTTTGCAGGAAAACATGAGGTAGTAGATGAGAAAGTCTCAGCTTTGGAGTCCTCACCTCCTAAAAATATTTGGAACTATTCTGATTTATTTGTCCTTGTAACTTATAAGGAAATTTTCTCCTCCTATCCTGTTGATTCATTGTCCTCTTCTCTCTACTCAATTCCTAATATGTTACTTTCTCCTACAATGAATCTCAAATTTAATTTTGTAATATAGTTAACTGAAAAGCTTTCAAAACATTCACTTTTGTGTTTTCTTTTTCATGCTTCTCACATGTTGGATGTAAGACAAAGCTTGGACATTCTAGGATCTAAATGTTACTCAAGAAAATTGATGTTTGACCCAAGACAGCAGCCACTGAACTTCCATATCTTTTTCTAAAAACACAAATGTTCAAAATTTTCTTTTTATTTATAATTTAAAGAAATGCACTGTCTTCACTTGTAAATATTTAACTATCAAATTAAATATCAATATTAAACAGTTTGTGTCGAAATAAATAAAATAGCAATTCATGTATTTTTATACTGGTAAGAGAGGGAAGATTAGGAGAGTTAGGAGAGTCAAGAACACAGGGAAATGGGATCTCTATCATAGAATTTTAGTTAACGATTGATATTGGAAATGGTAAATTATAAAATCCTCATTAGAGCTAGGTATGGTAGTTCACATCTATAATCTATAATCTCAGTACTTGGGCAGGGAATTGCCATAAATTATGAGCCATTTTAGGCTGCATAGTATGTTTCAGTCCATCCTGAGCTATAGAGTGAGACCATTCACAACAAAACAGCAATACAGAAATTTAAAAGGAAAAAGCATAATTTAGCATCATGATAATAATGATCATTAATTTTTTCATTCAAGGAATAAATTTCAACGCTTGTAGAAAGGAGGAGGAGAAAGCAGGTCAAAAGACAAAATTTTACAAACACTTAAAATTCCTACCCACCAAAATGGCAAGTTAAAACAAGACAGAAATACGTAGAATGTGTTCTTCCAACTATAGAATTGAGTTATCCAGAGTAAAATCCCAAATAAAAGAACAAATCAGTATCATATATTACTCTATAGAAGGAAATGCTGGCATTGGTTCTGCTATTCTAGTCCAGAATGCTGTCAGTTTCGCTTGAGCAAGAAAACCATGATGAAACAATTAGATGAGGATCTTATAGAATCAATATCTGGAACTTTCAGAAGAAAGTGATAAGATGCAAGGAAAGACTGAAGAATTCCTGCATATTGTAGATGCCTGGCATGACAGAGCCTGGGATAGATTGCATCAAATGTATGAAAATGCAGAACAAGGATCTGCAGGTAAGCAAGCAAGGTCCTGCAAAGAGCTGTCAATTACTAGTAGAAAGTAAAACATAGCTTGAGAAAAAAGTAAGGAAGGGGAATTTATAATGCTATATAACTTATAATGCAGAATTCCATGTTCAGGAGGTCCTATTCAAAGGGAACAATGTTCATGGAAGTTTGGGGATATTTCTGGCAAAAGGAAAAAATTAATTCAAATACACTAAATGTTGAATTAGTGTTCAAATTTCTAAATTAGTGAGGAAAGGGTTGTATGGAAATTTAGTCACATGAATTTAGGTCATATGCCAATTGTATTAATAATATTAGCATTGTTACACCAAATACCTGACCAAAGAAAAGGCATAAGAGAGGAATTGCTTATTTGGGCTTAGGGATTGAGAGAGTATTTATCATGGTGAAGGAGGCAAAGAAGGCCAGCAGAGATCATGGTGGTAGAAATGTGTGGCACATATCATCATGACATACAGAGAGGATTTGTCAGGTATTAGTAATAGAACCCACAGAATGAATATATATATTAAAAAGGAACTTATTAGATTATTTTACGTAATACAATCTGGGTAGTCTAACAGCAGTTGTCTTCACTATAAAGTGGCTGAGACCCTATATTCAGGAAAATGTTAACAAGAAAACACGAGATTATACAGTGCATATTAGCTAATGTAATAGAGGTAGGACGGATTGTTAGGTTCCTAATAGGCATCTCACAAAATTAAGGCATAAATGTAGTCACCATTAATTTCTACCCTCATTCAATTCAGTCTATGTCTTTCTTGTAGACACAGTAGTCTTAAAAAAAAAAATAAGCCATGAAAGTTGGAAAGTATTCATGGGAAAAGTTTTAGTGGAAGAGGGAAGTGGGAAAGAGAGAGACTAAAGGGATAAAAATGACTAAATCATACTACATATGTGTATGAAACTGTCAGGAAATAAATAAATGAATAATAATATGTGTCATAATATAGAACTTTGAGAAAGAAAGATACAGAGACATGGAGAGACGAATCTCCCTGAGCTAGCCAGTTCTTTCAATTCTGCTAGCCTGTCGACATTCATTCAGTCACATTCAGATAAATACATGCAGTGTTTTGACACAATGAAATATTAGGGTTAATCTAACAGTCTTTACTTGTGAAGGGGAAAGAAAAGGGGATGGAGAGAGAGGAAGTAAGGGAGAAGGGAGAGTTGTACAGAGAGGATAGTGGGTCTCTTCAGAAAAAAATTTTTTAAATAAAATTGTAGATGCTAGAAAAAAATTCAGGTCTCTTCAGATTCTGGCAAGAGGCAAGTTTAAACATTTAGAGAAGGTGGGTACTTGGAAAGCTCTTTATTCATCCAAATGTACCAGCCTGGAAGGATGGAAAATAAAATGCTATTTACAAGATTTTTCTGGTTTGTTATATAAAATGTGTTGTGCATGTGATGTCTAAATTTAAAGTAACATGATTTAAACTGCAGGATGAGATGAAGAGTCCTCTGAGGTCACTAAAGCTTTGATTTTCCAGTTAGCTTATTTTATAGCTAGTGCTTTGGAAGCCATCAAGTCCATAACGAGACAGATCAATCAGATTGTTTTTATTGGTCTACTGTGAAAGATACACTACACACAGCAGTATTCATTGAATCAGATGTTTGGGGACAGCAGCTTTAACCTTGAGACTTGAGTGGGGAAAATAACTGCTCTCAAATTTAATCTGTATGAACTATATATATTCTTATCTAAAACTGAATTTTTAAACAGTGTCAATTGAAATTGTTTGGTAATGAACCAAATATAGTTACTTCAAAGATTAATCATGGTCAACACATATATTTACTCAGTTAAAAGAGCTTAGTAAACTCAAACGTCAAAACTTGCAGTGATTTAAAGAAACAATGGTTTTAAATGGCTTCTGTGACACTGTAAAAAGTAAAATCACAAAAGGGTAAATGACCTTCAGATTTACTTCCAGAACCTATGATGACTTTATTGTTTTGTATTTGGTTACCTACCTTTCTTCCAACTGGCCAAAGAACAAAGACTGAAGAATATAAAAGTCAAGACCTGTAGTGGTGGCACAGGACTTTAATCCCAGCACTCAGGAGGCAGAGGCAGGTAAATCTCTGAGTTACAGGCCAGCCTGGTTTACAGTGCAAGTTCCAAGACAGCCAAGGCTACAGATTGTAGCCCTGTCTTGAAAAGTCAAATAAATAAATAAATAAAGTGGAAAGTCAAGCCACTCATGTGGTAAAGAGAATAGTGCATCATAGTGCTCAATAGAGGTTCATTTTCCATACATTTCCCTGGTTTTTCCAAGGCAGACATGGCAATTTCTTGGTTTCCTATGTCCAAGTTCTCAGTTTTGTTTGTACTCAAAGTCCTTCATAAAATTTCAAGATCATGCTGAGAGTTGAGATATGAAGATTCGTTTAGCTTTTGTTGTTGCTCTTTTAATTTTTTGAAGTTTTCCAACTGAAGTATCTCCCACACATCAAACTCTATTAAAAAACAAATGTTTTCCAAGATTAGATGGTAGCAATTTGGTAGTTAGTGTCTTATCAATATCAACAGTGCTCATCATCCTACCATCCTTGCCAAGAACCCCACACTGATCTAAATAAAACTCAGCAAGAGAGTTCTTGAATCCAGAAATCCTGCCTGGAACTTACTGATATGGTTAAGGAAAACAAATTATCAAATGGATACAAAGCAAATAATAAAATAAAAATACTACATTTAGTACAAATTTGGTTTGTAGTGACCTAGTAATTAACTGGGGTGAGATTTTATGAAGCAAGTTTTTAATACATACAACTAAGCAATTCCAGGGTAAACAAAGGATGCACAGATCACTGTCAGTGATAATATTTTTCTCTATCTATGCCATACAGAAGGCATAACCTCCAGTTTTAACCATTTTTTATGATGATTTTAAGACTCTAACAAAGGTGACATTTTGCTTCTCATGAATTTCAAAGAAACTGTTCTGTTCTTATATTTTCTAGAACAACTTTGGTCTTTGCCTATAGCAGTTTCTTAGAAATGTCTTTTGTAACTTGTCACTTACTTGACTTTACAGCATTGATTCTTGGCAATTGGTAAGAGTATTCCACGCTTCTTTCATGCCATTCCTACCTTAAACTTTGCAATAAGTAAATAAATAAATATACTTATAATATGCTATTATACATTTATGATGCAATGTAAATTCTAAAATTACCCTTTTGTATAGACTGTGATTGTGTGGTACCAGGAATATGGTTTTACATGAGCCTATGAATTGGGGGTGTTTAAACATATTCACAGGTCAAGACATATGACCCAAACTATTGAGGTCACTAGATATCAGTGTGGAAACATCACAGTAATTAATAACATGAATGAATGTAAATCTGTAGTTCTCATGAAAACATTAAGACATTTAAAGAAGGGACCAAGTAGTTGGAAGCAGAACATCTGGTCAAGGTCAAAGAAGGACCAACACTTGATGAGAAGATTCATCTGATACTCTCTTCTCTAAGCAAAAGGCAGTGAACACTGAGTCCAACAGACATATTAGCAGAGTTGGAGCAAGTAAAGATGGAAATGTGTCTTCACCTCGAATATACCAGGAGGTAAAATTCAAGAGTAAATGGAGGCAAGGTCAACCCAGCATTTTATTTAAGAACAAGGCCCCGGATTGCACAGAAGGCACCATTGGGTCATACTAAGTTTCATAATACACACTTTACAAAAATGAATGTAGAACTCATAATGGAAGAAAATGGTCCATAGATTTACTACAAGTCAGCCATCACTCCTTTCTGCCCTCTTGCCCTCATTTACAAGGTTATATGCTTCATGACAGAAAATTCAACTGCAAAAGAGTTACTGCTCATCAGAGCAAGTCACCCTAATGGGGAAAGTGTCCTCCATTATGTTCACGCCATATGAAATGGTGATGCACTGGGGTGATTCATTCAACTGACATTTCAGTGGATCCTAAGTTTAATCCAGCTCAAGAAATACCAATATTGACCTAAGAAACTTTACAAATTCAAACCTTGACTATAATCCATGACCCAAGCTTCATTTGCTATATGAGGCCTGATGGTAATACAATCTTCTCAACAAATGTACTTACTGATGGTTTATCAATTACAAGACATGCAAAGGGATTATGTCCTTTCATAGCTAATAAATGAAATTGATACTATGATTATGAGTCTTTTGTAAAAATGAGGAAATTATTCTCTAAACAGCTAAACTAATTTTTCAAAGTGATACAACTAATGCATAACAAAACATAACAAACGAATTAATCTTTCAGTTGAGATAATCACTGTTCACTTATAATTTCTGCTAATGTTAACTCACATGGAAAGTGAAGCTAGAAGAAAGCTCCTTTCTACATTACAATGGGAAACAAACACAGTCTAACTCGAATTAAAGAATAAGCTACAGAAGCCAGTAACAAAGCGGATATTCATGCCGTCATTGGCATTATAGCTGAGTATTGTTAAATTTCTTATTCAATTCCTCTATTTAACATGTTCATATATGGAATAGTTTGTGTGATTTCAATTTTATTCATACACTGTCTTTTTTTATTTGCTGATGACTTCTTGCACATGGTAGTCTTCCTTTCTTTAAGAGTTAATTGCTACTTTTAAGGGCAGAGGTCAGAACTCAGGTTCCTAGTTCATATTCCACCTAACTTAGCCACTTAAAAACTGAATTCACTAGTTTTTTTTTTTTTATCTTCATTTACTGGTGTGATCCAAAAGTTCCTTTTGCTTTGCTATTGTCTATCTCTTCAAGTATCCCAACTAAGCTTTTGAATCTGAATCTTAGTAATCTTTATTTCTGTCTTCTACAACTGTAATAGTAAAATGTAAAATTAAAGATGCCATCTTTGCAGATATTTATGTTAAGAAAAGATGATCTAGTTGTCTACCATCAAGATTGTAGTTTTTATAAACAAGTGTTTATGGAATACTGTGGAAGTAGGGATGGAAAGATTATAAGATCTAGAATGCCAGGAAGTCTGTTCTGAGATTGCCTCTCATATAAATGGCTTAATATGAAACAAACAAAAAAAAAAGAACGGAAGAGAGACAATACAACATGGTCAGCCCTGACACTTTACACACTAAATAACGAAAATGTGTGTGTGTGTGTGTGTGTGTGTGTGTGTGTGTAACAATGATAAAGAAAATGAAGCTATCAATTTGAGAGTGAAGCAGATAAGAAACATAGGATTGGCTGGAAAGAGGAATGGGGAAGGGTAATTTATGTAATTATATTTTAAGAACATATTACATATAAGAAAAAGGAAAAGATAGTAAATAAAAAATAAAAATAAGTGTTCCTAATAAAATTGGAAGACAATTATTTAATATTAATTCATCTTTTGGGAGGAGCTGAATAAGTTTCTGATTCAAAACATGAGACTGCCATCAAGAGCTTGGAATGCCTTTCCCAAGACATTTGACATTTTCCAGCAGTCAACTTGGAGAAGAGTTTGAGCCAAAACAGTGAATATGTTGAATCAGCCAACCAGAATTGTCAGTTGAATTTAGTACAACTCTAAGTACAAAAGATGCTAGTCAGAGTGAGTCATTCAGCAATAAATCTTGGAGGCTGAAATGTCCTATGTTTAGGTTTGAAGATTAGATGGTGTGGAGGCTGAATCCTTCTAGGACCTGAGACTGAATGAGACAAAGAATAAACTTCCTTTTGCTCTGAATTTACATCTTACTAAGCCCCTGTAAACTTTCTTTTCTAAGGTGCCTTTTCTCAAGTGTCTCTTCACAGCAATAGAAAAGTAATGAAGACATTCATATTATTCTTATGCTATTCATCTAGCATGAAAATTCCATTAACCCACTGATATGATTTTAAGCCAAAAATGTGTGTGTCTGGATCATGGCTAATTATAAGATACATTTAAAAATGCATAATCTATGTCAATTGGCACAATTAGGTCCTCTGAGAAGATATCTTCCTCAAATTTTAGAAGAATGCTAGTTTTTTGGCAAATATTCATTCTGTTTCTTCTGATGTGAATTTCTGAATTTAAAAAAATTAGAAATTAGAAGTCTTAGAACTATAATTTAGAGTTTCCCCCTAAAACTTGGCTTCTAGATTGGGAAAGTTATAAATAAGTTGGGAGGCAATTTTTATCTCTTGGGACTCTCCAATCAGGTCTTAACACAAAAATATTCATAAAAATATATATTTATAAAAGTATACTCAAAGTGGTTAATATTTACCACCTGTTCAGGGATGTATGTGTTTGATGAAGTTTTCTAGCCCTTAGATCTATGAATAATGAAAGGTAATTACATCAGCAGCAAGGACAGGACTCAGCCCCTCATTCCCTGTCAAGAGAGAGTTTCAGTAGCGACTATTCCTGTCACTTAATGCTTATGATAAAGCTGAAATTTTGTTGCAATCATTCATCTGATACTGACTTCAGAGTCTACTTCTCTGTGCAGGGAGAAGTAGCACATAATTCTTAAATTTTCAGTGTTCTTGGAGGACCAATGTAGAATATCCTATTAGTACTAAAATTACAGAACCATCAAGCTTGTACTAGGTGCCTTTTTATTTAAATGCTGTAATGTTTCCCTGCCCCCTCCCAGTTGAATCCTTGTTTCTGCAGTTGATTTGACTGAATTAAATGCTCGTTTTTAAGGTACTTCTTTTGCTGATATATTTTAGCTATATTCTGAGTGAAAGGAATGTTTCTCATTCTATCTTTAGATTTGTAAGTGTCGTAGAAGAGTCATCATAACAAAAAAGTCTCATTTTTTAACTCTAGAATTGAAATCTCCAAGAATTTGAAGTCAAATATTATTGAATTTCATAACTGTGAATTATTTAACAGATAATAAATATGAAATAAGCAGATATGAGAAATTTTATAAAAATAATTTATGTTTTAAGCATTAAAACATTAACCAATTGTTAATAAGTTTACATTTTGATAATATTTTTTAATGGATCTAGAAACTTGGCTCATTTCTCTTTCATCAGTAGAACTTCATTCAAATGAGACTGGTTGAAAGGTTAGTTAGCTCTGAGAGGATCAGTGTCTAACATTTACAAAGCAAAAAAATGCTCCTATATTTTTTTTCTTAGCAGTTCTGCTTTCTGAACCATTTCCAGATACACTGACAGCACCAGATGTCAGCTGCAAGAAAATACAGCCAAAATAATGGATTTTGTTTTACAAGTCAAAGCAAAAGGCAAAACAAGGAAAAAAAGATGAACATAATACCATTTTTATGAAGGGAAGGGGGAAACATAATTAAAATACAATGTTAAAAATAAACAAAAAAAGATTTTAAAAACTGCTATTGAATTCATTCTCAGGAACTTATCTTAAGTGTATCACCTTTTAATAAATTATTTGATTACATTTCTATTTTATTACAGTGATATTAAGAACTAGATTGTGAACATTTTTTATTACTGAGATAGTTGGAAGCTGCTTCAAAATAGAAGTCCTATAACACAAATTTCAAGATTCTGCAAATGCAGAATGTGTTTAGTATTATTTCAGAAACAAAATTTGAGTCTAGGCAGAGTAAAATTGAAGTTCTAATGGACAAAATATAATGGACCTGAGGTATCCAATCATCTTGTCATTCCTCAGTGACATTTTTCTATTTAATTTATTTATTATTGCCCACTATAGTATTTACTTTTTTAAGTATGAGCTTGGATAAAGAATTAGAGTTCATGGGAGCCTGATAGAGAAAGAAATAATCAAGGTAATGGATGGTACATCCAGTAGTCTTGCACCATTGATTTGATGATTTTATAATAAAATATGGACTACTTTAGCCTGGTGTCTGTGTTAGTTCCCTATAATACTTAAGAGTTATCATGTAAATTGAACTGCACTTCATCAATTTTGAATATTGTCATCAAATTAATGGAAGAATTAGAAACATGGAAATACTCTTTTTAAAAGGGGAAAAAGGACACATGTTGACTTTATAGTGATTTAATTCTTAGTTCTCATGTGTGATTCCCATTAACTATAAAAAATGCCAAGTGACTAGCACACCAGCATATTGAGAGGACACTGTAGCAGGGATTGGCAAAGTTGTGATTCCCTCCCTTGCTCTAATGTCCTTCTGTATTCTTCTGAAAAGGACATGCTGCTAATACATATTTATAGTTTTAGGCAAATGCAAAGAGTTTGCTTTAATCAGGAATTCAAAAAGTATAAAAGGTCCAATAATGAATAAGTTATATATTTCTTTTCCATTAAAAGTAAACAAAACGTATGTTGTTGCAACAAAATTGTCAACAAAATAGTTGAAAATCCTTTTAGAAAGTAAAATGCTAATCAGAAGCATCCTAGAGCCCAAGGCACACCAAAATCTATGTGACTCTGGGCATCATTGCCTTCAGAGCTGAAACCAAATACATACTTTCCTATTCTAAAGTGTTAATTCTATATAAATTTATTTCCAAATGATAAAATAAAAATTCACTGACAAATCTCAATGAATCATCACAAAGAAGAAACAAGTTTTCTATCTTTGATAAGTAGCATATTATTATGAATATATTCCATTGAATATCTACTTTACTTGTCTGACTTATGTCTGATTATTGCATATTTAGAAACTCATACCCCTCTCTAATCCTAAGCATGATAAGAAAAAAGTGAAAAAGTTTTTAAAAATAATGATTGATCCTTGATTAAAAAAAAATCAAAAATTTGTTGTAAAGTTATATGTAACACAGTTGTCTCTATCATACCGTATGAACTAAGTTAGCATTATTTCAACTCCTTACATTCAGTAAGTAAAAAATTAAAGAATTATTTATGATGGAGAATAAGTTTTTCTATAAACATAAATAAAATTTAGAAACACTTTTTTGGTTTTCCTAACTTATTTTGAATCTGAATTTTAATTTTGAATATAGATTTCTACTGTCATCTTAGCTCATTATTTATATTTTTATGATTTATATAATTTAATAAATTTTACTTGTAGGATAAGAAAATCAGAGAATTCAGTTTTTATATTATATTAAAAAATATTGCCTATGTAAATTTTTCAAGCCAAAATTAAGAAACAATTTAAGAGAAATAAATGCAAAGAAATATAATAGTTGTTAATTTTATTTAACTGTGTTAACTTTGTTGTCTATCCCATAAATATTCTTTTCTTAACGTTTTTTGAGAATTTCATTTATATATTTCTGTCTTCCATCTTCCTCTTCAACTCCTCACATGTCTCCCTCACACCCTCACAAATTCATGACTTTTTCTTTCATTAATATTGTTACACACACACACACACACACACACACACACACACGCACTTGTACAAACCAACCTATTGAGTCTATTTTATTTTGACCTAACTCATATATTTGAGTTTAAGTTTGACAGTTTGTGCTAGGATCACCTATTAGAGGGCTCATCTCTGGGCAGGACTGATTCTCCTTCTCCTAGCAGCTATCAACTACCTGCAACTCCTAATCTATGGTTGGGGCCTATGATTTTTCCTTATCCAAGCTAACAACTTGTGTTATCCTTATACAGATGTTAAATAGCAACCATATTTTAAAAATTCCATGGGTGCAGCTTCCCTGTCATGTCTACACAATGCTATCTTGAAACTGATCTTCTGTTCTTCTGGTTCTTACAATCTTTCAGATCCTTTTTCTGTAATGATCCCAAAGACTTATGTATAGGTATTGCATTTCAAATGCACAAATTTGAGTTGGGTACCCAATGATTTGTTTTTCTTCTACAATTTGTTTAGCTGTGGATTTCTGTAATAATCTCCGTCTGTTGCAGAAAAAGGTTGTCATTGAAGAGGGGTGGTTATAAGGATAAAATTTTAGAATGGAGTTAGAAATTATAAATCATAAGTATATGTGTATATGTACACACATTATATACACATGTACACACACACATATACACACATATATGATGCATAAATTTATTTTTAGATATATTTAAAGTAGTAATTTTGTGTACTATTGAGAAAAGGGCTGCCTAGGTCTTAGCATTTGTATTGTCTGCAGGTGTTGGCTTTACATAAAAGATGTTTGATACCTCATGATCTGCACGTGATATTGAAAGTATTTAAGAAATATAACATGAATGCATCCAGGCCTCAGGCTAACAGTCACGTATCAGGGAGAGGACCATTACATCTCTCAGCAGGAATCCTCCCCCCAGATATCCCAAGTGCCTCCCTGTCTCCCTGGCCACCATTCCTGTGCATGCTAATTTGAGAGATGTAGGACTTAAGGAGCTCTGAGCCAATCAGAGCTGCACAAGCCCTGTCCCCAGACCCCTTCCCCTGAACCCCATAAAAGGCCAAGGGACAAAGGGATCGAGGTCCACCATGCTTGTCCCTTGCGTGGGAACTTGCTGAGAGTGGAACCCGGCCTGAGGGACAATAAAAGCCTCTTGCATTTGCATCTGTCTTACTGTTCTTGGTTCCTTGGCCAGTCTTTTCAATATCAATAGCACTCCTGAAGAGGAGGAGCTTAGGTATTAGATATCAATTAAAAACCCTGAGATGAGACATTCAGGGTTTCACTGTCCAGAATAGTGCTAGCCATGATAGGTGATTCCCTCTGCTGAGGTCTGGCAGTGTTTGCACTCAGAAAATACATTCTTGTCTACTTTGCTGAGAAACCTAATATTCAATCTACTACAGATATGTATATATATATATATATATATATATATATATATATATACACACACACACACACACTTATATACATATATATATACACACATACATATATATATATATATATATATGGAGAGAGAGAGAGAGAGAGAGAGAGAGAGAGAGAGAGAGAGAGAGAGAGATCCCTAGGGAAGACCAGGGAAGACAAAGGAACATTCTCAGCATTCCTTAGCTGCCTATAATCCTGTGGAATGTTGACACCAGAGGAACAGGAAATTTGCTGTGAGATTATGTCTTTTAGAAATGTCAGATGCTACATCTATGAAGCTTCATGAACCTAATTGCCTAGAAATGATCAAAAAGATCAATATTTCTTCATTGTTTCTGGTTCACAGTTTGAAGTTTGTTTCCATGTTGGAAGCCTCTCTCAAATGTTTTACTATCAATATTTTCTATTGTGATGAGTTTATGTGTTCAAAGACTAACTTGTATTTATAAGAGCCTTCTAAAAGCAATATTTCATCTTTTAGGAACTAATATTCAATTTCTCAATGCTATGAATTTAATTTTTAATATATTAATGCATTTGCAAAACAATTTTAAGTTTCAAAGGAATTTTTGCATAACATTTCAAATGTGATTAATTTTAAACTTTAAATTTCATTTACATATGTAACATTTTCAATTACCTCCTAAATTACTTCAATTGTCTGACTCAAATAAAATCTTCTTGTGTATTTAAATTATTCATAAATCTAATAAACTTATGAATATGGTTCATATAACATTTGCTTAGAGTCTGATATTGAATATTATAAGCTTAATTAGATTATATCTTTGAATCAGAACACTAAATCCAGTTATTTACCAGTAATTAGAAGACTGTCACTCTAATCTGCCAACTCTTCCAAAAATTGCAAGTTCATAAACTATCTCAAATATGACTATGTATACAGATGATCTTCAAGGCTCATTACTTTTCCCCATTGGGCATTTTGGCAAAAATAAAACTTAGCAGATTTTAGTTAGCAAAATAGAAGAACACATACCTCCTGAAAGGCATGGACTTCCAAGTGGGCACTTACTCCATCTCAAACACTGGGGAAATCTCAAATTTCCCCACCCCTAGATAAAGAGCTACAGTAAATTTACAACTGACAGACAGGTATAACTGATCTACACAAGAGATCAGGCCCCCCCTAATAAGTTTAGTTTTCCAATATTAACGACTCAGTCATAAAATTATACATACAAGCAACACAGATGTACTCTGCAAATTGTAATTATGAATAAATACATATTTACATATTTATTCCTATATATTTATTCATATGTATATATAAGGAAGAACAGTTATGAATTTTAGAGCTAGAAGAGGGTGTAGGAAGCATAAGAAGGATGAAGCAATGTCATTATATTTTAAATTTAAAATTTTCTGCCATTGTTACATGGTGATATATTCCCTGTCTAAATATAGCTCACTTACTATATATGAGATCAAAAGAAAGGAACCCTATCCTGTCTCCTTACCATTACTGTATTTCTCTCACAAGCCTAGGTAAATTTTCTCATGGATGGAAAGCTACAAAAACCAGGTTGCTATTATTTTACTACATACATCCCACTCCAATTCAGCTGCAGATTTAATCTCCAGTACAACAATATGTGAAGATAGACACTAATGAGAGGGAACCAGTTAGCCCATTTCTTAAGATCAATTAATGTTGTTACTATAACTATATTACCCTCACAATAGGTCTGCAATAGTTAGAGTAAGCACACTATAGTGTTCTAGTCTTTTTCTTCCTCTTGTTGCTCTCTCCTGCAAGCTCCCTTTTCTGTCTCCTTTCTGTCACAAAGTCCTGTAGGAAGAAGGCCCTTGCTAGAACTTCAACAATATGGCCTCTACAAGTTACATTACAAGTTCCAGATCTGTGAGACATACATTTCTACTTGTTAGAAATTATTCCTGGAGTCTCATGCCTAGAAGCTACCTCCAAGAAAGCTTTTTAGTAATGTCTTTAGAATTTCCTTTATTAAAGCATATGAGTCTTTACTATGGTTTTATATAATAAAGGAAACAGATAGTTTTAGTTAATTGATCTTTCTTGTTTCTTATGTGATTTAATTGGTGAACTTAAACTTCAGACTTGTTGGGGGGTAGTAAAATAAGCATTCCTGGATCTATTATACAGTTTTACATTTCATGCACTTATTTCCTGTCTTCTCACAGACGGCTTATATTCTCAACTACACTATGTAATTACTTATGTGTGTAAAATCTTTTCCAAGTGATGCAAAAGAGTCTTAATATTATGACACTTTAATAAAAGTTAATTAAGTTTCTACTCAGCTTGCTGGAATTTTGTTCTTATATACTCATTTTTCTATATACCTTGCAGGAATATAAAATGATATGGAATTGTGAATTTAATGTTTTTTATAGTCATGTACTTTTTATCCATCATATTGAAATAATTCTATTAATGTAACTTAGAACTAAAAAGGTGTTTGAAAGTTCTAAATAAATGGTAGGGGTGAAGAATTCCCAAAATTTGTTGTAAAATTAAACAATAAGTTGTTTATTAAAGACTTCATACATACTAGACTATGGATAACTTATCTTTGAGGTAATTACTTTTTTGTCAAAACAATTGTTCTCTTATGTAGTCTTATGTCAACTTGACACAAGCCAGAGTCAAGAGAAAGGAGAAAACATCAATTAAGGAAATGCCTCCAAGAGACCCAGCTATGAGGCATTTTCTTTTTACTTTTTATTTCATAATACTTTCATTAACTACCTGAGTTTCACAGAAGGTATCTTTATCTCTCGATTGATCGTACCCTCTTCCCATTTATCACCAGTCCTCCTTCCTACCACTGTGGCCCTCACCAATACAAGAAGGAAAGAAAGAGAGGAAGGAAGAAAGGAAGAAATAAATAAATAAAAATAGAAAGAAACATAGGAAGGAAGGAAGAGAGGAAGGAAGGAAGGAAGAAAGGAAGGAAGGAAAAGAACAATAAAAATAAAATTAAGTCCAGCCTTTCTGTCAGGAGCATGGATCAGAGGCATCACCATGATTCCTGGAGGCAGCAGGCCACTTGGATTATGCACATTCACCTGGCCCATACCAACCCAAGATCAAGCATTATCAAGTTCAAACCAAAGTTGGGCCCCACCGCCCAAACATGCAGGGACCCCAGACACACCCATGTACTCGAACTTCCATTAGGCACATGGATATCCCTTATGCACTCAGGCATACTGCAGGTGCAAGGACATTCCTCAGGCACCAGGGCCTGTGAGACATTTTCCTAATTAGTGATTGATGGAAGAGGGAAGAGCACCAGCCAATTGTAAGTGGTACTATTCCAGGTCTGCTAGTCCAGTTCTGTAAGAAATCAGGCTGCCCGAGTGAGTAACACTCCTCCCTGGCTTGTGTATCAGCTCCTGCCTCCAGCTTCCTGTCCTGCTTGAGTTCCTGATTTGTCTTTCTTCAGTGATGGACTACAGTGCAGATATTTAAGCCAAATAAATTTAAGCCAAATAAATTCTCCAACTTGCTTTTTGGCCATAATGTTTTATCATAGCAATAGAAAGCCTAAGTGAGACAACAATTAAACTAATAATTTTATTGAATGTGTGAAAAAATGTGATATGTGCTTGATAATTGTGGTGGCATTGCAAGGAGAGATAGAATGGTTGTTTCTCATATTTCCCCTGGAGATTCCATGCTCTTTCATCTAAGGCTTCTTCCATCAGATCCATACAATGTGACTGGTCTATCTGAGTCTGGCAAATGGAATCCAATGGTGGGGGGAACTTCTTTTGTTGGATAAAAGGTATAAGTATGGAAATTATGAATTACACATCTTCAGTCATTGTGATTTTGCTTCCCTGTTTTCATCTCTATATGTCATTGTGGTATATTCAGCAGAATTCTGGGAACTATGGTAGGGTTAGAGTAGGAGTCTTCTGATTTCTCCTCAGAGATCTTTCCACACTCAGTTTTCACGTTTCACCTTTTAACTTTTATGGAAACAACTACTAAAATACGTTCTTTCTCTACTCTGAAGTGTGCATTCTCTGCATACATTCTTGTATTCTAAGCCAGTCCATTTCCTTTCTTAACAGCAGTACTACCTTTTTTCTCTGATTTTAACAATATTTCTGAAGAACAGAATTTCAAATGTGAACAATCTTTTTGTTTTGGGAGATAGATAACTAAGATAATTAAAAATTTACAATGAAAATAATTAAAAATGCTGTATCAATACATATGTATGATTTCATTTATGATTATTGTACATCAATTGTAGTTAATATTGTTCTGAGAATAAAACAATTACATTGTGAGTGTATTATAATATTTATATCACATATTAATTAAACAAAATAGTCTCAGATTCATATTTGTAATCAAATGAAAGAGAAATAAATGATTTTCTTAAAATAGGAATATGATACAGGGAAAATAAGACAGTAAACCATGGGTCCCAATTTGTTCCAATATAAATTACACAGTAACCTTACTTAAAACTGTGCCCACATACCGTATCATCAAAAAACTTCTACTCTGAAGGGAAGTTACAGGACTTTTTTTCTAAAGATATGAAAGAAGATAACTTAATCTTTTTTAGAAATATGTGACATTCTTTACAGACATACTCTATCCACCCTGTAGTGACTCTAAAGAGGTCTTGATAACACAGTGGGATACTATCTAAAAAATAGCACTGATCTAGACATAAATTGAAATAAATACTCAGTTTCTGTCATGTTTGACTTTTAATCAATCTTGTAGTTATATTTGTAATGCTGGACTAAGATCCTTATTCATCTACAAAACAGAAACTGTTTTCACACTTCAGAATCCTCTATAGAACATACAGCTTGAACTTTTCCTTAATATTTTCACAAGTCCAGAACATTTTGGGGGAGACTTGCATTGGAATTTTGTTATCTGTAGATAACTTTTGATAAGTTTCCCTTTACAATATTAATCTAACCAGTCCATAAGTATGGGGAATCTTTCATTGTCTGGTATCATCTTCACTGTCTTTCTCCAGAGTTTTAAGGTTTTCATTCTATAATATTTACCATGTTTAGTTAGATTTGTTCCAATATATTTTATTCTATTGTAATTATTTTCTTGATTTTTTTCAGTTTATTTGGTGTTAGTATACAGGAAGGCTATCTCTTCTGTGTTCATTTTGTATTCTGCTACTTTGCTGAATGTGTTTATTAGCTGTAGGAGTTTTCTGATAGAGTCTTTGGATGTCTTTTATGTACAGAATCTATCCTGTTCCAATAAGGGTATTTTGACTTATTTCTTTCTTATTTCTATCCCTTTTGTCTGTTTCTCTTGTCTTATTGTTTTAGCTATGCCTTCAAGTACCAGGTTGCACTGAATGGAAAAGAGTGAGCATCCTTTCCTTGCGCCCGGTTTTAGTGGAAATGCTTTGATTTTGTTTAGTTTAGCATATTGTTGGCTTTGGGATTGCTGTATACTGCCTTTATTCTGTTGAGATACATTTCTTATATCTCTAGATTCTAAAGATTTTCACTGTGAAGAGATATTATATTTTTGTCAAAGGTCTTTTATACATTTAATGAGATAATCATGTAATTCTGTACTTTTCTCTCATGACTGGATTCTGTATTTGAACACTGAGATATGTGTGTTTAAATTTCAAAGTTCTATAGAATTATAGTAAACTAGAAAAAGATCATGTGTAGAAGAGATTTCAATAGAATGGGGATATAATAGGAGTGGTATAATGATAAGATGAATAAATGAAGCAGAAAGAATTAAATCAGATGAGGGATGGAAGGACAGGATAGAGGAGAGAGTACGGGTAGGAAGAAAAAGCATTAAAGACCCTTGAAACTGTCATACAGAAATCTATTGCTGTAGAGGCTTCCTAAAATGCGTTCACATACAAATAGAGTTTAACCTATAATAGTAGTGTGGGTGAAGAAGGCATGCCACCTCTCCAAGTTGCCATAGGCTATTAAATATAAACCCCACTAAAAGATATTGTTTACTTCTATTCAAAATATTGATTCATGAGGTCTCATTGATACCCCATAAATATTGCATACTATTACTATTGTTTTTTTTTTTAAATTACTACCTGTATCATGATGGTAAGTCCTTGCTGAGTCATAGGATGTGGATTAAACAAAGCTGGTACTGACTTGAATATTTTATCATTATAGACTAGATTCCATAGTGTTTGAAGTTTCCATGCATAACATTGGAGAAGAAAAAATAATAAGCAGTCTTATCCAGATGTGAACTACTTTGGGCTTTGATTATTGATTTGGCTAGTTAATTCTACCGGTGCAATATTTCCATGAATGTAATAGAAGTAGTCAATCTCTTTATAATTGTGTTAAATCGTGCTCCATAAAATGAAACTCACACCTGTTGTGCTTAACTGGGCAAAATGCCTATGGTTGGCTATGTAATGGCCTAGGGGTAACTTGTTATGTTATGTGAACACTTTATTAAACTGCCCTCTAAGTTCTTATCTTTATACTCATAGATTGGTGCATCTCTTAAACCTCATCAAAGATGCTTATTTTTGCAAATGATGGTGATTAACAAAAACCAACAGTTGGTCAACATGCAAGGAAGAAGATACTTTGCAGTGCTCAGCCCTAAATGAGACATCTATGTCATATCCTTTACCTCAAGGCTCAGGAATTATTAAAGTAAAGGAGCAGAAAGACTTTACGAATCATAAGTAGTGTACATGTGCAGTTAAAAAGAGGATTTGCTGTATATAATAAGGTTGTTTCACATATTACCTCACAGCTTCTGTGTGCACAAAAACTGTGTAAAACAATCCAGACAAAATCCCATCATGTATGGGGTAGGAGCTCATGAAATACTACCTCTAGCTGAGTAGCTATCGACAGCTAACCAGGGAGAGGGAGATTCAGTTTTCTTCAGGTTTTTCTCCCAAGAGGTTGGCATGGTCCATTAGATAACCTTACATCTATTCACATACACATTTCACTAAGTAAACTTATTTGGAATTTTGTTAAATTTTTTAAAGCACATGAAGTGGGGAAGGACTAATTGTAGTGGGAATAGTGAAGGGAGGGAATAGACATAGATTTTAATAAAAACACATTTTATGGTTGTATAAATTTTCCAAACAATACAAAATTAATGGTAAAAAATCCAGAGATGCTAATTGTGATAGAGACTTTCTTTGAAAGGTTTTATGTATGTTGAAGCACGATAGTAATATACTACAAAGAAAGTCTGTCCTTATACTGTATGTGAATGTTTTAGCAGTTAACATGAAATGTGACCCATGATCAGTGCCAAGTTAACTTAAATAGAAATAACAATGTCCTTTACATTGATAAAAGTCATGGTCAGTTAGGGAACATAGAGATGGCATTGCCTTCTAGGAACAAGAATGTGAAGTTAGATTTGTGTGAAATAATACCAGATTGCTCTATATTTTGGTTAATTTTTAAGGGAAAGAAATCGATCATCAAATGTAGAAAATATCAGAAAACAAAATTAATTGGTACAAATATTTCTCTATCTTAACAGTGATCTCATTTTCAAATATTATGACTGTAGCAATATGGAGAGAAGATTACACAATTCAAAATAATAGTTTTATTATAGTAAATACTTCTGTATTAATAGTAATTAACCATCTGCAGCTTTCATCAGAAGCAGAAACTAATGATAATTCTGTGTTCATTAAAGCATGCAAAAGCTGTTATTTACTCATTAACACATTAGTTTAATTTTGTTTCTTTAATTACCAAATTCTCAGATATAAATTATCCAAAGCTTTCTTTCAAGCTAGAAATATCTATTTCTTCACAGATTGCTTAGTTCAAATTCTTATTCCAGAGAGATATAAATCTTTGGAGACCACCTCATCTTTCATATTTTCTTTCCAGGAGAAAAGAAATATACCACCAATGATTGAGTGACATCATACTCTTCACAAGACAAAAAAAAATATTTATTTATTTTATAACTGAGTCTCTAGCTCAGATTCTTCTGAATGACAGATTGCTTATAAAACCTAAAAACTCCCAGAAAAGTGCTAAATGCTGTAATCCAGCCTGTCATAACTGTATTGCTGTTTAAAGATATTGCCTGAAAAGATCATTTATAAAACTCTTGAGCTGGTAAATCAAAATGCTTCTTTTTAGTCCATGGGTAATCAAAGTGATATAATTTCAGTTCTAAGTATAGAGCTAAGTGTATGTAGGTGGAGCGTGAGAGATAAATTTTTCTAGCTTTATTTATCCTTGCTTCTTTCCTTGGAAAATTTGCTTCTATTTCATAAAGAGGAAAAGAAAGGTATATTTCAGTGACTTTGCCTGCTGAATCATTCATGAAAGTCAATTATTTTCTCTAAAATTATATAATTTTAGAACCTATAATGAAAAAAATATGGGACTATTCAGGTTGTTAAAATTTCAAGATTGGGGCTGAAGAGATGGCTCAGCGATTACAAACATTTGTTCTTGAGGAGGACCCAAGTTCAGTATCTGGCACTTACATGGTGATTCACAAAACTATCCTTAACTCCAATTTCAGGTATCTGACTCTCTCTTCTAAACTCTGAGGGCACAATGCATGTATGGTACACATATATATTGGCAAAACTCATATATGTTAAAATACATAAATCTTAATGTGTGTGTGTGTGTGTGTGTGTGTGTGTGTGTGTATGTGTGTGTGTGAATCAAATGTTTCTGTGGGCTATTTTAAGCATAAAGCTCTATGTCAACATAGTTCTCCACATAAGCAGAATTTATACATGGCATAGATTGATATTTCGTGTTCGCAAATGAAGAAGCATACATTCAAGTTGAGATATAAAGATATAGAACACTTTGAGTTGTTACGTTCAAATTAATTTGGGTATTGTGTTTTCTTAAGACATATGTAAAGATATACTATAAAGTAAATAAATTTCATGATTGAGATATATTTGAACATAAATTTTAAAGATTGTTATTAGTCAATGAAGCATGTAATAGAGCAATTAATTATTCACTTAAAGAGTGGTGGTGATAGATACAAACTTCAGAAATATACTTAGCATTACTGAATTCAGTAAGTAACAACAATCAAAATAGTAAGGCTCATGTTCTGTATGCAGAAGTAAACATGTCTGAGACCTTAAATTACAATAGTGAATAAAATTAACATTTGATTTCATTTAGCTTTTTCTCTGGACTACTAAGATGCATCATTTTTCCCAAGGCTCCTTTTGATGGTTATAATAAGTAAATTCCCATGGAATTGCAACCTTAACTCTCTGATCTCTAACTCTGCCATTGTTCTGATTTCAAACTGAAATTCTCTCCTTGATCCAAAATCTTCATATTTGAAGCAAGAACCCAAGCAATTCCTCCTCCTTACAAGCAAGCATATACTAATGCATAATACTTATCATATATTCTTTTATTGCATTCCCAGCTCAATAGCTTTACCCATGCAATGGGTATGCTTTTCTATAATAACTTGCAAGTATTGTTCATAAATATGTCATTTATGAATCAGTCTTGCTGTCCTGTTGTGTCTGGAAGTTACTCTTTCCTTTGGGAAAAGGGAAGGAGTTACTCACCCATTACTTCTGGCTCTCAATCTTTCTGCCTCTTTTTCTGCATAGATCCATGATACCTAAAAGAGGGGTTTGGTGATGCTACCTCATTTAAAATTGAGTGCTACAAAATCTCTCAGTATCTGCACATTGTCCAGTTGTATGTCTCTGTACTCACCTAAATCAAGAAAAAGCTTCTCTGATGATGGCTGACCATGACTGAAGATTCATCTATGGCTGTGCTGGTTTCTTTTATGTCAATTTGATTTAAGCTATAGCCATCAGAGAGAAGGGAGCCTCAACTGAGAAAATGCCACCATAATGTTGGAATGTAGATAAGTCTGAGGGACATTCTCTTCTTAGTGATAAATATTGAAGGGTCCAGACCACTGAGAGTACTGCCAACACTGGGAAGGTAATAATAGTATGCAGAAGAATGCAAACTGCAAAATCCAGAAGGAACAAGCCAATAAGTAGCATTCCTCCATAGTTTCTGCTTCAGTTCCTGCTTCCAGTACCTGTCCAGATTTCACTCAGTGACAGACTGTGACTTGAGACTTATAACTGAGATAAACTCTTTCCTCCATAAGAGCTTTTGGTTATGTTGTTTTTATCACAGCCATAAAAGCCCTAACTAAAACATTTCCCCAAGAGCCATCAATAGTCAATACCTCTTCAGTCAGAAGTGAGACTTCATGAGTCTCTCCCTTCTCTTTTTTAAGTGCCTCAGCTTGTTTTCTGTTGCTTTGATAAAACACTGACCTAAAGGAACTTAGAGGAGAGAAGGGGGTATATTTCAGCTTGCAATCTATTATCAAGGGAAGTCAGGGCAGGAGCCAAGGACTGAAGCACAGACCATAGATGAAACCTGCGTATTTGTTTTCTCTGTGGCTTGCCTTTTTATGCAACGGGAAACCACCTGAACCGAGGCTGGGTCCTCCTCCATCAAATATTAATCAATAAAGAAAATGCCTCACAGACTTAGGAAAAGCATTGGGAAACCAGGATTGTCTATCACACAGGATTATTTACTTCAATAGAAGGAAATTAATGGTGCTTGATTATCTAAATGCTGGAGTGATGTGATCAAACAACCTGGAGATTCTGTTATTCAATTAGGAGCCAGCCTCCACCTTAATATCCCCTCGATATTCTGAGCCATGTTAGGCCCTAATCCTGGTCTCTATCTCTCAGTGAATAGAACATATCCCTATGAAAGTGGCCTCATGTGTGGGACTGTCTCACAACTAAAATGGGTCCAGGGTGCTTAAAGCCCCAAACTCTCATTCTGAAAAGCCGGCAGGAATTTGGCCCCTCTGGTCCACAGCAGCTAAGAGGTCATAAGCCACAGCAAAGCATTGCCCCTCCAAAGGCATGCTATCTGGCAGAATTGTTTATCTAGAGTTGCAACTAAACCCTTAAAACATAACCATATATGATTTATCCCTCTGGTCCCCAGAAAATTACCTAAGTCCTCCAATATGCAAGTGGGCCTGCCTGTTTTAACCAATGAGTTTCCACGAATGTTCCTGGGATACAGGGAGCATTCCTCTGGATATATATGTAAAGCGTCCCAACAATAAATTTGAGTTCAAACTCTGTGCCTCTAACTCCAGAGAATCCAGCTCACAGATCTCTTATCTAAGACTGAAAGTGTGCCATAGATGCATGGCTGCCAACTGGGTTCCCATGGGGGCCTGCTGCTGGCCAGCAGAGCTACCTAGAGGGGCCTGGAAGTGGCTGTAGGATATTTAAACAACACATACGCACTTTGTATCTTCCATCAGTAGAATCCACCCTTATGATTATTGCATATTCTTTCACTCTAAGCCATAGCCCTAATCCCTGTTGATCAATCAATAGAATTCATTCTTATTGTAAAGTCACAGGTACTTTACTACTTTGCAGGGGAGTTTTATTGTAGCTAGCTCTGAAGTTTTGTGAAGTTACTGTGTTTAAATGTGTGGAGAAATTAAAACACAAGATCAGAATCTAGAAGTCTTGATCAAGTCTGACCAAGTTTACCTGCACCAAGTTTTTATCTTATCTTTTCACAGTCCACTTTCCTTCCAGTGCCAATACCTTCAGGAACTTGTCAACACACGGCAATCTAATGGAGGTATTTTCTCAATCAAGATACCCTATTCCCAGGTGTCTCTATCTTGTGTCAACTTGCCAAACAACAAACAAATAAAACAAAAACTAAAGAGCACATGAATTTTTGTCTGGCTTGATTTTGCCCAATTCTTGTGTATGCTTTCACAGTAGCTGTGAATTCATGTGTTGCTTTGTTCAGGAAAGGATTCTCTGCTTCCTCTTCTATGATGATCACTATACCATGAAGGAAGAACGTAATATGAATGAATTAAAAGAATGTCTAATTTACAAGTGAGAACTCCACTCTTATCATCTGCATATCGACTCTTTGCAGGACATTGTGTTCCTTTCCATCTATTACCTAAAGAATCTTCTCTGAAGAGTTTTCTATCGGAACATTTGCTCAAATGCTAGACATAAACTGAGTAATCATTATTCGGTTCCTCGCCTTAGTATTTATAACTGTTCTATAAACTTGACAAAAGACAGAGGAACATTGCTCATTTGAACCTGGTATTACTTCACATTTACAATCCAAGTACACAAATAAAGCACCACATTTTGAAACATGCCTATTAATTTCTTTCAGAAATTAGATTATATTTCTTTTGCTACTCAAGAAACAAGAATTGTAATTCCTGATGGCTTCTTACCTTCATAATAAAATTTCTCCTGTATTATATATTCAAAGTGCAATATTTCACTCAGCCAACAAATATTAGTCTTGGGAGACAAAGGTTTTTTTTTTTTTTCTTCTGAAAGTGATACACATATTCACTTGAAATCTGAAATCAAGGTCATAATATATAATGTTTAATAATGATTATATGTATCCCATTTAAATGATTTAGTAGTATTTATTGATTTTCTTATGTTCATCAGAAGTGTTTATTTAACATAGTGTTTATTTAACAACATAAGCTAATGTTGTATGGGGTATATGCATCTTAATTTCAATCTATATTAACTCTTCTGACTGAAATATCAATGACCAATGTTGTACTTTGAATGTGAAATGACCTCATACACTTCTATGTTTGAACATTTGGGATTTTTTGGGAAGAATGCATAACTTCAAGAAGGTAGACCCTTGCTGAAGGAACTGTGTCATAGAGGGGGAGATATTTTTTTCCATGGCCTGTGACCACTTCCTGTTCTCTCCTTATTCCTTGACTTCAGATAAGACATGACCAATTGGCTTCCTTCTCCTGATATTGTGCCTACTCAGACATGGTGGAATGTATCCCCTAGAATGATAAGCCATAATAAGCCATTCCTCCATCAAACTGTTTTGTGTCAGGTATTTTGTCATAGCAACTAGGAAAACAGTAGAGAAAATTACAGAGATAAGTGGGATTGTTTTCAAGACAAACCTGACCATAGAGTTCTTACACTTCCAGAACTGGTTTACAGGAAAAAGATAGAAAAGTTTAGAATTTTGGGTTAGAAAAGCCTGGTGAATTATGAGTAGATATGAATGGACCACTATGGTTGAAATTTTGATGACTAGAAGGCCAAGAGAAATGTGGACAATGGAAGCAAGCCTGAATCATGAGGTTACAGAGACAGGAAAAGGTCTATGTCAACAGTTCTCATTCTGTGGATCACAACTCTTTCACAGGGGTCACCTAAGACTATCTGAACATCAGGTATGCACATTACAATTCATTATTCATAACAGTAGCAAGATTACAGTTATGAAGTAGCAATGAAAATAGTTTTATGTTTGAAAGTCACCACAACATGAGGAACTATATTAAAAGGTCACAGCATTAAGAAGTTTGAGAGAACTATGGGTGAGGGGCTGTTTGCAGAAGGATGGATAATTCAAAGGAGGATGCATCAACCCAGTATAAGTTATGGATGACTCAGGAAAGCTATTTTCAAGGAGTTTTCTGCATGAGTTGAAGTCAGAATGACTAGTTAAGTAGTCTCCTCTCTCATGTGGCTATTAATAGCAATATAACTCTTATGAATCTTGTAAGCCACAATATGTTCCTGAGCATTCTATATTTATTTACCTCTTGGGATTTGTAAATACTGTTTACTCCTTAATTACTGTATTATTCAGAGTTATCTGGAGTAACAAAACTTAAATAGCAGTGGCTCGCTACTTTCCTAATGTTGTGGTCCTTTAATACAGTTCCTCATTTTGTGGTGACCTCCAATCATAAAATTATTTTCATTGCTACATCATAACTGTAATTTTGCTATCATCATGAATTATAATGTAAATGTCTGATATGCAGATGGTCTTAGATTAGTCCTATAAAAAGGATTGTTCAATCCCCAAAAGTGCCATGATCCAGGTTGAGAACCACTGTTATATAGGCTTCCAGAGGAAGGCATAGCTCACACTAGATCTTCACTAAAGATCTGGATAAAAGGTGTGTCTTCCTATCTCAAAACTCCCAGAAGTAAATCTTGACACATTAAGAACAATTGAGTCTGGTGAATTATGTGTTCTAAGTGGTAGAGCGGCCTGCACATCAGCCTAGTTCTGTTGAAGAGCCTTCTTTTGTTCTAGACCTCACACAAAACTACCAGATTTCTGAGTCATTTGGTATATAGATTGGAGTAACACACAAGTGGAGGAATGTGCTGTCACCAGAATCAAAACTGTCCAACTAAATTTTGTTCTTCTTTCTTGGTGGTTAGAATACCCAGGTATAATAACTTATGCTTTACCTTAGAAGAATATCTCTGCATACCCCACACCACTGTATTCCTAAGAATTTCACTAAAGTAAAAGGACGTTGATTTTTGGTTGAATTTATTTCCCCTTCTGATGTGCATATGTGCTTTCAATGAGTTCAAAGTGGTTTATACTATATGCTTACTTGGTCCATTCAGCATAATGTTATCAATATAGTGCACCAATGTTGTATTTTATGAAAGAGATAGAAGATCAATATACTTCTATCTAAGTTATAACACAGACCTAGAGAAGTAGTATATTCTTGTGATAAAACTATAAAGGTATATTACTGGCCTTGCCTACTAAAAATTAGTTGTGTCTCATGGTCCTCATGGACAGATACTAAGAAAAAGACATTTGCTACATCAGTACCTGCATACCATGTACCAGGAGATGAGTGAATTTGCTCAAGTAGGAACACTACATCTGGTATAGCAGTTATAATCAGAGTTATGACTTGTTTGAGTTTTCTATAGTCAACTGTGATTTTCCATGATCCATTTGTCTTCTGCACTGGCCAGATAGGAGAGTCAAAGGAAGATTTGGTAGGAACCACCACCCTGCATCTTTCTAGAAGTCCTTGATGGTAACACTAATTACTGCGATTTTCTTCAAGCAAGGGTGCAATGCTATTGTTTGTTTGTTTTTTGTTGTTGTTTGTTTTGGTATGTTTTTTTTGTTTGTCTGGTTTGTTTTTTTGAGAAAGAATTTCTTTGTATAGCACTGGTTGTCCTGGAATGCAATCTGTAGACCAGGCTGGCCTCGAATTGTGAAATCCACCTATCTCTGCCTCCCAAGTGCTGGGATTAAAGGCATGCACCACCATCATCCAGCTGCAATACCATTTTTGATTCACTATTTTACTTGGCAGAGGCAATCTAAAGGCTTTCATTTGTTCTTCCCTGCCATATTAGCCCTCATTCCACAGATCAGGAAACCAATGTGTGAATTTTGCCAACTTCTAAGTATATCTATCCCAATTATACATTCTGGGACTGGGGAAATATCTACAGGGCTAGTTCAGAAAACCACTGGGCTTACTGTGAGTTGGAATTCAGCCAAACCTCCATTAATCACCTGACCTCCATAAGTCCCTGTTTTAACTGGAGAGCCACAATGTTTCTTGGGTTCTCCTGGAATCAGCATTAATTCAGAAGCAGTATCGAATAGACTCTGAAAAGAAAAGTCTGAATTTTTCCTTTTCCCCAATGTACAGTTAACATTGTAAAAAGTTTTATATCCCCCTGGGGAAGAAGTGGAGAATGGCTAACAGTAAAACTTTTAGGTATGTTATCAAGGTCCATCCTCAGGGGAACCTGACTGTCCCTTCATTCCAGAGTTTCTGGGTCTACAAACTAGCTCAAGTCTGAAAAATTGATACACTGGTCAAGATTCCCCTTTGCCATAACCAATGGAACCTTTCTTTCATTTGAGAACTTTTCCACTTACACAGATAGAAAAAAACAAAAACAAAAACAAAAAAACCCAGGAGGCTTTATATCTATTTTATGCTTTGAAACACCATGATTGATTAGCTAGTGTTGAAGATCCATAGGAGTCACGCCATGATAATATGAGCAGCAGCTTCTCCCACCTCTAAGATATGGCACAAGAAAATGGGAGGCAACAAAGCTCTTCAAATGTGCTGGTTTGTAGATGTAGATTCAGAGCAAAAGACAGTTTATTCCTTGGCTAATTTAATCACTGCTCCTAGTCTTAGAGCCCTAGAATATTTTACCCTTCTTATAATTCAAAACATTTAAGCCTAGAACTGGAAGGCTTCAGTCTCTGTACAATCTAAAATGTTTAAGCCTCTGAGATTTACTGTTTACTAAGCCACTCTGACTAGCTTCTTCTGAACTCAAACTCTTCTCCAAGCTGTCTTTTTCAAACTGATCGTCTGAGTTAGCTGATTTTTTCTGACTGAACTCTTTTCACTCTGGCTGACTCCCACAACTTCTCTGACTGAACTGCTCTACTCGGCTTCAAACTGACTTCTTCTTCCTGTCTGATACTGACTTCTGCTGAACTGTCTCTGTGTCTCTGCCTCAGACACCTCAGACTGCTTCAGACTGCCTCCCTCATACGGCCTCTGTGTCTTATCCTCTGTATCTTATCTTGACTCTCTGAACTGAGAGTTGGGGTTATCCTCACTCTGACTCAGTCTGCCAACTCTTCCTCTGATTTGTTACTTTGCCTTCCCTTCACTCTGACTCATCTCAGATTTTACATCTGGTCTCATTCTTTCTGAGTTCTGTTTCCTATCTCCAAAGTGCTGAGATTAAAGGTGCGAACCACAGTGCCTTCTTAATACTGGGATTAAAAGTATGTGCTAATATTCTTTCTACATGCCATCTGTTCTGCAAAGTCTCTGAATATGATCCCTTCATATAGATCCTTGGATTTGATCCCTCCTAGCTATCCTACAGGCCTTTCAATGTGATCCTTTCCCAGAGCATGCATGTTGCCAGATTAAATATTAAATATTCATCTACATTGGTATGCTTCTCACCATTTTGCATCATATAAGACTAGTGAAGGGCCTATCTTCTGGACCTTCCCTCTGTGGAGGATTAGGATTTATACAACAGACCCACTCTAGCATTACACTTTCCATGAGTTGGATTACACTTTCCCTGAGTTATAAAATCTGCTAAACAACACCAAGTCAAGGGATATCAGGCATCTCCAACTCTTCTTCAATAGGCCATCTTTTAACAAATGCTTAGCCCATGATTCAAACAAGCTTTTGACACCTTTTCTTTTTAACTGTGTAAGTTTCCATACTGAATCTAGATTCTGCATTCAGAGGGTCCATATCAATAAACTCAGCCTGATCCTGTTCCTTGTACCATTATCCCACACCCTTAAAATCTATTCCCACATATAGTCCCCAGTCTTCTGCTTAAATCAATTAGCAAATACATTAGATTCTTTAGTAGTGTATCATCTCTCCTCATGGACTACACTTTTTACCTCGTCTCTAGGAGCATGCTATATCTTAAGTCTGGTTATAGGTCTAGAGACAACTAATATTGGGTACTGAGGGACATCATTATTGTATTGCCTGACATTTCCTTCAGAGAAAGTCACTTCAGGTTCAGCAGACAACAAAAGATTAATTTCCTCAGTCAAAGATAGAAAATGCAGCTGGTTGGTAGTGGTGGCACAAGCCTTTAATCTCAGCACTCAGGACACAAGAGGCAAGCGAATCTCTGAGTTTGAGGCCAACCTGGCCTACAGAGCGAATTCCAAGACAGCCAGAAGTACATAGAGAAATGCTGTCTTGAAAAAAGGGGTAAAAAAAAAAGGTAGAAAAGGCAATATTTCAAGGTATGGGGCTGAGGGCAGAGTAACTACTTCTTCAGATGAAATAAACAAACCCTTGAGTATGTGAGAATTAAAAGATCTCAGATTCGACAGAGTCCTTCCACACATCCCCATCCCTAGTTAAAGTATCCCAGTCTTTACCAGTTAATGCCCTTACTTTAACTGCTGATAGCCTCCAATGCTAGGACTTGAATTTTCATTATAATTCATTCAAGCTTATAGTGAGAGCCTAAGTTTGATTTCTACAACTTGCGCTCCATGGCTGCTGGAAACAAGAATCTATTCCAGGGCACAGATAGAAAACTTTGGATTGTTTATGTGCATCTGGAGCATGTGAATATTGTTACTAAGTTCATTGTTGTCCTTTAATATATTCTGGGATGCTAGATATTGATTAATTTTATCACAGATCTCATTCCTATCTTTTGTCAGTTTATCCAGACATGCTAATAGCAACTAATCAGCATCATCATTTTTCATATTTTTTCCATAAAGTGTCAAAACTTTCATATACACACTAACCAAATCCATTGCTTCTCAAAATTGGTGAATTAGGATAATCAAGTGCATTAATTTCCTTAACTTTGTATTGCAGTTCACATAATTGGCTTTCAGTACTCTCCAAGTTTCTAGGAGAGGTTTCTGTAACTGGAGAGACTTTGGTAACTGCAGGTGTTGGCAAATTCAAAAGCCTATTCCAGATACTTAAAAGACACATCTTTATACTTCTGTTGCTAGAGAACCATGTCTGGTATCAAAATCTATATTAGTCAGGATTCTCTAGAGAAACAGAATGTATAGAATGCACACACACACACACACACACAAACACACACACACACCTATATGAAATTTAGTAGAATGACTTACAGGCTGCAAGCCAGCTTGTCCAACAATTGCTAGTGGTGAATAGAAAGTCCAAGCTGCTCAGTCCATATGGCTGGATGTCTCAACTGGCATTCTGTATACACTGGAATCCCAAGGAAGTAATCTCTAACACCAATGAAGAAATGGATTTGTTAGCAAGACAAGAGCAAGCAAAGAGAAAAAGTTGTCTCCTTCCATGTTCTTATATAAGCTACCATCAGATGGTGTGGTCGAGATTAGATCTGGATTAAGAGTGTGTCTTCAGGCCTCAAAATCTTGATTAAAAGTGTGTTTCTTGACTCAAAGATCCAGATTAGAAGTAGATCTTCCCACTTCAAATTAAGCAGAAACTTTCACATATGTCCTCTATTTGGAGGTTTTAGTTAATTCCAGAAATGGCAATTGTATAGGACTAGGCCTGTGTGATGTATATGAAGGGATCACATCCAGGGATCTATGTGAAGGAATTACATCCAAGGGTCTATATGAAGGGATTGCATTCAGAGACTTCTGTGGTTCAGATGGAATGTAGATAGAAATGTTAAGAATGTTAGTACACACTTCTAATCTCCATATTCAGAAGGCAGTGGTGGCTCATGCCTTTAATCCAAAAGACAGAAGCAGAAACAGGAACCAGAGCTCATAAGGAGTCAGTATCAGACTGGAAGTGGCATCTGAGATGAATGCAAGTGAAGGGCAGGCAAAGTGACAAACCAGAGGAAGAGTTGGCAAAATGAATCAGAGTGATGACCCAACTCTCAAAATAGAAAAGCAGGAGCAGCCTGAAACAAGAGTCAATTAGAGAGGCAATATGAAGGATAAGAGGCAGAGAGAGGACAAGACACAGAGACAATGAAGCAGTCAAACCAGACTGAGGATAAGGCAGAGAAGCACAGAGGCTGCCTGAGGTGGTACAGACCAGTGAGAGCTCACAGAGACAGAGGCAGTCTGAGGCAATCTAAGCAGAGACACAGGGTCCAATGTGTTGGATCAGAAACAGTTAGCAGCTTGGAATTTCAGTTTGAACCAGCAGATTGGAGAAGAGTTTGAGCCAGATCAGAAAAATGAGTTGATTAGTACAGCTCTGAGTTCAGAAGAAGCTAGTCAGAGTGGTTCTGAGAGAACCAAGACCCTCTTATGGTGGGTGGGCCCTGACCTCAGCTCTTTGTTTCCCTGCAAGATCCTCACGTCTTCCCAAGATCTCCATTTCCCTGCAAGATGTAAGGAGCCATCCAGTGTTCAGATCCTGACTAATTAGAGATATCCTCTAGCTACTGCCTGTTCTGCTTTAAAAGCCCATGTGGCTATAGCTCGTCATCTCCACGTTTTTAAATTGGTTGACCCTAGCATGCCAGAATATGTTCTGTGGAAATAAACTGCTTTGTATGGCCATACATATCTCTCAGTATCTACTTGAGCTATTTTAGGGACCTAACAGTTCAGTCAGCAGTAAGCCTCAGAAGCTTAAACATTCTAGGTGATACAGAGGCTCAGGCAGCCTTCTAGTTCTAGACTTAAACATTTTTTAGATTGTTTGGAGGCAGAGATGTTCCAGGGCTTGAAGAGTAAGATAAGTTTTTTAATTAGGCAAAGAATAAACTGCCCTTTGTCCTGAATCAATACCTACAGTCAATTTAACCACCAAGTTTAGCCATCACAATTAGTAATGAGTCTTCCTCCAGGACAAATGTTTCTGTAGGAGGAAATAATTACACAAAGGATTTTAAAATGGGAAATTATTCTGAACAAGAAAATAGAAAACACACCTTGAGAGCAAGACCAAACCCACAGCCTTGAACCTGGGAAAATAAATGATCATTTGAAAAAAGAACTCCTAGAAGGTCCCTGATCCCAGAAAAGCAAACGCTCATGTAAGTGCATCCTCAGAGTCAGCACAGTGAAGCTGATGCAGCTATGGTCAGATCACATCCATAGTCACAAAGCAGAGAGTGATAAATGATAAAAGTTCAGCTCACTTTCTTCATTTTATCCACTCAATGACCTTAGCTGATGGGCTGGTGCCACCCAGAGTTAATGTAGGTTCTCCCACATCAATTAATTTAGTCTAAATGATCTCTCCCTGATATTGTTAGAATCTAGTATCTTACATTATTCAATATCCTGTCAAGTTGGTACTCAATTTTAACCATCATATATCTATGTGCACACAAATGCACACACACACACATGCACACACACTCACACACACACACGCACACACACACACACACACACACACACACACACCTATAACATATTGCTTCTGAAAGCAAAACAGTATGCACTAGAATTTAATAGGCACACAGCATGTTGTAATAGGAAGGAAAGCCAGCAGTAAGCTCATACATTCATAGACATCTACAGGGTACCGATAATATAAAAATGTTGGAAATGAAAGTTAATTTAATAAAAGGTGATGGAAAAAGAAGATAGCACAAGCAAAGTAACAAAATACAATATAAAAAGTTAACTCCAAATTGATTAAAAAATTATTTATGAAATGATGATAAACTATAAAATTCTGAGGAGAAAACATTTTTTAAATGTTCTTGACTCTTTTCCCAGCAATTATTCTATTTTTGTGTATGACACAAAAGTAGAGATGACCACGATAAAACTAATCCAGTAAGTATTAATGAATTAAAATGTTTCTATACTGAAACTAATATAATTCCATTACAAAGACTACAGAATATGAGGCAGTATGCTATGTGTCTTTCAAGTATAAATTTGGAACTCCTATATATAAGTAACATAAACAAAGAGTATGAATAGGTATTACTCTAAAGAAGTTATAGAAATAGCCAACATATAACAATATGTAAACCTGAATTACAAGGATACCTTTTCACATTCAGGCAAGTGCATATTATTTCAAACAAACAAGTGTTATCAAGGTCATGGGAAAATTAAGACTCTGTGTCCTATTGGTTGGAATAAATAATTACCACTGTGTAAAGCACTATGAATATGCCTCAAAGGCTAAAATAGAGCAACCATCTGAGACTAGAGCTATAGTTCAGGGGGTAAAGTGCTTCCACATTCTAGCATGGATGAGGTCTTATGTTCAATTAACAACAATAAACACACGCACACATACGCACTATTCCCTTTCTAGTTATGTCCAAAGTTGTACACTTATGTTCCCAATAGTTTTTACTTTCAGATTATATAACTTAAAGTCATTTAGGAAGAGGGACTCTCAATTGAAGAATTGCCATGATGATTAGATTGAACTGGGGACACATCTGTAGGCCATTATTATGAACACTAACAGATTTAGGAAGGCACAGCCCACCACTGTAGATGGTTCCATTTCTAGGCAAGTTTGCCGGGATGTAGAAGAAAGCTAGCTACACATAAATTAATGAGCAAGCCTGCAAGCAGCATGCCTTTATGATTTCCACTTCAGTTCCTACTTAAGTTTCTGTCCTGCCTTTCTTCAATGATAGACTTTGACCTGGAAGTGAAATCTATTAAAACCTTTTCCTCTCTTCAACTTCTTTTTTGTCAGAGTGTTTTGTCACAACAGCAGAAGCTGGAACTGAGGACAACTTACCCTGAGCAACTCAAAGAAATCTGCACTCACATATTGTAGCATTTCATGCATGGCTAAGATGTGAAGCAATTCAAATGTCCATCAACATATCAGATAACATTGCATATAAATCTAAGAATATTATTCAACTATACAAAAGAGAGACATTCTATCATTTGCAGGAAAATGGCGGGCTTCAATACACTGTAGTACGTGCAATAGTCTATCACAGAAAGGAAGACACTGCACGAATCTCTTACACAAGAAATCTATTGTACCAGTATGTTACAATCATTTAACCTCAATTTAGGGGTAGAGAAAGGAAAGATAGAAATAAATCTTCACAGTATTTGCAACTGGTGTTAATATAGAGAGAAAGGTAGAAATCTTCACAGCTTCTTTTTAGGCTGTTCTAAGCTTGAAGAGGACTAGCTGACAGTGAGTCAGACTAGCATCTCAGATCTATAAACTCAGTGCCTCCAACCTTTGTTCTTTTAGGAATTCTCTCACTAAATAATGACAGTAACTCATCCAACAAAGCCCCAACCAATGCTCACTCTGACTCTTGGGCTTCAGACCTTTTATGCCCTAAGCCAAAAGTTCTTATCAACCCATGTGGCACCTAATCTCAAAAACAAGCTACAGGTGTCAGAATGACTGCACCTAACCAAATTATAGCCACCTGCATCAAGCATTCCAAACCTGTAAACTCATAAACAACTTTACAATAGCTGGGGTGGGAACATAAACCTCATCCAAACGCAATTTTGCGTTTTTAAAGAAACCAAAATAACAAAACCTTTTTCTAAATGTTCCTCTACAATCTATAGTAGTGAATCATAGTGTTGACCAAGGAAAGAAGGATTTTTAAAGTAAACAATCAATAAATGTAAAGATGTAAAGCTATTATTAACAGAAGATGAGCTCTAGAGTCTCAAGTACAGCACAGGCCTTTAGATGTCTATAGATATTGACGATTTAATTTTATTAGTAGGTCTTATGCTGTGTTCATAGCAGGAAAGAAATCACAACATGATCCAAGAAAACTTTTAAAGGCAATAGCTACTTTTAATACCTTGACTGTAATGACACAATAATACACATGTATCTAAACTTACCTAGTTGCATATTTTAACTAACCACAGATTTTATATACATCAATTGCACACCTGGAATAGGAAAAAAAGTAAGCATTCTTTGATGGAGTCTTTCAGGAATATGATTACTTCAGTGAGCTTTGAAAGTTTTTGTGGTTACCTAAACATATAGCGATAGGAAGATAGGTATGTGCAGGTGTAGAAAGAAATGCGTTTTGTCATATGTTACAGCCTAGAAAAATTGAAGGATACTACGCTAAGTAAAATACACCAGTCAAATGACAAATGCTGTGTGATTCTACTTGGATGGTGTATATAATATAGTCATATTCAGAATAGTTGCTACCCCGGACGGGGGCAAGAGCACAAGAGAGTTGCTGTGTGTTAGACAGAGAGATTGGCCAAGCAAACTGCTCCAAAGATCTGTTGAGCAATATGGTACTTAGAGTTAGAATTTTGCATGCTGTGCTCAAAGCATAATGAATGTTCATGATTTTTTTTTATGAGTTGTAAAATAGGATTAGCAAAACAAACCAGTTTTGGACGTGATAAGCTGTTTTTGTTTTTGTTTTTCATTGAAATCTAGAACTGTGGGGCTTTTGATTTTGTTTTGTTTTTTTTAATTTGCTCAGTTTTCTGGGTGTGGGTATGATAATCCAAAGACAAAAACAAGCTTCAAAAATCAATTGTGAGTTCATGCGCCTCATCACTCTTTAAGGAATCTGAGTCCTCATTATTTTCCAATTTTCCGTTACATACTTGCAACCTCATTCACCTGATCAGATAGCAAGCCCTTCTCACAAGCACATTTACTATTTATAAAATCTGAAATATTGTCAAGACCCACAACATTTGAAATTGAATGTAATAAGCATAATCAAAATCGTTTGTACATTTAAAATCAAATGTGCCTTATTCTCATTTATATTTCTGAAAGTCAACATGAACCACAATTTAAATTCTTTACTACTCACAAAGGAATTCTGTGTACTGCTCATTTCCCACATCTTAGCTCTTTTGAAAATCAGCATCGTCCTTATATAGTTTTACTTTTTAAATTTAAAGTATTTTTCCTTCATGAATTAGAGTTTCCCCTCCCTCCACTCCTCTCAGTTCCTCCTCACCTCCCATCCCATACGGATCAAGCAAGTTTTGGTCTCTCATTAGAAAATAATCAGTCTTCTAAGGGATAATAAAATAAATGTTATAAGATAAAACAAAAACAAGCACATCAGAATAGGGGGGAAAATGTAAAGAAAAGAGCCCAAGAAAAGGCACAAGACACAGATATAGACACAGAGATATAGTAGCTTGCCCACATAGAAACTTCATAAAAATACAAAACTGGAAGCCATACTATAGATGGAAAGGACGTGTAGGATAAGAAAGTAATTTTTTTTTTAAAAAAGTGAAAAACAGAAGGAGAGAAAATTTAAAAAGCAATAGGAGGAGGAGGAGGAAGAAGAAGAAGAAAAGGAGGAGAAGGAGAAGGAAGAGGAGGAAAAAGAGGAAGGAAAGGAAGAAGAGAAAAAAAAAGCCCCGACAGAACATTGTGTAGCAGGAAGGCTCCAAGGATGCATTAAGCCTGTTTTGTGTACTGCTAGGCATGGAACCTACCTTAAACATAGTTTGTTTCCTCTGTGAGACTCCCTTGCAGAAAACTAAATTTTTATTAGCAAATGGTTTTCAACTGGAGATAGTTTCTGTGTTGGGGATGGGGACAAGTATGCACTTATCTCAGCTCTAGGAAACTATCTGCTACAGACTCATGCAGGCCCTGTGCATGCTATCTCAGTCTCTGTGAGATAATATATGTGTAGATCGTTTGGAGTTTAGAAGGCCTATTCTTTTGATGTCCTTCACCCCATCTGGTTGTTATTACTCTTCTGCCACCTCTTCCATCAGGTTTTCAGAATCCTAGGGGAGGACTTGATGGAGTCATTCCATTTAGGAGTGTTCTGAAATCTCTCACACTGCATGTTTTCTGCTCTTTGTATTTGTTCCCATCTACTGCATGAGGAAGCTTCTCTGATACTTTGTATTCTTCCCCTCCTCTCCATATCCCCTGGATCTTCATCAGATAACTTATTGATCTAGATAAGGTCTTAAGTTTTATATGCAATAGATCTGAAAAGACTGGGCAACCATATCTTGTTCTTGATGTTTTTAGTGGATTTGCTCATTTCTCTTTATTTAAATTAATGATGGTTATGGGCTTGCTCTAAACAAACTTCCTTTATTATTTTGAGTATGGCCCTTGTAACCCTAGTATCTCTGTGACTCTTAACATGAAGGAATATTGGGCTTTGTAAGAGGCCTTTCTGCATCTAAAGAGATGATCACATGGTTATTGCTTTTCAGTTTGTTTATATGATAGATTATATCTTTCAATTTATGTATGTTGTATCATGACTGAATCTCTGGGACAAACCCTACTTGGTCATGGTGGATGATGATTTTGATGTGTTCTTGGATTTAATTTACAAGTACTTTATAGAAAAATTTACATCTATGTTAATAATGGAAATTGATCTGTAGTTTTCTTTCTCTGTTGGGTCTTTATGTGGTTTTGGTATCTAGATAACTGTGGCCTTATGAAACAAAATGGATAATGTTTCTATTTTAATATTCAAGGAGAATAGGGATTAACTATTCTTTAAAAATCATGTAGAATTGTGCAATTAAACTACCCAGCTCTTTTTGTTGTTTTTTTGTTTGTTGGTGGATTTTAATTACTATTTATATTTCTCTAGGGATTATAGATATGTCTGTTTAAAATGCTTATCAGAACTTGGTTAAACTCTGGTAAGTGGTATGTATTGAGAAAATTTTCCCTTTTAGGTTTTGCAAGTTGGTGGAATGAAGGTTTTTAAAGTATGTTCTTATGATTCTGTTGATTTCTCAGTCTGGTATCTAGTCTACCTTTTCATTCTAATTTTGTTAATTTAGATATTCCCTCTCCTCCTTTTAGTTAATTTTAATATGGGTGTGTGAATCTTACTGATTTTCTCAAAGATTGAACTCTTTGATTGATTATTTGAAATGGGTGTTTTTGTTATTTTGTTTCTATTTTATTGATTTCAGCACTGAATTGTATAATTCCTTACCTTGTATTACTTTTGAGTGTGACTCAGACGTTTTCTAGAGCTTTCAGATATCTTATTAAAGCATTAGAATAAGATCTTTCCAATTATTTTATGTAACTATTTTAATAGGTTCTGAAAATGCTTATCAAAATTGTTCTCATATTGTCCCGTAAGTTTGGGTATGTTGTATATTCATTTTCACTCAATTATAGAAAGCTTTATTTTCTTTCTTAATTACTGTCTTGACTAACTTTTCATTTAATATTGAGTTGTACAGTTACCTTGAGTTTGTAAGCTTTCTGATATTTCTGTTGCTGTTGATATCCAGCTTTGATCCATGGTGTTCAGATAGTATATAGGCTGTTGTTTCAATTTTTCTTGTATGTTCTGAGACTTGATTTGTGTCTGAATATGTCTTCAATTTTGAAGAAAGTTACATGAACTGCTTTGAAGAGGTATATTCTTTTGTGTTTGAGTAAAATGTTCTGTAAATATCATTTAGATCCATTTGGTTATGATGTCAGTTAGCTCCAGCAGTTCTCTGTTTAGCTTTTGTCAGAATGATATGCCTACTGGAGAAATGAGATATATAACTCACTCACTATTACTGTATGAATGTCAATATGTGTTGTAAACTTTACTATTTTTTCGTGTGAACTTGAGTCCCTTGTGTTTGGTTCATAGATGTTAATAACTTCAATATCCTCTTGGTTATTTTTTTTTCCTTTGGCGAGTATGCTACATCCTTCCATATCCCTTCTGATTTTATTTTTGGTTAAAAGTCTACCTTGTTAGACACTAAAATGGCTACGTCATTATGTGGATATACATGTATAGGAACATGAATATATAAAGATTTTGGCAATGATGCAGTTTCAAATCTGTGTGATAGTCTATATTAATAAGTGATAATTCAACATCCAAATAATGATCTTTCACTTACATTCTCTACATATGGCTTCCAAATTCATTATCATTTTTTTTGTTTGTTTGTTTTTTGTTTCAAGACAGGATTTCTCTGTTATAACTCTGGCTGTCCTGGAACACACTCTGTAGACCAGGCTGGCCTTAATCTCACAGAGATCAGCCTGCCTCTGTATCCTGAGTGCTGGGATTAAAGCATACATCACTACCATCCGGCCTCATTATCAGTTTTATATTAATCCATATGGAAATGCACAACCACCCTTGCACACTGTCTTACTCCTCATTCCAAACCTAGGACTTGGGAAGAGGTAGCAGGAGTATTAGAAGTTCAAGGCAAGCTCCAGCTATGTGAGACCCCATTTCTACAACCCTCAATCCAAATAATACAAAGCTAAAGCAATAAAAAACAATTCCTCAAATTGCTAAATACCAAGTAGTACTATATTCTAGCTAGGAAAGGACCATTATCATTATAAATAAATCAAGATAGGGTTACAAGCTTTTACAAACTTACCAATAAGAATTTTAAGCAAAAATGTTTGCAACATTTTATCAAATCTATTTATCCTTTCATTTAATTCCAATGTCTTTCAGAGCTTTCTGTGACATCCTCTAGAGCTTCTGCATATATCTATCATATTTCACATAATTTTGCATCACAACATTTCCCCTGATCAAAGAGAAACCTAAATGCTATCATTGTATAATAATCTACTTTAAGGTTTACTAGTCAGCATAGTGTTTGACATTTGGTTGTTTTGCAATAAATAGTTTTTGGCTAAATATAATAAACCTGGAGTATTCTATTAAGAAAATGAACATAATCATTAAGACAATGAAAATTATTGCCCTAATAATTAGAGAGCAAGGATACAGCGACTAAAAAGCAACTTCTTGTCTCGTACCTCAAGATTATTTCCCTCACAACACTTTAATCACACAGTGAATTCCCGTCAGCCACCAGAAGCTCATGAAAGTGTAAAAGCTTAAATTATTTGACCCTAAATCTTAATATGATCTGGTCCTGTCAATATTTTCAAAGAAATTTATATTCTTTGGGATTTTTAAACAAAATTTGCAGTTTCAAAAATGACAGCTGGTGACTTACTGTGGAGATTTGCCGTGGTGCCGAAAACATCGAACTAGACAGCTGAATGATCTTAGTACCATGATGCTTTTACAAAAGGCATTGCATCTGTGACTTGCCTCAATGCTTGAAGCTTCCTGCAGAAAATGATTAGCTACAGAAAGTACTATATCATGCTCCCCCCCCACGGAATGGCTCTTTTCATTATTTTCAAACTTCAATATACCTTTGAAGATCTGTAGTAATCTATGATTTGCAAATGACTTCCATAATGTAAGTTCCAAAAAGGTTGTTATTAGGTTGAAATATAATTTTTTTGTACAAACTGAACCCTAGCCTTTGATATTAACATAGCCAAAGCTGTTATAATGATTTTAGGATGTGCAGACTAGGAATATTCTGTAATTCATTTGCTAATGAGGAGATTATTGAGTTCTTTGTGTTTTGAATGGGAACACTTTGACAAAATTCGTAAGTCTATCAAATATTTCAAGAAAACTTCATACCTATACTTAAACTAAATAAACATAATTGTATTAAATTGTTGAGGCCTTGTTTGAAATAATTAAATGTTCTAATTTCTCTTATATTTGGAAGCAATAACAAAAGAAAATCATTAATAAACCTGTCCAATGTAAGAATCTGAAATTCTACATATTAATGTGTATATGATTAAATATGTGCATGTGTGTGGTGCTCACAGAGGCAAAACATGGTACTGTATACAATAACCTTGGAGAGGTATAGGTTATAAGTTGCCTGATATGGCTATTGGGAACCAAACTTAGGGCCTTTGAAAGAGCTGAGAGCATTTTTAAGTTTCGAGCCATCTTTCTATGCCCTTCATTTTTAAAAATATTAATTCCATGAAAAAAGTTTTTTTACTTGTAAAAAAAGATTTCCAGTTCAAGTAATGAGCATGAGTATTAATAGTAAGTGTCTTTATGGTAAATATTGCCAGTATTTTATAAACATAAAATATTTTGGACTCATTAATCAATCTATTTAGATTAGGGTAAATTAATATAGTACACTAACAAAAATTTTCTAATGAAAACACACATATTCTGATATAGATTTCTTAGAAATATTCATAAATGTTTATTTTTATTAAATAACATTCAACTCTTGTCCAGATTCACACATGATATTGAACTTATGAGTATATGAAGGTATTTAATTTTATATGAAAGGTAAATATATGGCAAATTTTCCACAAATTACCCAAGATCAGATAAGAATGCTGAAATTTGATTTGTAACATATGTGAGTCTCTTCATGTGGATAGTACATCTATATGTAAACCTGTATACGTGTGAAGTTATATTTTAGAAATTTTATTTATATTATTCTCTCCTGTGTTAAGATTTTTGAGTTATCTTTCACTCCAACTGCTGGTTCAACAAGCTTACAACTTTTAAACTTAAAAGTTGAGAGTATTATTTTTCATGTTGGCTATTACCACAAGCTACAATTTGAAACCTGTCACAATAAATATATATCAAAGAAATATGTTGTTAAAGACTACAGGGATAAAGCTGAGACTTACTAGTATACTTTAAAGTACAACCAAAAGAAATTTAAAATATTTACCATAGACTTTTAGAAGATCATTATAGGAATAATGAAAAAGTGGATATGTATTATCCTAGAAATAATTAATAATTGTCAAATACCAATACTATTAACTACTCTGTGAACAACTATTTTTTTCTTTCTTTTATTTTTCTTCTCTTGTATAATACATATCAACACCCCACCTACTCTCCCTGCATTCCTCTCAGCTCCTCCCATGTTCCTTCTACTCCTATTATATAACCTCTCCACCCCTACCCAGTCATCCCCACCCCCTACTTTTCCCCATAGAAGAATTTAACATGTAGTTGTATCTTCAATTCTTTAAAATAAAAGTACCATGGAATTATTAATCACTTATCATGATATTCTACATAAAATGAGAATTTATATTATAAATCGATTGGCATGAGTTGGAATTTGGAAGAAGCTTTCATCAATCATAGAATATTGATTCAAAACTATGAAACATCTGTACAGTTACAAAAACTACCAATTGAGTAAAAAGGAATGAGAGAGAGAGTTTTTGCCAATTTCACAATGAACAGAAGATTAGTATCCAGAATATACAAAAAACTAAAAAAAGAAAAAAACCCACAAAGGATCAAGGAAACAAATGATCCAATTAAAAGGTGGACTATTGGTCTAAATGAGAGTTCTCAATAGAAAAAATAAAAATGGCTAAGAAATACCTCAAAAAAGTGTTTACCATCCTTAGGAATTAGGAAAATACAAATTAATATAACTCTGAGATTTCATCTCATCCCAGTCAGAATATCTAAGATAACAAAACAAATGATAACAAATGTTGGTGAGTTTGTGGTAAAAGTGGAATCTAACTTCACTGTTAATGAGATTCCAAACAGATACAGCTACTCTGGAAACCAGTAGGGAGAATGATCAATAAATAAAAGTAAATCTATCATGAGACCAAACTATACCACTCCTTGACATATGCTCTAATGACTAAATATCCTATTCCACAGATATATTTACTCAGCAATGTTTGTTGCTACCCTTAGAAACCAGGGAGGTATGAAAGGACCATTTTGGGAAAGCAGCTTGAGAGGAGAATAGCAGAATGCAGGTGAAATAAAGGTCAAAAGGAAAAATGGGAAATGGGAATGGAGAGGGTGGTCAGTACAGAAGTATGAGGGAGGAGAGATAAATAGTAGCAAGAGTATTTGTTAAAGCCCCAAGGCATCTTCCTATTTTATAATTACTGAAATTCTATACAATACATGTAAATGCATGTACACACACACAATTCATGTAAATATATGTACACACACACACACACACACACACACACATATATATATTATACCACTTAGGCTGAAAATACTCTCCACAAAAATCATAATCTAACAAAATCCAAGTTCTATACACAAGAAACCATCATTGAATGCTTGATCAGGGTCATCCAAGTGACTCCTATGACAATATAGGCAGACAATGGCTTTTGCTCTTGGTTGTCTCTCAGAAGTTAAAGGCAGGCATACTCAAGGTGTAGGATTTAGAATGTCCAAGATAGTTAAAAAGCAAAGCCCTACCCCTGCCAGTGTATCTAGAATAGCTGACAGATTACCAGTAACTGCCTATGTTCAGTGTCTTAGAAACTATTGTTTATTTTCAGTTTTTGATGTTAGTGAGATACTCAATCCATATGTACCTCCTTCTCTATCAGAATCAGAGACAAGGAATTTTTACTATATTAATTAGACTGTACTAGCAAGGAAGATTTTTTTTTACTTTATTACATTTTATTACATTACAAAGTACAAATTAATAAATTTGAGATTATGTATGGACAGAAGGTAAAAATTAACATAAGAAGGAACTACATCACATGAGGAAAGCAGGGAAGCAGTGCTCTAATGTTAAGTTTATTCAACACTTCCATTTCTTTTATTTGTCATAATGCTTCCATAATGCATACAAATATATATCCATATATATATATAAATAGAATATAGGTATATAGATAGATAGATAGATAGATAGATAGATAGATAGATAGATAGATAACTTTTGACTAACAGCTTCAAAAGTTACTTGCTGTAACATAGTGTTGGTGCACCATATGGTCTTTGAGAATTAGCCTAGTAACCTACTCCAAACTCCTAGTAAATTATAATATCTAGTTACCATTTTATATAATATACCCCTACATATACCTCTACATATCTATCTGGATTTTACATTGTAAAATGTGAAATGTGATGTAAAACATTATCTTTTATCTCATTGTTTTTTTTATCATTTTAGTAAGAAGAGAGAGGAGGTTGCCTAAGTTAACTGGAAAGAAATGTGCCATAGAAGAACAAACCATTGCATTGTTTAAAGCATTATTGAATGTCATGTTAACTGTATTTCACAGTTGCTGTTATTTACATATGAAACATTGTTAAAATAAAGTTCGGGCACTTAACAGAGAGTCCAACATTGAATTTTCCAATGCTCTTTATTAATCACAAACCATGTCAAATCTCAGGGAATTCTAATACCCAGGCAGCTAGGCAAAGAGCTCACTCCAAGGCTTCCTCACCCCATGCTCTCCTCTTGGTTCTCCTCCTGCTCCTAGCTTCTTCCTTCTTCTCTGCTGTCTGTCTGTCTCCTTTTTTCTCTGCCCTTGCCCTAGTTCTTTTTTATTCCAAATCCTCTCTGTCTTCACCCAGCCTTCCAATATACCAATCAATGGAGCCTAACCTTCATCTGCCTTAAGGCTAAGGAATGTTCCATTCTTGTGGAGAGCGGGATAGCCACTCCTTTGTTTACTGGTAGGCAGTGTATCCTTTACTTGCTTCAAGGACAGCTTACTGGAACATTATCCACAACTAAAATCTCCCACAACAAACTCTCCAAAACAATAACTCTCAATATTGTTTTATGAATAAAAATCTCTATAATATCAATTATCAGTTTTATGAGCATTACATTCAAGAATATGTTTAGGAATTCTATCTTGCCTCCACAATCCTAAATTTTAATTATTTTTACACAAAACATGTATATTTTTAAAAAATTATCTCTGCAAAATGTTTAAGAATATAATAGACAAATTCTATACATTTTCAGTGAAGTTGATTTATGCAATATCTGTTATGAAGCTCATAATGCCAGTTTTATTTCTCTTCATATTTAGCATTACTTTAAATTAATCAAAGTATTTACTTCATCAATGTGTTTAGAGTTCTTGATACAATTAATAAGAATACAGTAAAAAGAATATATACCTTTATTTGTGTATGCATTATTTAATCAGTAGAATTTATTCACGGCATGTGTGTGAGATCCTCAGCTTGGTAATTACAAACACATCAAGTTGAGCAAATTATACATAAATACTGTCCTACAATTTGCTACTGATAACAATCGGAGAATACAAAAGCAATCTATGTTTTCCAGTTATCTACTTAGTTATCCAGATGATACTGTCCTTGTCTCTCAGGGAATGTGCTCAGCTGCAGTCCTGCTGATAACCATCTGCACTTACTTAAGGTTTCTTATCACGTCAGCCAAAGTCAGATAGTTTTCTATGATTAGCTTCATAAGTCTGTGGAAGAGTTAAAAGGAATTCTGGTATTAAAATGCTCTGAAATTCACTGTTAATTGCCTTCGTTGGCCCATTAAAAGCATTCCTGAAGTTCCTTGACATTACCGTGGCTTAGAAGTATCCAAACACTCCAGCAATGTTTGCTCAATTACCTGCAATGACCTACTTGTACTTCCTCAATCTCTCTCTCACATCTTAAAACAATGAGATATTTCATACAAGTCGTGTACAAATACACTTAAAAGATTAAATTTGGGCTGTCTGTCTTATTTTACTTTATTATTATAAAATAGTTTAAAAATTAACTTGTAGTAGAACATTTTATCTTTTAGTCCATCATCACAGCTGTTCAAGGGTAGAAAAAATGTTAGTGCACACCTTTAATCCCAGCATTCAGCAGGCAGTGGTCCACATACCTTTAATCCATAAGACAGAAGCAAGTAGAAGCAGAGTAGGCAGCAGAGCTCAGAAAGCGTGTCAGACAGAAAGTGACTTCTGAGATGATTCTGAATGAAGATCTGGCAAAGTGAAGACTCAGAGGAAGAGTTAGCTGAGTGAGTCAGAGTGAGGACATGCCCAACTCTCATGATATAAAAACAGGCTCTCAGCTCAGAGATAAGACAGTCAGTTAAAGAATCAGCAAGATAAGTTATTGAGGCAATCTGAGGCAGAAAAACAGAAGCAGTTCAGCAGAAGAAGTCAGCTAAAAGTGAGAGTCAGTTTGAAGCTCAGCAGAACAATTCAGTCAGAGAAGTTTCAGGAGTCCGCAAAAGTCAGAAGAGTTCAATCAGAAATAGTCAGCCAGCTCAGGTCAGTTGGAATTAGCAGCATGAAGAAGAATTTGAGCCAGAACAGCAAATTAGTTGAATCAGCCAACCTGAAGAATCAGTTGAGTTCAGTATAGCTTTGAATTTAGAAGGAGCTAGTCAGAGTGAATCAGTCAACAGTAAGTCTCCAGTGCTGAAACAGTCCAGGTCCAAACTAACATCTTGAAGATTAGATTGTACGGAGGCTGAAGCCTGCCAACTCTAGATTCAAAATTATATTGTGTGGAGGCTGAAACTCTCTAAGGACCAGGGATTGCATTAACCAAAGAATAAACTGCCTTTAAACTTAAATCTACATCTACATGTACTTCTTCCCATTCTTCTTTAAAAATTGTACAAGTGAGTTTTGTGTTTTTATTTTTTGATGATTCAGAATCTTACTTGTTTCAAGATGAGTAATACAGAATACCCTCTTTCTTAGATATTGTTAGATATCTTTTTTACCTATCTCTATTTATCCCTTATGAGCCTCTCCAGTTTGTTCGTTTTATGCGTATTTTGAATTCTAAAAATTCTTTCCATTTTCAGTGGGGAGAGAGATGTGAATATATAGCACAGGAGGGTTTTGGGGAGAAATGATTAACACTAAGTATACTTGAAAAGGTTGTATGAAAACTTACTGTTTTATTCATTCCATTATGTGTATGTATATACATTTTTGCATATATATGTATATGTTTTTACACACATACATACTTATACAAGAGTTTAGTTGGAGTTAGCCTGTGTGGGAAATGTGCTCCTCCACAAAACCACAGGTTGATAAATGCAAAGCTAATGCCAAATGTGGGGAACCTCATTTCAAATTGTTAGTCAGGGTTGGCACAGAAGCCTCCCAAACATTCTACTGTCATTGTCATTGTCATTACTCATGTTTGACCATAACTAGACTATAGGACTGTATTGTTGAAGATTCCACATACTTAGGGTATGCAACATGAAGAAATCAAGTTGTTATTGACCAGAAATTTTATTCATTGATGGCTCATTTTTCTATTACTGGAAGGTGCTATGCAGGTGCTGGGGTAAAAAAATCATCAAGTCTTACCTAGCTGTGAATTCTGTGAATTACAATACTAACCAATTGTAAGAAGATTTTCCATATTTACAATATCAGCACAATATTTTCACAAAAATGGGTGTAACTGCAATTCTATGATTAGAATTAAGGCTCACTCCAGTGGAGGAAACACTTGTCTGGTGTTTTAAATCTGGCCAAGATCTCAGTTGAGAGGAGATTAAAGATATCAAACAGCTCTGTAAATTTGCATCTCTATGTATATAGATTAATGTAGTTCTCAGACTTTGCCAAGACTTTTCCCTGTGCAGTGGAGAGTGGTTAATGAAAAATGTATAACTGCTCAAAGTGCAGAGAATAAACCTGTGGAATACTTAGCCACAAATGGGGCATGTAGTAGTTACCTACTGTATGACTCATGACAGAAGACTCGGAGGCATTTTCATATGTAAACCCTTCCAGACCTCAGAGAAGGAAACCACTATCATGCCTAGTGCCATCCTGGACAATGGAACCATGAGCAGCTGAGCTCAGTTGTTTTTGTTTTTTTTTTTTTATTCTGAACTCCTTAGGTGCTCTACTGATACCATGTGTAGATCATAAACAATTAAACATCCCCCACTGAAAAATAATACCTGCAGACAATACAAAATACCAAAACCTAGGCAGCCTCTTACCCGATAGTACATGAAACAATTATTTGGACATAACTGAAAATGAACTTCCACAACAGGGATATCTATGTTATACCCCCCTTCTCCAAAGGCTCAGGGTTTACAATGGAAGGAGGGGAAAGACTTTAAGAGCCAGAGGCCAAGAAGGACTGAGGAGAGAAACATTTAATCATTTAATCCAGCAACATGGCTATTCTGGAAAGGATCACATTAAAGGACTGTGTGATAGCTAGGAAGGGATCAAATCCAAGGGTCTATATAAAGCAATCACATTCAGAGGTCCATGTAAAGGGATGGCATTCAGAGTCCTGTGTGGTCCTGATGGAATGTAGAAAGAATGTAGTACATACCTTTAATCCCAGTATTCAGAAGGCAGTGGTGCATGCCTTTAATCCTATCATATAAAAGACAGGAATCAGAACTCAGAAGGAGTCAGTGTCAGAGAGGAATCAATGTGTGAGGTAAATCATAATGAAGGCCAGGCAAAGTGACAATTCAGAGGAAGAGTTGGCATAGTGAGTCAAGAGTGAGGACTTGACCTACTCTCACAATTTTGCAGACTCTCGTCTCAAATAAACAAAGGGGATAAGACAGAAAGGAATATGAGATAAGACACAGGAGCAGTCTGAAGAATCTGAGGTCAAGACACAGAGGCAGTTCGGCAGAAGATGTCAGTATCAGACAAAAGAGTAAGTCAGTTTGAAGCCAAGCAGAGCAATCCAGTCAGAGAAGTTGCAGGAATCTCCAGAGTCTGCCACAGTCATAAGACTAACTTCAGAAATGGTCAGCCAGCTCAGAAGGTCACTTTGAACCAGTCAGCTTGGAGAAGAGTTTTATTCAGTACAGCAAGTAAGTTGATCAGTACAATGCTAAGTTCAGAAGGACCTAGTCAGAGTGGCTCAGTCAACAGTAAGTCTCAGAGCCTTAAATGTTATAGATTGGTTGGAGACTGATGCTGAAGCCTTCTAGGTCTGAGGTAGCATCTTGAAGATTAGATTGTATGACAGGAGACTGAAAAATTCCAGGGCTCCAAACGAGGACTGGGAATTGAACTAGCCAAAGAATAAACTGCTTTAGTCCCGAATCTATGGCTACAGAAGACCAAAGGTGTGCAGTGTATTCTAGATGTGCCAGGACTACTTCACTCAAAAACTCACAGAAGCTGTGTTTATTTGTACAAGACCTGCCCAAGATCAAACCAGACAACATTCCAGCAAGAAGTGGGGAGGGGCTCATCAGCTGCCATCCTTTGCTAATGATCTATTGACAGCTGATGACTTCTTGATATAGGAGAGTAGGTCCTCTTTAAAGATGTTTTACTTTATATATTGATCATTCTCCACTGGAGAGTGGAAAAGAAGTGGGAAGTGAGGTGGAAGGAGTGGATCTTGGAGAAGTTAGAGGAATCAGAAGGGAATAAATCCCATCAAAATACACTATATATTTATGAAACTTTCAAAGAATAAATAAAAATATATTTAAAATTTTGCTCCAGAGTTTTGACATTATGCATTTTGAATAAAGGTAAAATTAGCTTTGGGTTAAAATTTTATTTGAGTCACAAAATGTAGGCTAGCATGAGAAAACAGTTTGAGATATATTCTTCTGGAGATTAATTTTGACATTGATAAAAGTTTTGTGTGAATTATATTCCATACTTCATATTCCATTTGGTGGGAATAGAATGTATACACACAAAACACACACACACACACACACACACACACACATTATGTACGGAATTTTTTCTTTGAATGCCTATATATTGAGATACTAATTTGAAACCTAATATTTGTAGAGCCCTGATAGGCATAATTAAAGAGACAGCATGGAAATGGAGATCTTTCATTGTACAACTTATAGTTGAGAAGATGGATTAGAAATATATGTGCAAATAATATTTTAAGTCTAAAATTGTACCATGAAATCAAGATTATTGAAAAAAAAACCAGAATAAAAAGGTGGTATTAGGGTCATAATTAGTCTGAAATCTTATTCTTTCTAGGATGATGTGTTATTAGTATTCTTTGCCATCTTGACTAGAGTTGGAAGCATCAAGAAAACACAACTCTTTGGGAATCAGTGAAAACTCTTTGTGAAGGTTTGACTGAGGAAGGGAGGTCCATGCTGAATGTGGATAATATCATTCTACTGGGTAGGATCCCAGACTGAATAAACAGGTAAAGGAGGTGTACTGAGTACCAAATGTTCATTTCTTTCCATTTCCTAACTACCATAGAGTATGATCAGTCATCTCATTTTTCTGCCACCATGCCATCCCCACCATGATGGACTGTCCCTTCAACCTGTAAGTCAAAATAATCCTTTCCTTCCTTAAGTTGTTTTTCTAGGGTATTTCTTCACAGCAAAAAGAGTAAAGTGATTAATACAGGCATGAAGAATGAGATGCCAAGACATGGATATTAAATTTTTCCTTCAGTTAATTGACTTTTAATCAGTGATGTTTTCAAAATTATGATCTACAAACATAAGACTGCAGACAGTACATTAATTATTACTACAATGGACTTACATGTTTTAACTTAGCAGAAAATGATCAATAAAATTTCAAATTCATTCTTATAATTATGTATTATGGATTCATATTGCTCCTATTGTCTAACAAAGTATTTTCTGTCTAACAGCAACATGAAAACTTTTAAGCAGATTCTGGCACTTTCCAAAAGTCACTAACAAAGTCTGAGTTTCTAGAAAACATATGTCGTTTTGGATTTCCCTAAGTCTCAGGTAGGTGGTTACCTACTCACTCAATGTGTTTATGAACTAGCCATATGGTATTTAAAAGCTCACATCGAAGCCTTTTAAAAACTGCATAGACAGAACCAAAGCATGCTAGTTAATGTTGTTCTCTATTCAGGGACTACAGAGGTGTCTCTGTGTTCCAAAACCTGAAGCCAAAACATTTTAATATTTGACTTCCACTCTATATTTTAATCAGCTGTATCAACCAAGAATTACATTAAAAGCCTGAAAGTTTGTTATATTTTCCTCATCACATAAAAGTTACACTTAAAATATAGCTTTTCCCAAAACTATTCCATGTTATAATGTTTTGAAATTAATTTATGTAGAGCAATGCCTGTTCATGTGCCTCATTATCACCATTGATTATTTGCAGGTGTCAATGAATGGGAAGCCAGGGAATGGGTTTGTTGGTTCCTTATAAATATTGAAATGTCTTGAAAAATATATTGTGATGTACAGTATGATTTTTCTGAAATGCAAATATAAATATTTCTATAATTCTCCTCAAAATGTTTTTATGCATGCAAGAATATAAATGCAAAAAATGAAATAAATTGTTCAGATCATTGGATAACAGAAATTCGTGATGGAAGATGGTTTGAGATTGTGTGCTCTCACTTCTTCCCTCATGAATAGAAAATGCATTTACATTATGTCACGTGAAAATATCGAACAGCTGCTTGGAAAAGGAGAAAAGCAAGAATGCCAGCCTGCCGAGGGGCTGCGGTGCCAACATGAGATCAGATGCACAGAGTAAACAGAAACGGCATTCAGGAAAGGTGATAGGCAATCAAGGAAAGACCAAAGTGAGATGCTCTGACCTTATCGCTAGCATCTGTGCCAAATTAGCATAGATGTGCAGTGTACTAGAAAATTAAGAGGAGAAGGGATAAAGTAAGTGTAAAATCAAAGCAGAAGCTGTACACATTTGGACTGTCTAAAATAATGATGCTTTACTCCATGCCCACGAGCTACATTATGATCAGCTTGGTGTTTTCTCCCACCAGGAACCACAAGTTCAAAAAAAAAAAATTCTATGAGCTTGACCTACACTGATTAAACAGAAGCAGTTTCCTGTCTCTGGGTCTTGGCCTAGATCAGTTTGTGTGGTTTCAGAGTAGAGAGGTGACTCAGAAAGGAGCAAAGAACCTCAGCTTCTGTCATTATATTGCTTCATTTTCCTTCCCTCTCCAGCACAGTTTATTAACTCTGCACATTTTCTTTCTCGTCATTGGAAAAGACCAGTCAGTGTACTCAGCTCAGTACATATGGACTCAGGCTGCTGAACAGACAGGAACATTATGTGCTGAGTCAGTCTTCTGTGTGGTTTCTCTGCTAGCACACCAATCATTTCTGCTCTGACATATGCACAAAGGACCTGATGCAGACTCATGCAAGCTCCATGTTTACCTCTTTAGTCTCTGTATGCTCATTTAAACTCTGCTTAATGCTTATTTGGTTCAATGGACCATGTTCTCTTGGTCTGCCTAAACCCCTCTGGCTGCTGCAATCATTCTTCCCTCTCTTACCTGAGTTCCCCCACCTCCAAGGGTAGGGACCAAATGGAGACCACCAATTTAGACTACCTTTCCATATAATGTGTGGCTGTGGGCCTCTGTACCTGCTCTCATCTGCTGCCGGATGAAGACTCTGGTGACTACTGGCCACCAATTCTAGATCTCTGGGCTATTTGGTCTTTGATTCCTGGCCATTCATACAGTGTCTGGTCTGGGCTCCTCCTAATCGAGTGTGCCTCCGGTTAAGCAAGTGGTTGGTTGGCTATTCCCACAGTTCTGTTCCAACATTGCTTCAGCGCATCTTGTAGCCAGGACAGATTGTTGGTTTTATTGGTGGATTGGTGTCACAGTCCTCCCAAAGCAAGCCTTCACAATTGAAGCCAACTTTGTTTAATGAAATTTTGTAACTCCTAAAATTAAGTACAGAATTGTGCTATTCTTTTCAGTGTTGATATGGATGTTACAACCTTCGTTAATAATTTTGTTATCAGGTCCTTTGGTAACTTATACATTTTCTAATGCTTTTTGTTGTCTGTAGTTTTCATGATGTTGGTGATAGTGTGATTTAATTTGCAGTTCATATAATCACTACTAGAAGTAGATTGATGCTTGTAGGTATTTTATAGGTATATTTTATATATATTTTATAGATTGATGCTTGTAGGTATAAAACAGTATTTTATAAGTGGATATATATACATATATATATGTGATATATATATATATATATATATATATATATATATATATATATATATATATATTTCACTTTGTAAGCTTTCCAAACATGTATCATTTAAAATAATATGTGATATAAGGGCGTAAGGGAAATTATTATACATATATGAAATAAATTATTATTGTTAGTTATTAAGAACAAAATGTTTTTAGTGTTGATTAAATTTTACATTATGAATTAAGAAGCATGAGAGAAACCTCAGGCCTTCCAGCACAGTTGAGTAGCTCCCTTGATTACTATGCAGAGTTCGTTAAGCTGATATGTTGCTTTTATCTTCATGGAGTTTCTATCTTTTCTTCTGGTTATGGGTTTTTCCTTGTAAACCACTTCCTAATTACTTCTTATTTTCTCATTTCTTATTTTTCTTCTGTTTCTTATTACTTTGGTTTCTATTTGCTTTTCAATAGAATTTGAAAAATATTCTTTTTATTATTTTTAGTTCAATACCTCTGTTTCCTTATGTTTTAAATTAATATGTATTTCAGTATGTAGCATATAAATACTTGTAACTTCAGCCACTTAATATTTAACAAAGATGAAAAAAGATGAAAAAAGATGAAACAAAAATGAAAAAGATGAAAAAAAAGAAACCTATTCCAAAGTAAATCAACCATCTTCAAACATGGTCCTGGGAAACTTAATATCCACAAACAGAAGAATGAAAATAAATCTGTATTTATCCCCTTTCACAGAAAATGAACATTCTCTTTTTTTTAAATTCATTTTTCTTTAGAGATCCTAGCTATAACACTTAAATGTAAGTATATAATCTGGAGTAGTCACAGAACCAGAAACGTGAAAAAGCACTAAAGGAAGATGAAGAAGAAGCTCTAGAGATGGACATTAAAAGACACAAATGATATGAAAGGGGAGCCTGGAGATCATCTTTATCTGAAGAGACTAGGAAAAGGGTAATACAGAGAAAGAGAGAGGAAGAGGAATGATAAATAGCCCTAAGGATAATTTAAAAAAAAAAAGAACAGAAAAATAAAACTCCCAATAGCAAACCTGGCAAAAAAAAACCCCTGTGAATTGTTGGTCAGAAGATTCCTAAAGATTCCTCAAACAATGGATTCTATTGCCACTGCTGTGTGTTGCCTCCTAGAACTTGAAGGTAAGACCTAGAAGCCTAGAAACCTCCTTCCTGGAAAACAGTTCTACCATACTAACTTTACAAGCTTTCAAAGAAGAAAACAATCCTGCTTAGATGCAAAGCTTATGAATCACAAAAATGATCAGCATGGCAAGCTATCCCCAAAGGCGCAATGACACTTATATCTTAAAGGTAACCATAAAGACACAAGTTAAGACCAACTAAATTGGAAATTGTGTCTGGTACTGTAAATTTATCCAATGGCATGTGGCTGTTAAGTTCATGGACCCTAGAGATCTTACTACTTCTGTTTTTCTAAATGAGCAAAATTACGGACTGCATTCAAAATACCTATTCTTATATTTTCATAAAAATAGTTCTTACCTTTCATCAAAGAAATTACTTTTTGAAGAAGATGGGGCATACATAGAAATTCACAAGTGTCCAAAATGTAAGGAACAAGAGACTGTTGGTTGCCCATCCACAATTCGTATATGAAAACACAACCCTTATGCCTAAATGTATCAAAGATTGTGGAAGAAGGGATGGGATGATTGTAAAATCTGAGGAATGAGCGCATCTGTTGTGGGATATGTCTTCTGTATATGATATGGAGCTACACTCATGAAATTTCAGTAATATGATCACAAAAACAAGAACAGTAAAATGGCAATACAAGCTGATATCTAAAAGTGGATAAGAGAAATCTTCCAGAACTTCAGCCCCAGAGAAAGACCTGCTGCCAAGTAATGGCTATTTCAAAGAGGCAGAGTAGTTCTTCATGGCTGAGCCCCTAATAGGTTATGAAATCGCAAGTGGTCAGCCTTAAATCTATACCTGTGAATAACGCTAAATCAACCAGTATTGTACATATGAGCATATATAAATATGTAACAATACTAGAGTTCCTATATTTGAGATAGAGTGGGCGAGGCATAGAAAGAGTTGGGAGTAAAAAGGTACGGTAAATATAGTACTCACTTATGAAACAAAATTCTTTTTAAGAATGAGATAAATGTTAAAATTAAAAGAAACAAAAAATTACAAGTCTTACTTTTTCTCTGGAATATTTGAACTTATGTTCTTGTAGTGAGAAGCATGGTAGTGTTTAATCAGAGTGGTTTTTTCTTTTTTTTTTTTACTATATTCCACAGTATCACAGGTGCTTTTTGATGATGCATGATTTCTTGCCTTCAAAATATTTTCAGCAATTGTCTTGATTGGCTTTTTTTCCCTTTAATTATCTTCTGGCACAGCTATGACATGTGTGTTAGATATTATGGTATGATTGGTGTCTTATTTATACCACCTTATTTATTTATTTATTTATTTATTTATTTATTTATTTATTTATTTATTATTACCATAAACATTGATTCTTTAAACATTTAAAAGATTTTTATTCTTTGGTTAATTCAATCCCTACTCACAATCCTGGAGTGCTGGAGCATTTTGGCCTCTGTACATTTTAAATGCTTAAGCCTAGAACTGGCAGGCTTCAGCCTCAGCCTACATACAATCTAGAATGTTTAAGTCTCCAAAGCTTACTGCTGACTGAGCCACTTTGACTAGCTCCTTCTGAACTCAGAGCTGAACTGAACTCAACTCTTCTCCAATCTGACTGGTTCAAACTGATCTTCTGAGCTGGTTACTGTTTCTGAGAGAACACTTCTGACTCTGTGAGATTGGCTGATTCACTTACTACCTCAGACTGAACTTCTCTGCTGGGCTTCAAACTCACTCTTCCCATTCCATATTCACTTCTTCTCCTGATCTGCCTTTGTGTCTCCGCCTGAAGCTTCTTTCTTTGCCTCTGTTTTTTTATAGCTCTCACTGCTCCATACTACCCCAGTCAGCTTTCTGCTTCTTTGCCTTGTCCTCAATCAGAAGGTCTCATTTTCTCTGTCTCTTGCTCTCTCTCTCTGCCTCTCTCTACCTCTTATCCTGACTCTCCGAGCTGAGAGCCTGCTTTTCTATCATGAGAACTGGGTGTGTCCTTACTCTGCTAACTAAATTAAATTTATCTAAATTCTAAATTCATCACTTTGCCTGTCTGTCACTCTGACTCATCTCAGAAGTCAGTTCCTGTCTGACACTGACTCCTTATGAGTTCTGCTTCCTGTCCCCCAAGCATAATTATAGGTGAGTATCACCACTGCATTCTGAATATTGGAATTAAAGGTGTATGCCACTACTGCTTTCTGAATTCTGGGAATAAAGCTTTGTACTAACATTGTTTCTACCCTAGAGCAGCTATGCTGCTGGATTAAAGGATTAACTATTCCTCTACAAAACATATCTCTCTGTACCTCTTCTCAGCAAACTCCTTTTCTACTTTCATTAGTTTTTGTGCCTGTGTCTCACTAAATTTATTTACAATTTCTTGTTGAACTGTGGGTAGATTGTTTATTGGAGCAAAGAGAGCTTATTAGTGGCTACTGAATAAATAATCTTTCTTTTCCAGTTTTGATTATCTTGATTTATTTCTGGAAACTTTTATAACCCATTCTCATTTATTATTTCTTTAAGCTATGCCTAATTTCTGTAAATCCATTCTGAGTCTTCTATTTCACTGATAATAATTTTAAATTCTATTTCCATTTATATTCTTTCTTACTTTCTACTACAATGACTTTATTATCAATATTGTATTTAATTTCTTTTTATAATTTATTTAATTTTATTTTATGTGCATTGTTGTGAGGGCATTAGATTCCCTGGAACTGGAGTCACAGACAGTCTTGACCTGCATGTGTGTGCTGGGAATTGAACCTGGATCCTATGGAAGAACAGCCAGTGCTCTTACCATCTGAGTCATCTCTCCAGCCCCTATTATATTTAACGTCATTGAACATTTTTAGCAAATTCTTCTTAAAATATATATTTTAAGAGTAATTTTCTGTACAGTCCTAGAATCTTTTAAATTATTTCTTGTTTTCTTTCTTTTTCCCCCTCAATTATTGTCATTTCCAGTACCCATTAACTAATGAGTTTTTATTAACCAATAAGCACTGTAAGGACAAATATGGTCTAATAGAGTATTTTCCTCTGAGAGGAGTAGTTTGCCTCTGAAGAGAACACCAGACTGAAACAGGATCAGTTTGGTGGTTAATCTCAACTGTCAGTTTGACAAGATTTAGAATCATCTTGAAAAAAAAATTCATGCGTATTTGTGATACGTTTTCCAGATTAAATTATCTGAGGTACAGAGGCCACTCTGAGTGTGGGTGGAACCATTCCGCACACTGAGAAATTATATTGTAGATAGCAGCATTCATTGCTCTCAGTTTCCAGACAGTGAACACAATGTGACAGCTGCTCCTGTTCCTACTGCCATACCTTCCTTCAACTATACATTATAAAAAGGAAAACAAAAACAAAATACCCTTCCTTCCTTCTATTGCTTTTGCCACAGCAACCAGAAGGGTAACTAACAGAGCAGGACATCTTACTCTAACTATACATACGATCGTTTTCACCGAACTTCCATCCCTGTGAGTATAAACAGTTGCTCATTTGGTTTCCCTCCTGGATTTTTCTCTTTAGATTATCCACTGTAGCAAGTTCATCAAAGTTGTCCTGTCCTGTTGTTTTCTCATATCAACTCTAGTTATATTTTTTGAAATCATATCACAATATCAAGCCTAAAATTTGCTCTGTTAAAACTTTCTGGCATTTGGGCAAATAATGGGTTATCTGGCATAGTTCTCAAAAAGAGAGCATTTAGTTCCAAAAGACTAAATGACTCTTGTGGACTTCATTTCTTTGTCTTGATATTATGAGCTAGTAAGCACACAATTGCCCAGTTGTAGTTTATCTGGTTACCATCACCAAGACTATTAAAACTCTATAACAAGTCTTTTGTTGATTTAAATACAAATTTCAAATTATTTCTAAAACAATATAAAAGAAAAATATTTTCAGAGAGTAATGAATTTTTCATAGCAAGCATTGATGATTAAGTATAGAAGAATATTTTATTCTTAGTTTTAATGAAGTGAGTCTGGATGCAGAACAGTGATTGTTAATGGTTAGCAGGATGGAGAAAGGAAGGCTGTACCTGCTGAATAGTTGAGCTAAAACATCACTCTGGATCTCATTAAAGTTCATTCTGAGCATGTCAATCAACATAAAATTAAATGTAATTAACAAAAACTCATTTTTGCATATGTGTTTTACTTCATTCAAGATGTTGATGTTAGCCTGTAAGTTTTGATGAAATACATTTTTGTTTTAATATTTTATTTAAATATATATCTCTGGATATTGAGTAAGTACTAATCTAAATAATATGATGATAATAGAGTTATCTCATACATGAATCATAAAGTGTTTCAACTGGATTTAAAATAGTTATCTGTTTTTCAGAAGAACTAGAAAATTGAATAAACCTTTATCTGGTTCAACATATGTAATTATATGAACATAGTTCAAGTGATGAACAATAGTCCTGGACAAATTTATATATTATCATGCAAATACAAGTGTGCCATGACTGCTTTCTATAAAGAGTGATTGAAATGTTTCCTACCATCAGTAGTCCTTATTACTATGTTCCTTTAGTAAAAGACTGATATTTGGTTTTCCCCTAGGCTTCCAGCTCATCTCGTCCCAGGTTCTTGGTTACCCAAGCAGTATCAGGTATGGGTTCCACATTGTAGAGTAGGCCATAAGTCAAATGAGATGTCGGTTTGTTACTTTTATAAGTTTTGTGCCACCATTGCACTAGTATATATTACAGGCAGGACATCATTGTAGACATAGGATTTGTAGCTGTGTTGGTGTTTACATTTCTACTTTGGTAATATGAAGAGTATATTCTTATATCACAGACTTTAGCATGTAGGAGTGAAGGCTCTATGTAGGCACCATCTCTACTTCTTTATGTTCAATGAGCTGTGCAGATAATGTCTTCAGCAATTGATACCCACCATCAACTTTCAAAAAGTAACCTATAGACTTGGCAACAACCTTGGTTGTTTGGGGTTTCCCATGGGACCCCTTTGGCAACCACTCAATTAGATGTAATCCAATTCTAGTACTGGAAGCCTTGCTTGGTGACAAGAGATGTCTAGTTTGTGCTCTGTCTCCCCTATTATTTGATGATTTCACTTAGATCACCTCCATATATATTTCAGAAAGCTTCTACTGCATTAGTCCTCTAGACTACCATTTCTCAGCTTGGGGTTAGATTAAATTACATCTTTCATTTAAATCATCTACAAATTGAAGGAAGTATGTGTTTATATCACTGACGCATATATTTATATCATATTCATTCAAAAAATAAACAAACAAAAAAATCCCTCTTTATCTGATTATCCTGCCCCAACAGAAATTTGCACTAAGCAACAAAAATCTAAATATTTCATTGAGGAATCTTTTTTCTTCAAGTAGATGCTTCTCCTAATATTTGAATACCTTTCCTATTTAAAATTTCATCAATGTCATCTTTATACACATCCAGTATAATGATCAATGTGGATAATTTCAACTTTTGTTTAACAACCTTTTGTTGTTCTAAAGTGGAAAGGGGTTGAGTAGTTCATTTGCTGACTATAGCAATCAATATCCATATTGTCAACATGTATGTATCATAATATATAAAAAATTCCATGAAGTATTAAATTATCTCTTTTCTACTTTTGGTCTATTTGTTTTCTTTTGTTTGCTTGCTTATGTTTTTCACTTCTTTTTACTTAAAATAAATTCTTCATTCATACACCACCACTCCCATTTGCTTTTCTCTACTCCTCCCAACTACTCCCTATATGTAACTATAGATGCAATCATTGATTTTATATTATTATTTTCACGGGTTCATGGCAAAAGGCAGTTTATTCTTTGCTAATTCAATCCCAGTTCCTAAAAGGTGTCAGCCTCCATAAGATCAAATCTCAAGCCTAGACCTAAAAACCTTCTGCCTCCATACAATCTAATCTCAAATAGGCAAGCCTGGATCTAAGAGGCTTCAGCCTCCATACAATCCTATCTGAAAACCTTAACCTATAATGTTTTAGTCTCTAAGACTTACTACTGACTCTAACTAGCTATCTTATGATCTACCTCTTTATGCTCTGATTTGCGTTGTGATTTCTGAACTGTAAGTCATAAATCCTCTGCTTCTAACTCTGCCTTGGTACCTTTGTGAGCCTCTGATGCCTGTGAAATGTCTACACGCTTGCGGGATGTCTATGTGCCTGCAGGATGCTCTAGTGTCTGTGGAAATTCCTGGTGCCTGAAAAACATCCAAGGCCTATAAGAAGCACTGGTGCCTGTGGGATGTCCTTGTATCTGTGGGATGTCTGGGCTCCGCCAGAAGACCCTGATGCCTGAAGGATTTTGGGGTTGGCAGGATGCCCTGGCACCTGAACAATGTCTGGGTACCTGCATGGTGTTCAAGTGTCTTGAGAATTGGACCAATGCCCGCATGATGCCCGAGCATCTGCAAAATTCCCTGGAGACTTCAGGGTTCCCAGGTGCCTGTGAGATGTCCTGGTGCTTATGGGCTCTCCAGGTTCCTGAAGAGGACCTTGATGCCTACCTGATATCCAAGTGCCTGCAAAATTTTTGGGTGCCTGCAGGATGTTGGCATGCCTGCAGGATGCCCTGGAGCTTGTAGTATGTTCTGGTGTCTATGGGCTATCCGAGTGCCTGCAGGAAATTCAGGTTCTGGCAGGATACTCTGGTGCCTGCAGGAGTCCCTAAGCCTAAAGCATATCTGGGAGTCAGTGTGATACCCTGGTTCTTGCAGAATATCAGAGTGCCTGCTTGGTGTTGTGGTTCCTGAGCAATGTCTGGGTGTCTGAGAGTTTAGGCAGTGAAGGCCAAATTCAGGTTGAACTTCATTGTTGTTAGTCTAGGGCTAGTATAGGCCAGTTGAATCTCCATGATCAGAGTAGCCTGCTGCCTTCAGAGATCATGATGATGCCCATGATTCTTGCACCTCACAAGCTGGTCTTCACTTTCTTTAATGTTGCCTTTTTCTTTTCCTGCTTTCCTTCTTTTCTTTGCTTTTCTTTCTTTCTTTCTTTCTTTCTTTCTTTCTTTCTTTCTTTCTTTCTTTCTTTCTTTCTTTCTTTCTTTCTTTCTTTCTTTCTTTCTTTCTCTCTCTCTTTCTTTCTTTCTTCTTCCTTTCTCTCTCTCTCTCTCTCTCTCTCTCTGGATACAATGTATGAAACTCAAATTATTTATAAAAGCATTATTTTAAAAAATAAAGAAACCATTATGGTATTCTGTTACACTCATGGATTGGTGCCTTGTCTAATAGTCATCAGAAAGGCTTCTGCTGGCAGCTGATGGGAACAGATGCAGAGACCATCAGCCACACATTACTCAGAGAAAAACTCTAAATTGGAGGTCTCCGTCAGATCTCTCCCCATGTACCTTGGGAAGCCTGCAGAAAAAGGAAAGGAAATATTATAGAATCCAGAGAAGATGAAGTATACCAGGAGAACATGGTCTACTGAATCAACTAAGCAGGGATGATTTGGGCTCACAGAGACTAAAGGGACAAGCATGGAGCCTGCATGGGTTTACACCTGGTCCTCTGTATAAATGTTATGGATGTTAGCTTAGTGTTTTGTGGAATTCCTCACAATGGAAGTAGACGTGTCTGAGACTCTTTGCCTGCTCTTGGTTGCCTCACCCAGCCTTATTCTCTTTTCTCCATATGACAGACTTGACCCTGTCTTACTGTATCCTGTTTTGTTGTGTTGGGTTGATATCTGGTATAATTCTGAACTTTTGTGAAAAGAAATGGAAGGGAGTTGATCTAGAGGACATAGGAGTTATCAGGGAACTGGGAGGAGTGGAGGAAATAAAAAATCTGGTTAGGTTGAAATATATGAGAGAATAATCTATTTTCAGGTATAAAAAGAATAAAAGCTAAACAAAAAAGTTTCTGATACCAGATGCATTAAATTGTGAAAAATGTATCATAAATTCTATTCAGGATACAGTCTAGAAATCAGACTATTTGATCATTCACTTTCTTTTAATAAAATACCTTTTCTGAGCCAAAGAGAGCCATGATATATGTGAACACTGGAAAAAGCAACTGGAGCTAAATAGTGTTTGAATATTCAAAAGCTTCTCTTTCTTATAAGGTAATGTGTTCCAAAATATGAGACTAACTTTGGCAAGCAAAGATATTGAGGATACGTTATAAAATTGTACATGTTAGTAACAAATAGTATGTACAAATCCAGTTAGAATTATAAAGCTACTCCCTATATTTAAAAAAACTGCTAAGTAAAGAATTTGGAAAACATTGTTAATATTATATAGCATTTGGTGAAGCTGTCAGTTTGCACTTAGAGAGATTGAAGATTTAGAAAATCACATTGAAGAAGATAGTGGGATCAAAAATGTTGGAAACTTATTCTGCTATTTCCAAAGGGAAGTGCCACTTTGGCCTAAATTTGGTTTCATCTGCATGGTTGCAGCATAGTTGCCTGAAGGACTGCATCTGTGTCTATCCTACACTAGCTAATCCTCTTATGTTATCCTTTGGGCACTGAATAAATTATAACTAATCTACAAATACCAGGAGAATCTATGCATTTTAGCTTTCCAATGCAATGACAAACCCTTCTTCTTTCTAAGAAGATAATGAGTAAGAAATAATGAACAGTTGCTCAAAATGACTATTTAAAAATAAAGCTATATGTTCATTCTGTAGAAATGTGCTTCAGTGGAGAAGGATACATAAAAAAAAATACTGCTTACTCTTATCATTAGTAAATATCCCATGTTTATTTCTTAATATATTGAGGTAGGAAACCAGTCCATAAGGAAAAGTATTTAAATGAACAGACACAGTTACTGATGATGGAATAGGTTTTCATGACAATTTTGAAAGGTTCCTGGTATTACTTATCCCTTCTATGACATGTGCAATTTTATAACATTTCCTCCATATCTTTGCTTGCCAAAATTAGTCATATATATTAAAACACATTACCTTATAAAAAAAAGAAGCATTTGAATACTGAAGTACTATTTAGCTCAAGTTGCCCTTTCCAGTGTTCCCATATGTTATGGCTTTCTTTAGCTTGGAAAAGGTATTTTGTTAAAAGAAAGTAAATGACCAAATAGTCAGTCTGATTTCTAAACTACATCATAAAGTGTTCCTAAAAGAAACACTACTACATCTTAAGTCACATAATCACCCTCATACACTAACAGGGGGAGACTTCAATATCTCACTTTCACCAATGGACAAGTCATTCAGAAAAAAAGTAAACAAATACTGGAGCCAACATAAGTTATAATTCAAATGGATCTAACAATTATTCACAGAACATAAAAGAACAAAAAAGAACATACAATCTCTCATCACCTCATGGAAATTTCTCCAGAATTGAACCCATACTCTGACACTTAATACAACAAAATTGAAGTAACTCACTCTATCCTGTCATACCACCACATATTAAAGCTGGATATCAGAAACAACAGAAGCTTAAAAACTCATGGAAACTAAACAATGTTTTGTGAAGAAAAAAATGGGTCAAGACAAAAATTTTTTTTTAAAAATTAAAGACTTTCTAGAATTAAATTAAAATGAATACATAGCATATTCAAACTTATGGAACACAATGAAAGTGGTGCTAAGAGGAGAGTTCACAGCACGGAGTGCCTACATAAAAACGTTCTGAGAGATCTCATACTAGCAACTTAACAGCATACCTGAAAGATCTAGAAAAAGAAATAATCACACCCAAAAAAAGTAGACAGGAAGAAATAGTCAAACTGAAGACTGAAACCAATGAGATGGAAACAAAGAATTAGTGAAACAAAAATGGTTTCCTTGAAAAATTAAATAGATAGACGATCTTTATCCAAACTTACTAAAAGAGAGAGAGAGGAAATAAAATTAACAAAGTCAGAAATGAAAAAGGGAATATAACCAAAGAAGCTGAGGAGATCCTCATAATTATAAGTATATACTTTTAAAACCTGTACTCTATAAAATTATAAAAATCTAAAAGTAATTGGTAATTTCCCCTAGATAACACTTACCAAAGCTAAATCAAGAACATATAAACAATTTAAATAGACCTATAACTTTAGAAAAATAAAAGCAGCCATTAAAATTCTCCAATGGAAAAAAAAATATCAAGGCCAGATAGTTTTAATGCAGAATTCTACCAGACTTTCAAAAAGAGATAACTTAAATTATCATGAAATTATTCCACAAAACATAGATAGAAAAAACACTGCCCAATTCATTTTATGAGGCCACAGTTACCTTGATAGCCAAACCACAGAAAAAACCTAATAAGGAAAGAAAGAGAAAATTACAAACTGATTTCTCTTATGAACACAGACATGAAAATAGTTAGTAAAATAATTCCAGACCCTATCCAAGAACACATGAAAAGGATCATCTACTATGATCATGTAGACTTCATCCAAGAGATGCAGGGGTGTTTCAGTATACAAAAAAAATCAGTCAATATAATCCACCATATAAACAAACTGAAGTACAAAAACTACATGATCATCTCAGGAGATGCAGGAACAGCCTTTGACATAATCCAACAGCTCTCATGGCAAAAGTCCTAGAGAGAGTAGGGATACAAGAAACATACCTAAACATAATAAAGGCAATTTATAGCAAGTCTAATGCCAACAACAAATTAAACGAAGAGAATCGCAAAACAATTTCACTACAATCAAGAACAAGACAAGGCTGTGAACCCTCCCCATATTTATTCAATTTAGTCCCTAAAGTTTTAGCTGCTAAGATAACTGAAGGAAATCAAGGGGATACAAATTGGAAAGGAAGAAGTCAAAGAATCATTATTTGCAGATGATATGATAGTATATATGAGTGACCCCAAAACTTCCATCAGGGAACTTATACAGTTGATTAACAACTTCAGAGAGTGCATAGATACAATATTAACTCAAAAACATCAGTATCTTTCCTATATACAAATGAAAAATATACTGAGAAGGAAATCAGAGAAACACTTTTCACAATAATCTCAAATAATATAAAGTATCTTGGGGTAACTCTAACCGAGCAAGTGAAAGACTTACATGATAAAAACTTCCAGACTTTGAAGAAAGAAATTGAAGAAGGTATCAGAAAATGGAAAGATCTCTTAGACTGGTAGAATTAACATAGTAAAAAATGGCTATCCTACCAAAAGCAATCTATAGATTAAATGTAATCTCCATCAGAATTGCAGCACACTCTTTACAGACCTTGAAATATCAATTCTTATCTACATATGAAAAAACAAAAAACCCAGGAGAGTTAAAACAATCTTGAACATTAAAAGAACTGCTGGAGGTTTAACTCCTTTGATTTCAAGTTGTACTACAGAACAATATTTATAAAATCCACATGGCATTAGCATAAAAACACACTTAATCAATGGAACCAAATTGATGAGCCAGACATAAACCTAAACACATATGGACACCTGAGTTTTGATAAAGAAACAGAAATACACACTGAAAGAAGACAGTATCTTCAAAAAATGGTGCTGGTCATACTGAATGCCTGCATCTAGAAGAATGCAAGCAGGTCTATATTTATCACTCTTAACAAAACTTAAGTCCAAGTGGATCAAAGATTTCAACATAAAAACAGACACACTGAACCTGACAGAAGAGAATATCCTTGACTCCCTTGGCACAGGAAAAGAATTTCTGAACAGGACCCTTAGAGAGAAGGCACATCGACAATTAATTAAATGGGACCTCATGAAACTGAAAAGCTTTTATAAGGTTAGGGACACTTTTATTGAAACAAAGCAGCTCTCTTCACAATGGGAAAAGATTTTTTTAACCAATCCCACATACAGTAGAGGACAAATATACAGAATATATAAGTAACTCCAGAAACTAGAAATAAAAAAAGACCAACTAATGCAATCAAAAATGTTATACAGATCTACAGAGAGAATTAATAAAGGAATCTCAATTGTCTGAGAAACCAATATAGAAATGTTCAACATCCTTCACTATCAGGGAAATGCAAATCAAAACTACCTGGAGATTATATCTCACAACACTCAGGATAGCTTAGATCAATAACACAAATGATATTTCATGATAATGAAGATGTAGAGCAAGGGGAACACTCTTCCATTGCTGATGAAAGTACAAACTTGTACAGCCACTATGTAAGTCAATGTGGCTGTTCCTCAGAAAACTTGAAATTGATCTACCTCAAGACTCAGCTATACTACTCTTGGGCACATACCTAAAGAATGCTCTATCCTACCATACCACAAGGCACTTGCTCAAGCATGTTCATTGCAGCTTTATTCACAACAATCAGAAGCTGGAAACAGCACAGATGCCCCTCAACAGAAGAATGGAAAAAGGAATTGTGGCACATTTACAGAATAGAGTATTACTCGGCTGTTAAAAAAAAAATGACATCATGAATTTACAGGCAAATGGATGGAACTAGAAAAAAAAATTATCATAAGTGAGGTAACCCAGACTCCAAAAGATAAATATGGTATGTATTTTCTTATAAATGTATATTAGATTAACCATTAAGTAAATGATATGCAACCTACAATCTATAGACTCAGAGAGGTTAGGTAAAGTGGAGGGGTCTAGTGGGGCTCACAGATCTTTTTAGGGAGGGGTAATAGAATAGTGGATAGAGAATGGTAGGTGGGGCCTAGAGCATGGGCAGGAGTAGGGGGAGATGGAATGGAGGGAGACAGCTTGGGGATTGGTGGCTGAAATACGGGGACATCTGGGGTGTAGTACAGAAACCTAGTGCAATGCATGGAATCTATGAAGGTGATCCTAACAAGGACTCCTAATTAATAATGGGCGATACTGAGCTTCAACTGGCTATTTCTTATAGCCAGGTGAGTTTTCCAGTGGTAGGACTGATTTGCATCCAATTTTGTTGTTTGCCGAGGGGGTCACATAAAAATCCCGAACAACCCAGGCTGGTACTAAGACAAATGGTTGCTTTCCACAAACTGTCTGCAAGGCTCCATTGCCAAGGGCAACACCAATACAACTCATCAAACATGGAAAAATTGAGCTGGTGCCTATATGGAGCCTTCACGGCTTTGTTCTAGTCTTTTTGGTGTAGAAAAGTGCATTTAAACTAATCCAGTCGCAAAACCTTTGACCTACAATCTGTTCTGCTTGCAAAATATTCTAGGGCAATGGTGTCTGTCACAGAACTTGTGGTAGTATCCAACCAATGCTTGATTTGATTTAAGGCCTTATCCAGTCATCATCAGAAATGCTTCCTCTGGCAGCATATGGGGACAGATACAGAAGGTCACAGCCAGATTTTATCCAGAGAGAGTCTAAATGGGAGTTCTTCATTAAATCGTCCACCTCAGAGCTCAGGGAATCCAGCAGAAGAGAATATGAAAAGATTTTAAGAGCCAGAGCAGATGGAGGGAACCAGGAGAACAAGTCTTTCTGAATCAACTTAGAAAGGTTCATATGAGCTCACAAAGACTGAAGCAGCAAGTACAGAGCACACATGCCCCCTCCAGGTACTCTGCATGCATTAATATTATAACAACTAGCTCAGGTTCTTATAGGAAATCTGACTATGAGAAAATGTGGGTTTCTGCCTCTTTTACCTGACGGGGCTCTTTTCCTCATTTGTGTTGTCATGAATTTGACTATGATAGTTTTTGCTTCATCACAATATAATTCATTTTGTTACGTTTGGTTGATATTTCTTAGAAGTCTGTCTTTTCTAGTGCGAGACATATAGGAGGTGGATGTTTTCAAAACAGGAGAATAAACGAAGAAAATAGCTTTGGAGCCTGTAGCTAATTCTGCCAAAAAAAAAAAAAATAGATGCATGAATGACTAAATAAATAAATAGTAAGTAAATGAATGATTAGATAGATAGAAAGACAGATAAATAATTAAATGAAGCAAAATTTTGTCTTATGAAGTTAGGCCTTTAGGAATTACATATTAGTGTATTTGCCTAACATGTACAAGACCAGAGGATCTACCCCAGGCATTACAAAATAATTAATAGTAACAATAATAGTATGAATAATAATAATAATAATAATAATAATAATAATAATTAATAATAAATGAAATAATATAGGCCTCTCATCCCAAAAAAATATTTGGAGTGAACTTGGAAGTCAGAAATAGATGTTAAAATAGAAAATGGCTGGGAAAAACAGAAATAAACTTAAATAAATGGAAACTGCCCACATGCCCATTATCTTTCTGTCAGACCCCTGAGGTTACTGATCAGGTGCCAGAGTCTGCAGCCCCACTGCCCTCCTTCATACTTGTCCCATTAGGTCAAACATCACATAACCTAATCTTGCACCCCATGAGCCTACCAGGTCCTTGAGTTTATCACTCGAATGCTTGAGCCTACATTTCTCCACCCATTGGTCTATAATTCATTGTATCCTAGATGAATCAACCTCATCTCAGTCATTCCAACAAATGAATCACCAAAACTTTTCTCTGAATAAACATCATGTAACACAAAGTCACTACAATACAAATTATGCCAAGACAATACAAAGAACTGATCCACATAATCTTTTAGTATAGATAAATAAGAAATCCATTTTAAATGGTAAGAACTCAGCTCCAGAATCATTTCTAGATATTAAACCATAGTTGGAGACTGATGCAGATCATGATTCATAGCCAGAGTCAGAAAAGAAGCTATAACCCCTCCTGGAGTAGGAACCATGGCTATCACAAGATTCAAAGTCTGCTCCAGAGTAACAGATCAACCAAGAATGACACCCAGAGCTACATTCTGGCCTAAAATAGTCCTAAGATACAGGTAACACACAGAGAAAACCACTCATCATAGAGAGAACCCCCAGAAGTCCTGTAGGCTTACAGAAAATGAGGAGAAAACAACAATAATACCAGAAGCAATCTAGCAATCAGTTTGGTCTATACCTGGACAGTGATGATTTCTGTAGACAATATTCTACTCTCAGGGGGGAGCAATGGATAGAATCTTGTATCTTGAATAGCATTCATACAACTGGAATTAGACAACAACACTTCAATAGTACAAAAATATAATCCCTCCAGAAATTGCAAAGATTCTCACTGGAAAGAGAAATTTGATCCCCTAAATCTTAAATTTTGATGCATATGTCCCTATTTAAAATAAAAGTAACAAATAAAACAAAGACAAATGTCCTCTCCAAAACTTGCCAATCACAGAGTAATGGCCCTAAGTAAGGAGGACTTCAATGAAATACCCAAGAATTCAGCAGGATGATTATGAATGGGTTTGAGGAAATAAACAAAACACAAAGATATGAATAAGTGAAATAAGAAAAGTAATATATAAAACAGAATTTAAAATATCAGTATTAAGTAAAAGCAAACTGAAATTCTTAAGATGAAAACCTCAATACGCCAAATAAAAGTTCAGTGAGAAATCTCATGAATAAAATGCATCACAAGTAGGACAGAATATGGAGAATTAAAGACAAGACAGAATTGAAGTGTTCAGTTAAAGAAAATGTTAACTTTTTAAATGTGAAAAGAACATGTGTGACCTTTTAGACACAATGAATAAACCAAATCTATGAATTATGCACATAAAATATAGAGAATTCCACAGCAAGGCAAAGAAAATATTTTCAATGCAATAATAGCAGAATATTTCTCAACCATAAGAAGAGGCTCATCTAGGTGCAAAAGACGTACAGAGCACCAAATATATAGGACCAGAAAATAAGTATCCACAATATCAAAGAAGATTTCAAATTTAAAATACACAGAATAAAGAAAGTTTACAAGAAACTGGAAAAGAGAATCAACCAATCACAGGAAAGGGAGAACAAATAAATAACAGTTCCTATCTCAATAGAAATTTCCAAATCCAAAGTGCTTGGATAATATACTTTTAGATCTGATATATTTTAAGACCACAACTGCTAATTCAGATTACTAGAGCCATAAAATTATCTATTGTGTTTGGTGGAAGAAGAAAACAATCTATGATAAAAGTTGGTTAAATGAATTTATGATCACTAAACAAGCTCTTTACAAGATACTGAAGTAAACATTTCAGAAGCAAGAGAGCAATAAACACAGAATCTAAAAGCCTACAAGAGAAAAAGTAAAGCTAAAACAATATGTAAGAAAATAAGAATTAAGAGCAATCACTAGGAAAATTACAAAATTATAAGAATTATCAAATATCTATCAATAATAACTCTGAACATTAATAACCTCCATTTCCCAGTCAAAAGACACAGGCTATTAGACTTGGTTAAAAATGAGGATCTTTTTTGCTACCTCTGAGAAATACATCTCACTCTGAAAAAGAATCACTGCATGAGACGTAAAAGATGGGAAAAGGTCTTGTAAGAAATGATGTAAGGAAATAAGCAAGTGTCTCCACTGCAATATAGGGCAAAGTAAACTTCAACCCAAATCTATTCATAATACAAAATGAAAATCACTTCACTCTAATTAAATAATCAATCCATGAAGAAGATATTATAATTCTAAATTCATATACACTGAGCACAAGTGCACCCAATTTCATAAACCAAAATCGCCTAGCTGCAATTAACACAGTTAACACAAACACAATAAAAGTGGATCATTTCTATACTTCACCTACTAAAAGATATCCTGAGCTCCCAAAAAATAAAGAAAGAAACATTTCAGCAAAATGAAAAAACACATCAAATGGGCCTAGCAGACATGTATAGATCATTCATCTAAACTCTATAGAATAACCATTCCTCTTAAAATCCAATGGAACATTTTGTAAGATAGATCACATATTAGGGTAAAACTCATGTCTCAAAATTACACTAAAATTGAAATAATTTATTTTCTATCTAACTGATTGGAATAAAGGTAAAAATAAACAGCAAGAGAAACTATATAAAATATATAAACTCTCATAGACTAAAACACATGCTATTTAATGATGAACAGATCACTGAAAAGAAGAAACATATTCCTAACCTTGAATTTACATGATAACACAACATAAAATTTGTGATATAAGCCTGGTGGTGGTGGCACACACCTTTAACCCTGGAATGTGGGATGCAGAGGTAGGTGGATCTCTGTTTTGAGACCAGCCTGGTCTACAGAGTGAGTTCCAGAATAGCCAGAGTTACAACAGAGAAACCTTGACTCAAAAAATACAAAACACATAAAAAAATTGTGGTATATAATCAAAGCAGTCTTTAAAAGGTAGCACATGATCTGATCAAAGAAATGAGAAAAATAATGTGACTTTAATTAGCAATGATAGAAGGAGATAAATGAATAGAGTAAAATAATAATAAGAATATCTGGAAAATTCATAAGGAAACATATTATCAGCTACCTGAATAAAAGAGTATTACACATAAATCTGTGTATAACTGTACACACACATTTATTTTAAGTGAAGTTTTCTCATCTGGTCTAACAATCTTCCCTATAAGAGCGAAAGCGCACACACACACACACACACACACACACACACACACACACACACACACAGAGAGACACACACACACACACACACACACACAAAGCAGGCCTGAGAATCTCTCTCTTGAGTTGCTCGTCAGTGTTGATTAATAGACCCCAACACATTATAAGCTATTGCTGCTGCCCTTGATTGTCCATTTCTCCAATGTTGGAAAGTAAGTCCCTATTGCTGAAGCCACCATGCACTTTAGACACAGAGCCCACAGATTCCTGAGCTGGAATTGAATTGAATGATTCCTCTTGGAGATCTAGCTTTCATGATAACAGAAGGGACCATATAAGCTTCCATTTATGTGATTTACTAACAAATGTTTGTCGAATCATTCCTGAATTTCCAGGATAAAGCCAACCTTATTGTGGTAGAAGAGTTTTTGACAGATATCTGTATTTGGCTTGTATTTTATTGATGATTTTAGCAACTATGTTCATCAGGGGTATTGGACTACTGTTTTGTTGATATTGCTGTTATTACCTGGTTTGAATATTAAAACAATACTGACTTCATAGAAAAAATTTGGAAGGGCTTTGTCTTTTTCTTTTTTTTCTCTTTCTAATTAGTTTAAGAAATATTGATTATTATAAATCATCTTTGAATTTTTGTAGAATTCTGCTGTGAGTCTATCTAGACTTAGGCTAATTTTAGTTAGTCTTTTAGTCACTGTTTTTGTTTTGTTTTATATGTATTTCAGTTATTGATCTCTTCTTGATTTAAATTTAAATTAAGATGGATATAGACCTGCATTCACTTCCTTTAGGTTTTCCAGATTAATGGAACACATATCTTTAAAGTATCCTCTTACAATATTCTGAATTTCTTTGATATCTGTTGTTATATTCCCAGTTAACTTCTGATTCTGTTAATTTCAGTCTTTCTTTGAGTTAACTAGGCCAAAGCTCTGTCAAGCATGACTATCGTCTCAAAGAACTACGTCTTAGATTTATTGATTCTTTGTGTTGTCTTCTTTGTTTCAATCCTATTGATTTTTGTCTCTGTTTTTTTTGTTATTTTGCCCCATCTACTGGGCTTGGCCTTGGTTTATTCTTATTTTCCAATTCCTGAGTTGTATTATTAAGTTATTTGTTGTGCTCTCAAACTTTATAATGTAGGAATGTATAAATTTCCCTTGCAGTCCTGCCTTTAATGTGCATTGGAAGGTTTTTGTTGTTGTTGTTTTGCCATTTTCTCTTAATTCCAGAATTTTTTTTTCTGTCTTGATTTTTTTTGCACCACTCAGTAGCATGCTGTTGAATTTACACAAGTGTGTAATTTGCATGTTTGTTTGCTGTAATTTTAAGTGTTATTGCACTGTGGTATACTAAAAGCTTATTCTCTGAAGTGCAAGTATTTGGAGATAGTGGAACCGTTAGGAGGCTGAGTATACTGGGAGAATCTCATGTCACAGTTACACTGTAACAAAATGCCTAACATAAATAATTTAAGGGAGAAAGAGTTTATCTGGCTTGTGGTTTCAGAAATTCTAACCCACAGTTCTCAGTTTAGCTGATCCTGGGCTCAGAGTGAATCATGATGGGGAACAGGTTGGGAAGAAGAACCAGATGAGTAAGGAAAGATCCTGGTACAAGTTATCACCCATTAGCCTCCCCCAGTGACCTGGTTAGTTGTCTAATAGGCTGCACCTCCTTAGATTTCCAGCATCTCCCAATATAACACGAGTAGCCTAATGTTTAGCACACAAGCCTGTCAGGGATTTTTCCACATCTAAATCATAACACTCAAATGTCCTACAAGAGTACTGTCAGACTGCAGTCTCTTCTGCTTTGTGCTTCACAGACCTTGAGAGTAACTGGTTTTCTTTTTATAATTAGATTATCTAAAGAACTTTATTACTTCAGTGGAAAGCCGAATAGCCTATCAACAAATTTGACTCTAAACAGTACTGTAATGATGAACTTCCATTGGTGGAATAAAACTGGTCTTACATTGTCTTGTCAATGTTCCTACTCCATATATAATGTAGTGACAAGGACTTTCCATTTAGTAGAACAGATATGTTTGGTACTTCAACTTCATTGAAGGTAATTGGAGATAAGGATATATGTGTTTCTTATTACAGCATGAGATTTGTACATCAGCTGGTTGTAATTGCAAGTACACAGCCATGACTTTATTTATTATGTGAAGAGTTTGCAGACTTGAAATATGTCAGTTATGTTAATCTGGAGTCAGAACTCACACTTTCATTTTAATACTATCCTATGAGTAAATGTTTGTAGTTACTTGAGTAAAATATATAAATTAATTATGTAAGCTAGACATTAGGGTTGTTCATATAGACATTTAATACACTTGTGCTTATACTTATTTATGAATCTCACAGAGCTATCAAGAATGTTTATTCATATCTCAACCTCAAACTAAACCAAAGTAAATAAAAAATTAAGCAAAGAAATTTTCATTTGATCACGAACAAGCTGCTGCTGGTATGCCTTAAATAAAGAAAGCTAATCCTTTATAATCATTAAGTACTCATGAAATTAATGATTTAAATATATCCAATTTCATCCCCTTCTCCACAAAGTACTTTTGTTCTCAGATGAAATAGAACATCTCTGCTGAGATTTGTTCATTCCCTTCATTTTAACCAAGGAATGCAATATGAGGTACTGTTTTTTAAATGGATTTAAACTTAAGGATGTTTTATCCATCCCTCTGTTATGCTAATTCTCCCTACTAATGGCTGAAATTTACTTTCCCTGTCTTCTCCTCTAACAGAATCAGGGTATAAAGTTCAAATCCTTGATACATTTGGAGTTGAGTTTTATACCGCATAAAAGATAAAGAGCAATGTATATTCTTTAAATAGTGAGCAGCATAAAAGAGAATCATTGAAAAACAGGGGAGCATCTAATGTGTAGAGAGGTGTCAAACATAGTATGTGAATAGCCCACCATTCTTCATATTCTTCCTACAGTCTATGAATAGCCCATCACCTCTATCATATTCTTCCTATGGTCTATGTAATGAAACATATTAGATATTCTCATTTCTTCTACTCTACCTTCTCTGTATTTCTGACTTTGGGTTTTACTCTGCCATGCTATCAATGTAAATCAGATATCCAGACTTCTCCACACAAAATCTTGAGCTATTAAACCCACAATGACAGTTTTATTTTTATTTTTTTCTAAAATTCATATGAGGAGAGGCAACATGAGTTTTTCTATAGAGTCTTCCTTGGATCACATAGATAATTTTTGTCTTTAATATAGACAAGATTTTCTGTATTGTTTAATAAATGTTCTTTGATACGAGAAGTTGTTATTACTAGCTTTAATTTACTCTTTGTTGATAGTTTTATAGATCTAGTTTCTGTGAATGAGTCCCCAATTAAAAGCAATAAATTCAAATAGGTCCTTTTTAAATCATTTGTTACAAAGTGTTAGACAATAAATTAAACAATATTGCTGGTAATGTTTTGTTCAATGAAAATAACATGTATATAAAAAATAAGATATTCTAAGAAGCTAGGAAATGGAACCCACACATGCTAAAACTGAACCAAAGGAAACAACCCAGTATTTGAATGAAATTCAGTCTTATACTAATTCAAGTTATTCATGAAAGGGCCCTCAAAATTGAAACCAATGCCACATGGTAGAGAAATGTCTAGTTTGAGCAGGCAACAGGCCAGTTCAGCAGATGGACAAGTGCGGACTCTGCTAAGGAAACGCTTGCTACATGCCAAACAGCTGTGAGGTGCATATTAAGACCATTATTCCCTGATGAGAAATCTGAAAGCTCTGTCTACTTGGGACTGCTGTTTTGCCAGTTGGAAGCTTGTAACATCAAGAAAGCAACTGATTCTTAGTGGCTTCCTGGGTTATCACATTATAACTTTTAGAGGTAACTGCTTTACTAGAGATGAGGCATATTATTTTGGACATTTTTCCCTAAAGGGTTCTAATAATAACACTGACTGTAACGTGAGGTTCATTTAGTCACTTGTATTAATATAATATTATATTTAATATTGATATAAGGAATGAATGCATCCCAGTATAAAAACCTATTATAGTTAGAAATAAAAACATCAAGAACCTCAAAACTCAATAATAGATAGCTGAATGAGAAACACATCATGGTTTCTTAACAGGTCAAAGTTAACAAGAAGTGTTAGGAATACATCAAGTAACTCACCACATGTACTGAGAATATCAGAAGCTGTCAACTCTGATCCCCTTTCTGTGGCCATTTTCATAATCTGAATTTATGAAAATTAGAGACAATGGTATGTGAGGAGTACATTCAATTCTCCCAAAACCCTCCGCAACACTGAAGTAAGGGTTAATCTATTAACCCCACTGCGATTTTTAATATAAACAAAATGAAAAAAATAAGAAGCACTTTACAATATTTGACGGATAAAGCAAAAGAAGTTCAGCATTTTCTCAGCTACATTCAGATATAATTAACACATAGCGATTATATGGTAAGTAAAGTGTATATGCTTTGATTGTGAGCATATGTGTTGTGATACTGTTTAAGCAGACAAGCTAAATAACATATCTAATATCTTACCCAGCTCTCATTGTGTGTGTGTGTGTGTGTGTGTGTGTGTGTGTGTGTGTGTTTGGTGAGAATATTTAAAATCTCCTCAGTGAATTTCAACTGCACTTTTCATGTGATGCATTAGCATTCTAGTGTTTATTGATATTATAATAACTTCACGCTAACTAAGCACTGTCTTCTCATTTCACAGCACCACCAAGTCACTACTAATCTGCTTGTTCTCAACTACTAGCAGTTTGATTTGAGTCGATTTCCAAGAAAATTGAAGTGCTGTACTATTTACTTCTCTGCCTTTCTTTCTTCACTTAGCACTATAATCACATATGTAGATCACAAATACCAAGATTTTCTTTGCCATTTTGACATTATCTTAACCTACCTATCAGTCAAGGGACTTATATCAATATTTCTACTCTTTAGATTGTTAGAAGAGTTTAGGAAAAATTACATCAACATTTTTTGTTGTTTGTTTGTTTTGTATTTTTATGATTGGGAGAATTCATTAGTGAAACCATCTTCATTTTATTCAGTCATCTTTTTAATGATCTGCAGATATTTTCTCCTCTTTCATGGTTTTATTTAGGTTGGTTTATCTATTTCTTATAGTTATTGTATAATAACTAGGGAAACAAGGATACAGAATGACACTGAAGTGGCCCTTTCCACTCTTAAACTCTTGTCAGTCAAGAAGACATGAAAGCAGTTTTATGACTGGAAATCTTGATTAGCATTGATTCCTTATCTGCATAATGAGAAGAGGGCAAATTAGTTTTTTCTAGAAGAGAACTTGGTTTCTTGCCTGCATGCTCAACCAATGGTTTCTCGGACTGCTAATCAAATAAGTACATGTCAAAGTAAGTTAATTAAAACAGTATTTATTTAGTAAAATGACTAAAATTCCTCTCTGGAGTAATTATATTTGTAAAAAAAGAAAAAAAAATTCTATGGAGAGCACAAGTACTCTAGGTCTAACCACTTCTTGTTGAAGTTTCCAGGCAGTTGGTTTACCACATATGTTCCAGTTGACACGTGTGCAATGCTATTAACCTTGACAGTCCTCAAGAACTTCATTGTTTTTCTGGCTTCCACTGGCTAGTCGACCTTGTTAGTAAGACTCTCTTCTCTATTAGCTCCCCTGTTAGTAAGTTTATCTTCCCTGTTAGCTTCCCTGATGGTAAATTTCAATAAACCTTAATCATGCATGCAGTTTCCTAGTGTTTCCTTCTGTCTCTTGGCAGTCTACTCCTGTGCCCTAGAGCAACCAGGCTGTGGATAGTACAGCTGTACAAATTTTGGCCTATAATACCTCATAGTAGTCTTGTGTAATCCTTTGTACTTTTGTTGCATCCATTGCAGTTCTGGTTCATCATCTTTCAGTTCCGATTCATACTCTACTCCATCCTTCTTAGTTCTCTTGGTGAACCAGCCTGTCTCCATCTTAGGCTTAAAAGCTATCTAATAATAGTTCATTCCTGTATATGAATAAACGTCTGTATCTGAAGGACTTGTCTATGCCTGACTTATAACCTTAACTACATATGGTTCTATATTGCCTGTTTGAGGAAATAGCAACCATGTGTTTTTTCAAAAAAAAATAACCATCTTGCAGTCTTACTTTTGTTTCAAAAGGTCATTACAACCATGTTGTTATGACTACCTTGAAACCACCTTGACTATCTTGCTATGCCTACCATATTATCACTGTCTTATAACCTAATCTTTGTTTCGGAATGTTTTTATGACAAGCCCATGTATGCTTATGTTCTGCTCCTGTACCCCACCTATTTTCCCCCATTTGGGAACCACTTATCTCTCAGCTATAGAGATCTTGTCTTCCTCATATCCAATGCTGAACTCTTAAACCATGCCTTAAAGCAAAGTAGTCCATATACATGACTAAAAATCACTTGCTTTGTTAATTGTTTGCTTTAATTAATTTGGCCATGATAATTTGGGTTGCTGGTTTTTTTTTTTTTTTTCATTAAATCTTCGCAGTTAAAACTTTCAAATCAAGATTTTGAAAATTCTTTTACTTTTTATTTTGTTATACATTCGATTTTAATTATGCTAATCCTTTTTTAAATTTTTCTTCTCTTGCACAATACATCCTGACCCCCCTCTTCACTACTCTCAGCTCCCCTCACCTCCATTTTTTCCTCAGATCTACCCATGCCCCCACCCACCAATCAATCTCCTTCCCACACTTCTCCCCAGAAAAGGACAGTCCTCCCTAGGTAAATGCTCAAACAGCCTAACAAGATGGAACTAGGCCAGTCACTATTCCTTACATCAAGAGTGGACTAGGCAGCCAAGCAGGAGTAAAACGATCTCAAGGGCCAGAAACTCTTGCCCTCCATCCTATAGGAGTTTTGCAAGAACATCAAGCCAGACAATCACAAGACATATCTAGGAGACCCTACGGGTTTCAAGTCTGCTGCTTCAGTTTCTGTGAGCCCATAATAGTACTGATCAGTTGATTCTGTGAGGATTGTTCTCCTTATGTCCTTGAACCCTTCTGGTCCCACCAATCCCTCCTGCACCTCTGCTGAGAGATTCCCCAAACTCTCCACAATGTTTGACCCTGGGCCTCTGTATATGCTCCCATCAGCTATTTGAGGAGGTTCCTTTGATGATGAAGACTGGGCTAGGCACCAATCTATGAGCAGCTCATGACATCATGCTTCTTGGATGATGGCTGACCAACAATCTGTTCTTTATTTTTTACCTTATATTTACAAATTTTGGGTTAGTTTTTCTGTCTTTTGATTGGAGAATTTTTATTAATTTCACTTAATAGTAATAGTAAGCTGATTAGAGCTATGTCATGTAGCTATGAATGTTAAGAATTAGGTCTGGAAAACTGACCTGATCCCGAAACTAGGATCAGGTGAGGTTCCTAACAAATGCCTATATTGACACATTTTCCTCTGGGACCATTGTTGAATAGGGCTAAGGTTAAATTATCAAACTGCTTTGTACATTGGAGTTGCAGAATATTGTTCTTTTCATGAAGGTATAGTGAATTTGTTTTGAACTGCCTGCTTGAGCTGACTTCTACTGTGTCTCACAAGACATACAGGATGATAGCAGGGCTACACATATATGACTGTGACTCATCCTTGGTTTTCAGGTGCTTGAATTACATTCAAGATAAGACAATCAGGAATTGAGAAGAGTTTATATGAAAATTATGGTATTTCTTAGCATCAAATTAGGAACATTACTCTTGTTCATGTTCCTAATATATGTAAATACTTTCTCAATATTCCTCCTTCAGCTTTAGACTCCAGTGAGAGTTCAATAATCTCCAATGAGGACCTAAAATATTCTGCAATGACACTTTCAAATCACACTTTGTAGATATTGGCCAAATTATCTTAAATTCAGGTTGAAATATCATAACCCATACCTTCTTTTAAAAGTAGAGGAAAATACTATTTTTTATTTTCCTGGTTTTTGTAGTTACTCCAGAATATGTATTCACATCTAAAAAGTTGGAGCTAGGAGCCTCAAATGAATGAGAACATGAATGAGAGCATTTATCTTTCTGTGTCTGCATTACTGCTCTCAATATAACTTTTATAGTTTCATTCACTTACTTGCAAAGTTTAATTATTTTATTATTCTTTACAGCTGAAAAATATTTCATTGTAAATATGTACCACATATTTATTATCCATTTATTAGTTGGAGGACATTTAGGTTGTTTCTATTTGGGGATCTATTGAGAACAGAACAGCAGTGAACATGGCTGCATACATGCCTGTGGAGTGTGAGTTCTTTTGGTTCTGCTCAGTCTTCTGCTTTGTGTTTATAGTTCAGTTCAGAAACTTTTTACTGTTAGTTTTGTACACTCTAATTGAAAGCCACATCAGACAGCAGTCATATAGGCTGGAGAAATAGCTTAACTATTAAAAGAGCTTACTGTTTTTGAATAGGACACAAGTCAGTGTGCCAACACCATGTCACAGCTCACAATTGTCCAAAACTCATTTTCCACAGGATATGAGCTCACTTGTAGCCTTTGAGGACCCCTGCATAAAAACAATGTGTATAAACGCATGCAGGCAAACATATACACCTAAATAAAATAAAGGGAAAAAGAACAGCAGTCATTATAAAAAGAAAAGGCAGCAAATGCTGGTAAGGACATATATAAAAAGAAACATTTACCCACTTCTGATGGAAATGTAAACTAGTCTATTACTAGAGAAGTTGGAGTGAAGTTTTCTCATTAGAAACATAGTAGGTCTTTTCTGATTAGGCTATACAATTCCTGGGTATTTACTCAAAGGACACCTTGTAATACCTCCTGTGTATCAGTGTTTTTGCAACATTGTTTACAACAGCTAAGTTATGGAACTAACATGATTATCAAAGGGGAGGAAAAGATAAGAAAAAGAGGAAAAGATAAGAAAAAGGTGGTGTGCATCCACAAGAGACTTGTTTTTGACCAATAAAACAAATGCAGTCAGGTATTTTCAAGAAAATGCATGAAACTGATGATAGTCATATTAAATGAGCTAAGCTAATCTCAGAAAGACAAGTATGTTATTGTCTCATTATAGTTTTTAGATTTCATAGAGATACATAGAAGCATGTATGTGAATTGACTCTAAAGTAGATGTAAAGCTTTAAAAGGACAAAGTAGGGGAATAAAAGAAAGCATAGGAGATTATGAGAGTGAATATTTTCAACGTAAATTATACTTATGTCCAAAAGTTAAAATGCATAAGTAAATATCTGTTGGAGAAGTTTATTTTTAGTAATGTTTAAAATGGTTGTTTTGTGCACTGTTGGGAAAAGAGTTCCCAAGGTCTTGGCGTTTGTATTGTCTGTAGGTATTGATTTTATGTAAAAGATGTTTGATTGCTCATGATCTGCACATGCTATCAATAGAACACCTAAGGAGGTTAGGTATAAATAAAAACCCCTGAGATGAGATACTAAGAGTTCCACTGTCCAGTATGGTGCTTGCCAAGACAGTGGTTCCCTCTGCTGAGTTCAGGCAGGGTTTGCACCTATGAATATGCATCTTTGCCTTCTTTGCTGAGCCACCACAGTAGGTAAACAGCTACGAGTGGAACCTGAAATATGGGCATGATATTTTGCCAGGTGGACACAAGGAAGAACAAGAAAGAAACTGCATACCTTACAGAGTCTGGTAAAGCATGCTCAGGGCAGCTCACAGAGGACAGAGATTTTATATATGGAAAAATAATGAGTATAAGTCTCCTGAGGGAAGAGAAGAGTGATTTAAGGAAACAAGCCTCTATGAAGAGAGAAAGCTGTGAAAATTAAATGAAAAAGTGGGCTGGAAAGCTGAAAGCCAAAGAATAGAGGCTTTTAGAGAAAAAGAAAGAAATTTTTATGGTAAAAGCAAAGAATTCATTTGAGAGCAGGGAAAAACCAACTTTCTAACCACTTTTCCTAATCATGGAGCCTATACTTCCTCCTGCTGCTGGTGACAGCCAGGACGTGGGAAGCAGAAACTGGAGTGCACTGATCTACAAACTGAGTTTGCTGATGGTGTGTGTGTGTGTGTGTGTGTGTGTGTGTGTGTGTGTGTGTGTCCCAAGTGGGTCTTGTGTTTGAGATCTAGAAAGAAGGTGGTATTTTTCCCCATAGAAGTAGTGGTATAGATTGGAAAAATCACCAGAATGTTACAAACATCATTTATTAGTACACTTGAAAGAAGTAAATTTTATGAAATATAAAATATATCAATAAAATTGTTTTACAAATTTTTAAAGTGACATGTTTAGTCAAATTCCAAACAAATGAACTATTCATAAACCTCCCAAGAATTTTGGAGACATTCATGAAGTGTTGTAAGCATAAGTTGTTTCCTAAAACTTATCCTGCCAGTGAAAAACTATCACTGAGTGCCTTCTGTTTGAAATATTTTATGCAAAAGTTCTGTGGGCATTGCAATATTAGTTTCAGTTTCTATTATAATTAGAACATTCAGTAGAGCTTGGCAATAAACCGTAAAAGAAACTATACAAAATAATTTCTAGCATATTGCATTTTATTTCTATATCCAATTAGACATGAGAAAAATGAAGGTATAAAAAGTCATTTATTGTACGTATTCATTCATACTGAAAATTTAACTTGATGGAACATTTTTTATATATATAAAATTACTTTCCTCTTGAGAATATATGCATTGTACAATTTGAGCTGCTTTCAACTTTGTCTTTTAAAGCTTATGTATTTAAATGACATTTAAAAAACTTTCAGGGCTTATAGAGTTATATAGAATTAAAGAATTCCAGTGAGAGTTACTGTATTTATTCAAATCAACAGCCAATGACAACTAGGCACTTACGACTGTGTTCTGACCACCAGGCACTTAAGACTGTGTTACTACTGAAAATGAAATCTGAAAAAGAGAGTTGTTTTTCAAGAGTAGTATCCATTCATATACATACTCATACAGAAATTTCTCTGACTATACTTCCTTAGATGGTAGAGAATGACCAATTAGCCTATTTATTTGAATATGCTTATATCAGTACTCAAACAGCTGACTCTATAGCCCTATCCATGAATTCAAATACTTCAAAGTTATATGTTATATGTCTATAACATAGAAAATACAGTTTCCTAATGATAGAAAAGCAGTTTGAAAATGCACACATATTCATGTATACATGAATCATGTATACACATTCATATATGTCTACATGTACTAGGTATGTGATATATGTTGGAGATGTGTAAAATTTAAATGAAAGGAAAATTGTCAGACTCTATACTCATATTTTTTAATAAGCAAAGTCACTTTTTTACCCCAACACTGATAATATACTTTCTTCTAGAAATATGAAGTTGGCAATGCCAATATAAAATAGTTGGTATATTTCAAATAAAATTTCTTTTATTCACCAGTGACAAAACATGTTGGAAATTTTGTTTCAAACCTCATAGAATTTCTATGTCATTTTGACTTTGGTGTCCCTGATTATTTTTGTCTGCTTTTCAGATGGCTTTGCTTATTGCTATGAGCCTATTTTAGCTCAATAAATGAATTTCATTGCCCAGTCAGACTCAAGAAATCTATTTTTTATCTTAATTCCTTAGAGGTGGAAATACTTATTCATTGCTAAGGTTGTATCAGGGGATTTTCACCTTTTCCAAAGTATATCAAGATATGCATTTTATGAGATATTGACAATGGCAATGGGAATAACAGCACTTTTATTACTCCAGAGCTTGCATGGAGATTACATTGTATCTCTCATCATTATTCAGAATCAACCACTGATTCAAATATTTCCCCTTTATTTACAATGTTCTTTCAGAAAAATGAACTGGGTTAATTTCTGTTCTGCTATTTTATATACATAATCAAGCTTCAATTAGCTATGATGATAGTCCCTTTTTCCTTTCTCATCCAGGATCTTTCCTTTTGTTAGAACTGTACTTTGAGCCTTCAGAAGGTGAACAAGATAAAAATTAAAATTACTGTTTATCTACTGGGATACATTGGAGACTCTGATAAAGTTTTGTTGAGCATGTTAATAATTATTATGCAAAAGGACATATGAAAGTTATCAAATATACTTCCATTAATTACATAAGTGTTCTTTAAGTCTCATGTTCATAGATTACTGTATTGTTTAATCAAAGAAACAATTTAAATCTTAGATTTTAAAAGTGTGTTATTAATTGAATATCAACTATAACTTTAGTACTAATAATTTCCAGTTGTATTATCCTAAATTTTTATATTTATAGAAAAAGGAACACATTTAAATTTAAATATAATGTGTTAACTTTCTCTATTTTCTTAATACAAATATTTGGATACATTATAACAGGTAAATGCAATTGTTCAATTGTTTAGATATTATATTCATTTTTCTCTCAAATAAAGTAAATTTATATTTTTATGTAAATTTTGAGAAATAATTATGATATGCATTAAAAAAATCAAGAATGAGCTACTTGAGAGCTTAGCTATAGATGGAACATATATATCAACACCTGCCAAAGCAGAGGGAACATCATGGAAGAGGGAGTTGAGATAATGTATGAGCCAGAGCATAGGGAAATGTGCTGTGAAATGCTGTCCTCTGGACATGACATTGATGTTGTACACATGAACTCACAGAAAACTTTACTTGAAAAAATATCAAATCAATTAAAACTTACAACTTTGATAAGGAGAGGCATCCAAGGCCCTTCTCCTAGATGAGGAGCTATTGGAAGTTGATAGCTATTTAATTAGGGAGAGTCCTTTTTCCTTGTGTACATAGTCACTGATAGGTGGCCCATGTTACAATGGATAAAATATTGAAATTCAGGCCTGGAGAGATTTCTCTGCAGTTAAGATCATTGTCTGTTTTTCCAGAGGACCTGGGCTCTATTGCCAATACTCACGTGGCATCTCACAACTCTTTGTAATTCCAATCTGAGTAGATATAGTACCTCTCCTGATCTTCTCTGGGTTTGGAATAATTTATGATCACTTGTGAACTAAAAGTGAACTTATCTATGAGGGTCTGTATCTGGATAAATTTGCTATTATTCTGGAATATTAGAAAGTAAATAGCAATCTCTGACTGTGGAATTCTGTGGCAGCTTCCTATCATGCTGCCCAATATTAGCACCATGGTTGAGCTTTGCATATTGTCTGACTAAAGTTAAAATTTCATTTAAAAAATAACTGGAGCTATGTGGTGCTGGCACATATTTAATTCCAGCACTCTGGAAACAGAGACAGGCAGATCTCTGTGAGTTCGAGGCCAGCCTGGACTTCAGAGTGAATTCCAGGACAGCCAGACTTACAACAAAGAAACCCTTCTAGAAAGCAAAACAAAACAAAACAAAACAAAAACAAAACAACCACTACAACAACAAAAAATAACTAACTAAATAAAAGTTTTTTTTAAAAAAAGCTTGTTAGAATTATTCTGTGAGGTTCAAATATGTTCTGTTATTTTATATACTATATTAAGTAGGATAGAAACTAGATAAGTTTTTTCTAATTTTTATTAGTCTTTGAGTATTTGGAACAATGTATTGTGAATATATTTACCCTTCTTCTAACTCCTAGATCTATTCACCTTCTATTCTGCCCACCTAATTGGTATCCTTTTTTTATTTTTAACCTATCAAATACTGTCTATGCTATTCAAGTATTCTTCGAAATGTGGCTGTCACTGGACCATTGGTAACCCTCCAGTATCTTCATTATTAAAGAAAACTGACTCTCCTCCAAGGAGCTATCAACTGTGTTGAATAATATTTAATCTTTTATCTTTAATCTGGTAGCATGACTGCTCTACGATAGAAAGAATTGTGGTACACAACTTTAATTCCATTATTCAGAAAGCAGTGGTTACATATGTCTTCAATTCCCAAAGACAGAAGCAAATGGAAGCAGAGATAGGCAGAGGCAAGCATAGTACAGAAGGAGTCAGTGTCAGACAGGAAATGATGTCTGAGATGAGTCAGCATGAAGGGCAGGCAAAAAGACTAATCAGAGTAAGCGTGGCAGACTGAGAGAGTCTAAGGACAAGATACAGACATAATGAAATGGTCTGACTGAGGATGAGGCAGAGAAGCAGAGAGGCTTACTCAGGAAACATGGGTCAGTGAGAGCTGACAGAGACACTGACGTAGTCTGAGGAGTTGAGGAAAAGACACAGAGGAAGTTCATTCAGCAGAAGTCTGTATCAGACTGGAAGAGTGAGTCAGTTTGAAACTGAGCAGAGTAGTTCAGTCTGAGGCAGTCAGAGAATCAGTCAGAGTCTGAAAGAGTCAGAAGAGTTCTGTCAGAAACACTAAGCCCGAAGATCTATGTCTACACAACTGCCAATAGCTTCTCAGCTAGGGTTGAATGTTGGGGCCAACTTCCTCTCACCATGCTGGAATTTCTGGCTTAAGCTTGCAGAGGTCTTGACCATGCTGTCTGAGATGCTATGAATTACTATGTGCAACTACTGTTTCTTTATAGTCATCTGCCTACTGCAGCTCTTATAATTGTTCTTCCCTCTTTTAGGAAAGAATTTTACAGAACTTTCTATTTCATAGGATTTAATGTAAGTTACAACTCTTAAGACATGCAATTATTAATTATTTGATCCAAACTGATTTAATATTAGGAATTATTTAGTAGAGATAAGAACTTTGGTTTCAAATACTGGGTATTCAACCTCAGACAAATTAGGTGACACATTTGAAATTTATTATCCTAATAACTTCACTATAAGAAAACTGAACTTTAGGAATTCTGTAGAGATTGAATACATACATGCAGATATATCTTTCATAATCTTGTTAACTATTATTTGTATCTTAAGTTTCTTATAACGTTCATTGTGGCTAAGGTTTGGTAATCAGGCAGGTCATATCAAGCAGTACTGACATGTTCAGTAGTTGGGGTTTAGTGGAAGGCCTTGGGCACTTGGAGACAGTGGACTTGACCTTTAAGGGCATTATGGGACCACAGATACTTCCTGCTCTGTATTCTAATTATAGAGATGAAAAGATTTCCAAAGATACAAAATTTAAGCAGAGAAACTTTCCATGATCAGGAGACATGAGTGATGAGTACAGAGTACCACTGCAGTACAGTCTCTGAAGGGTAAAATGGCATCCAGTATCTTGTCCTGAACCTCTAAGCCTTAGAAATTTTATATATGTAAAATCAGTTTTAGGATATTTTACAGTTTAAGTAAATCTATATCCTTATAAATGTCTCTTCTTTTTTCTAAAGCAAGAAGCAGACTATGTAAGTCTATTTAGTGCTCTCATGAACAACAGGGATCTCTTTCTCTTACTCTATGTGTGTGTGTGTGTGTGTGAGAGAGAGAGAGGGGGGGGAGAGGGAGGGAGAGAGAGAGAGCATACACACATGCTCTGTAATCCTTAATATTGCATGATCTCATGTCAATATTACCCTCAAAGATGACTGCTAACTTCCAGACATCCTGAGCATGAGTAGGAAGGGAAAGTGTGAAAATATTGCATAAGATAAATGTGCGACTTGACCAAAATCACCACTAACAAATTCCAGACTTATTTTATGGCCAACCTTGACTTAAAACAGAAAACATTGATTTTCGAACATCCTGCTCTCTAGAAAGCAGTAAGAATCACAGCACTAAGGAAGGTGGCAGTGTGTCTTGCAAAGGGAACAAGATTTTCCCCAAAGAACTAATTTCTATTTGGTTGAATACAGAACTACTAAAGAACTAATTCAAGCTCTTGTCACCAATTCAGGTGACAAATATACTTCTATTAACTAGAGTTAGAAGATAGTATGACTGACAGCTGCCACTCTAATCAGCCAAATATGTCTTACAGTTCATCAGTTCAGACTCCTGTGCATTTCTATGATGTATTACTCTTCACTATATGAAAATGACAGTAAAACTTCATTAACTCTCATTTAATTAACTTTATCTAATAATTAATAAAAAGTTTCTCCTTCAATTTATATTTTAATTACAGAGTAAGATAATAAAGTTGACTATGATTTTCATCATTGCATACCAAAAGAACTCAGATAATTTAAAATAAGACATACTTGAAATTCAGTATATAGAAGCTGATATAAAATTTGTTTCCTTGTTTAATACCCATAACATTATTCATAACTAGTAAATGTATATAGATTTACAGTATTCGTTTACATATACACTCATATCATATATTTGCCTGTACATGTGGTCCAGATCTATAACTTTAATTCATATGCTAAATATTAACTCCTCAAAGCACCAGTACTGGGATGAGGGCCTAATACCAAAGTATTGGATCATGATAGCAGACTCCTCATGAAACAACTTATGTAGTAATCTTAGAAGTGGCTCAATAATGATAAGAGTGGTAAGCACAGAGCTTGGTCCTTGTGCTTCTCTCATATATATTTAGCATGTTCTGACACAGATTTAAGTTCACACTCCAGATGCTGGCAAAATATCTAGAATCTTTAGAATTGTGAGCCAACTGTGAATGTCTTTTATTTAAACACCAAGGCTGTGGTGTTCAGTTATGACCACAAAAATAGAATAAAACATATAATTTATTAAAAATGTCATTATCCGTAAGAGTATTAATCACTGTATTTACACCTCTTGATTAGTATCAACCAGTTATTTTGTAATTAAAAGTTTCAAAACCATTAAAAGACTACTATTTTCTTCCCTATCTTAGTTACTGTTTTAGTGTTATAAAGAGACATTATGAACAAAATAGGTTATATAAAGAAAGTATATTATGGGAGCTTGCTTATATTTTCAGAAGGTTAGTCCACAATCATAATAGTGGAAGAATAGCAGCAGCCAGGCAGGTAGGCAGGCAGGAAGGCAGGTAGGCACAGTATTAAAGCAGTAACTGAGAGCTACATCCTGATCTGAATGCAGGAAGCTGATTAAAGAGAGAGACTGGACCTGGCATAAACTTTGAAACCTCAAAGCACACCCCAGTGACACACATCCTCCAACAAGGTCACAGCTCCTAATCCTTCCTCAACAGTCTACCAAATGGAGACCAAACATTCAAGTATATGAGGCTATGGGGGGCAACCTCATTCAAATCTCCATAATACATATTGAGTCTGTGAGGAAATCATTTTAGAGAGTGTAAGTAATCCATACAAAGTGCAACATGAAGAGATGCAGGAGATAAAACCTTTAACACCCCATGTCTAATCTTGAGTCTTGATATAACTGAATCTTGGACAAAATTCTAGAACTATCATTTTCTTCAGACTTACAGTAATATTTTAAAACAACATTGTTTTCTAGGCTATATTGCCATGGCATTTTGTTAAATGTAACATATTATCTGTAAAATTGTGAACAATATCTGCTTGTTAGAGCAGACATGGCAAAGTATACACTTGTAAACTAGTATCAAATCAAATTTTGTCATGAATGTCAAAAACATCCCTCAGTTTTGAAATATAATAGTACAAATGTATATCTCATAACTCTGCTTTTCAGGAATTGCACTTGTAATTAGAGACCAATAGTATTAATCAAACATTTATATGCAAATTAATGTTGATAGATATCAGCAGTTTGCTTGCACCTTGGGTTGGTTCTCTTCATCTGTGGCTCAGTAACTACAATACCAATATCTTTGTGGATTTTTCATCAAGTAGAATCCCTGAATTGGAAATGAGCTAGATAAAAGCAATGTTCTCATATCATAGTTATGTTCTTACTCAAATTAGTGAAAAATCATCTTTGACATTTAAAAAACTGCCTTATTTTATTTTCATCATAGTGAATTTTTTAAGCTCAGATTTTCCCACAAGTTTTACTTTTGATTGTGAGCATAATTTTTTGTTTCATTATTTAACCCAGAGAAATACAGCATAAATATACCTTTTATGAGACTTGGAATGTATAGTCTTCTTTTACTCCTTCTATAATTTTACTAAAAATCATTGTTCTATGTGCCTACTTTTACCATAGGATAGGACTAACACTCATGATTAGATCTGCCTATATACTATACTGTCATGATCTAGTACCCACACTCTACTCTTTTTCACTATGTTTCCTCCATTTGCTGTGTATTCTAGAAGCATTTCCCAAGATCATCTATTGTTATTCTACTATCCATTGATTCAAATTTTAGCATTAAAACTATTGTTATGTTGGTTGGTGGCTTGGTTGGTTTCTATGACTGTGACAAAAATATGACCAAAGAAATTTGGGGAGAAAAAAATATTTTCCTTACATGTTCCAGGTTACATTCCGTTGAGGAAAGCCTAGTCAGGAACTCAAGGCTGGAACCTGAAGGCAAAAACTAAAGCAGAAATCATAGATGAATATTGCTTAATAGCTTACCCCCTAACTTGCTTGGCTTTTCTTATACATCCCAGGACCACTTGCACAGAGATGGCATTTTCTGCAGTAGGTTGCACTATTTCTTCCACATCAATCATCAGATCAGAAAATTCCCCTTTAAGGCCCTGGTGCCTATGAGATATATGGGTGCATGTAGGGTGCCTTGGTGCCTGTGGGAGATCCTGGTGCCTGTGAGGAGTATGGACATCTGTGAGATGTCCTGGTGCCCATGGGACATCCTAGGAACTGCAGGATGTTCTGGTGCCTGCTGGAGGTTCAGGTGCATTTCAGAGGCCATGGTACCTGGGAATATCCAGACACTTGCTGGATGTCTGTGTGCTGGCAGGATACTCTGGTGCTTATGGGATATCTGGGTGTCTGAGGGATGTCTGGGTACCTATGTGGAGTCCAGGTACTTGTGTGATATCTGGGTGTCTCCAGGTTGGTCTAGTACCTGCCTGATGCCCTGGTGCCTAAGGGAAGCCCTGGAGCATGAATGATGCCCAGATATCTGAGGGAAGCCTGTGGCCAGCCAGGGTTCCTGTGGGAGGTCCTAGTGTCTAAGGGAAGTACTCATGCCTATGGGATGTCTGGGTACCTTCAGGAAGCCCTTGTCCCTGCGGGATATTAATATGCCTGCAAGATGTCAGTGGTCAGTGGTCAGTCAGGTGACTGGGCTGTCCTACCTGCTGTAGGCCTGAGTATCTGCAGATTTGGGCAATGAGACTCAACTTCAGGTTGAACTTTGTCATGCTTGTTCTTGGACCAGGTAAATATCCATGATCAAAGCAGCCTGCTGCCTCCAAAGATCAAGGTGATACTCATGATTCATGTTCCTGCCACACATGCTTCACTTAGTTTTCTTTTGTTTTTTATTTTGTCTATTTAATTTTTAAGGGCACAGAGTTGGTATTTGGGTGAAACAGGGAGGAATGGGAAGATAGTGCTATTGAGATATATTGATTCAATTCACTCGCTATTCTTGCTCAAACTCTTCTCCGAGTTACTTGTTTAATCTGACCTGAGTCAGCTGACTATTTTTGACTGAATTCTTCTGGCTTTGCTTGACTCTGGCTGATTCTTTGACTGCCTCAGATTGTGAGATTTGGTAGAGATTTGGGTAGCATAAAGATGTGTCTTTACTTTTGCCAAGATATTGGATAAAAACTGGGGATATGTTCTGATTTATTAAGAGTTTTTAATACTTTCTGTCAAATTCCTTTTTGAATATCCTGTACCACTTCACTTCTGAAGTAGCAGAATTTAATGGAGCTTTTTACCTTAGACATTTCAAATCACTGGAGAGAATAATTTTAAATTTTATGTCTGTATAATAGATGGCAGCATGTGTTTACATAACAATTTAATTTTCATATACTCAACTAACATTGATTTTATATTTGTCATGTCTTCCATGATTATTGTCTCTTTGTTCCTGACCTTTATTTTTTCCTACTATTTGGATGCTTTAGTTAGACTCAGTTAAGTCTTTCAATATGAAATGTTTCCACAAAGAGAAAGGAAATCATATTTTATATAATCATGAGTAGGATTAACAGTATGGGATATTAAGACATTTGAAAGGTTGCATAAATAAAACCACACAGTATGAGCTCAGGATATCAGATAGATAGGAAAAAATGCAATATCTAGCAGTAGAGATGGTAAAAAGGGATTTCTGGATATGATTATGCCACATATTGTATGACACATATGTGGTAGTTAGCTTCGTGTGGGAGCTCAATAAGGAAGAAACAGGCATTTTCATAAATGTAAGCCCTGGCAGACCTCAGCAAAGGGAACCACTATCATGGGCTGTGCCATCCTCGACAGTGAAACTCTGAGCATCTGACCTCAGTTGTTTTTATTGATTCAGAACTCCTCAGGTGCAAATAATTAACAATCAAACTTCCCCCATATAAATCTAACACCTTCAAAGAATACAAAATGCCAAGACTTATCCTGTCACCCAACAGTGCACAAAACAATTATTTTTAATGCAACTAAAAATAAACTTCTACAACACCAATACATAGGCAACACTTGAGGATTTGAAAACACAATTGCTTAGGTAGGTAGAATGCTAACGTTAAATGTGCTTTAGTTAACCATGGCATGAGGTTTAAATATAAAGGAAAGATGAACATATTGTATAAACTAGAAGCAAACATCAGATGTAAGAAATGTCCTTACAAACATGCCTGTGGGTTTTCACATTTGGGAATAGGTAAAATGGAATGCAGCAGTTTATTGTCCATGAAGATAAGTAGGGGGGTAAGATAGTGCAGGCAGGATACAGAAATATTAAGAACAAACAGTATGTTAGAATTGAAAATCAGGGTAATATTTTTTGAAGTGATTTATTGGGCATGGTAAATTCCATAAGATCAATTTGATGTCATTGATTCACATAAGCAGTAGTAGGGAGCAAAGGGCATCTTGTGACCAGTGAGAGAACTATCACAAATAGCCCAAGCTGTTGTTTCTTGAACTTACATCATTATAATATACAAAGTTATATAATAATATAAATGCTATACAACATAAGATGATCTGTTGAACTTAGTTCATGCAAAGAAATGCATAAAATTACATCAACAATTATCTGTAGAAGGTAGGTGGGGTTTGAACTTGACCCAAAAGGTAAGAAGGAAATAAGCTGTAGATTCAAATAATAAGAGGCAAAAGTAACTAAATGAATGAGGAAGAAAAGACAAAAAATGAAAATTACTCAAAAGATAGTGAATTAATTGAATCAAAAGCATATGATTTGTGAACAGTATATGCCGAATTTGTCTTTAAAATTAATTGGAGCTCAGTAATTCATGTTAGTAGGTAGTTATCAAGATCCTTGAGACCAAAATGATATAAAGCAAATTTCAAAAACATAACCATATATAGCACAGTAGGAATGTGAGAAGTTCTGAGATTGAAGTCAGGGAAATGAATTACAGGTGCAAATGTAGTCTCAGTCAGATATGACAAATAACATAGAAAAGAAAGAATTAAGAGTAAAGTGGAAATACAAGAGAACTTAGGAAAAATCAACAGGATGATTTTGTGATTGATTGTTCTAGAGTTTAGCAGATTGGTCAGACAAAAGAAAAAACAAAACATAGTCCAAGACTTTGGGGCTGCAAACATTGCTGTCCTTAAGAGAAATAGTACTGAATGAAATTATGCCTGTGATTGTCTGGATCTGAAAATTAATTGCAGGCAAAATGAATATGTAAAAAAATTTAAATTCAGCTTAGAATGCATTTTCTCCAAACACATAGTAGGATCTCAGCCAATTGCATGTATTCAAGCCTGTCCCAAAAGCCAATAGACAAGACCATAGTCAAAAGAAGCAAATTCCTATCTAAGACTAATCTCTTTCTGTACTTTTTCTCCTCCAGTACCTGTTAAAATTCTCTGGGTTTGTTGAAGTGAGGAACATTAAATCCTCCTTCGGTTCAGAGTGCTGCCCTGTTTGTGAATCCTTCTTTGCTCAGAGAAACTATCAGATATTTTGTCTCAGTTACTTTTTTTTTCTCAGAACACAGAAAACAAAACTGTGGATGGCAATTTGTGACTTGGGACAGCAAGTCACAAGTATGATTTTCAAACCTCTGAATTAACAAAAAGAAAGAATGTAGAAAAGCTTGTTATTCTCAGAGACATGGCACTATCTATCTCTTAGGAGGAAGCTAAGTTGCAGATGTAATAGACAAGAAATCATACTTATGAGGGTTCATGGGGCCTCATGGGTGCTTAGTACTCTACTCAATACCATACACATACACGTGTTGTACAATCATAATTTTGCAAAGACTTTTTGTTTAATTAGGTAGCTCATACTTGAGAAAGATTGGAGGTTGCTGTTTGAGAGCTTCTTCCAGACTGTTTCAAATGGGACTGCAGACATGGCAGGTTCTTTACTCAACGTAGCTACTAAATAACTTCCATCATCTGTTCAACCTAATTTCTTCTTTGTAAGACTCATAATCTCCACTATGCATCATATTTCTTAAATTTTCAGTTCTGTGTTTCCCACAATTTTTTTTTTTAATTTTTATCTTTGATGGAAGTATTGTTAGCCTGTAATGGTTAGTTTTATTTGTCAGTTTGACACAATCTGTGAAGATAGTGCCATTGAGAAATAGTCTAGATCAAGGTGGCTTCTGGGCCTAGGGTTGGGAGCTTATCTTGATTATGTTAATTGGCAAGAGAAGAATCCCTGGCTGGGAGTAGTGTCATTTCCAAGGTAGTCCTGGGCTGCGTGTGAGTGGAAGAAAAGAGCTGAGCACAGGCACGCATTTGTTAACCCACCCCTCTCTGTTTCTTGAGGTTGGATGTAGTATGCCTGACTATTTCAAGCCGTGTCATCATGAATTCATCTCGCAAGTGAACTGTAAAATAGTACAATGTAAAGAAACCCTTTCTCCCCTGAGTTGCTTCTCTCTGGATATCTCATCACAGCATCAGAAATGGAACTAGGATAAATACCTACAATACATTCCTTATATCTTAAAGATACAAACATTATAGGAGGCCTAGGTAATTAATCTGAAATTAATATTTTTATAAACTTTATTAGTAAAAATTATAAATAAATAAAAACATCACCCACCAACATTAGCCAGACCCAATTCTATACAATTTAATTAGCTGCTATACAGTTAGAATAGGCACTCTGGACAGAAGCTGTAGAGTGTCAAAATAATTTTTGAGCTTTCATTATCAAATATATTTTATATATTCATTTACCACCGAAACAAAAAAATACATGACAATATTAGAACAAGAGAAACAACTAGCTCCGTATCATCTTTCTTAAATCATGTCTATTACTTGTATTAAGTCCTACCTCATACTTATATTTAGATTTTTTTGCTCTCTTTTCTTCATATTACACTGTATCCACTTGTACTTTTGTTCACATATATACATATATCATTTGTTAGGTTCTGCACATGAAAGAGAAAATGCAGATTTTTTTTTCAGAGATTGTATGACCTTACTTAATATTATACATTTTATGTTCCTGAAAATTTTAAACTTAATTTTTCTGTAGAGCTAAACAGTATTCATGATAATGTCATTAATATTAATGATATTATCCACTTTTTCATTTCTTAAATTTTTATAATACATTATACACATGTGCATAAATTATACATATACAGCATATACATATTCATATACAAAGTTTAGAAGTAATAACATCTCTTCTAAATAACAGTCTTAAATTTGAAATCATTTGTTTTCACAGAATTAAGCCTTGCTAAGGTTTTAAGTTTCTTCTGGATTTAAAATATTCAATAATTGTAAGCATTGGACTTGAAAGACAGAAGTTCAGCCTCTTAGAGAACTTTTCCTCAAGACTTTTTAAAATTCTTTTTAGGAATCTATTCTTTCAAAATCATACCTCTAACAATGAAAACCAAATTGAAATAGTCTCTGGCAGCTCTCTGAAGTTGTTAAGCAACTACGTGAGGAAGAAGTGTGATTTTTAGAGAGTGAGAGAAAGTTGTATTTGACATAACCTAAATACATTTAGAGATTCTCTGAGTGGATCATCAAAAGTGACTGACATTTGAAAATGAAAAAAGATATTGACTCTGAGTTTAGTTATTGAAGAATATAATTCATAGCTTCCCTTTGCACAGTATAAATTTTACTTCATATTGAAACATGCTGCAGATTCCTCATATATGTGAACAATGCATTGAAATGCTGTCAATAGATAAATTGTGCTCGACATCTCTCATCAGGATCCTGTAGAAGCATAGCACAATTGTGGTATACCCAGGGTTTTTAGAAACAATTCTCATGAGACTAATCTCAACTCAGAGATTTTGAATATTTATATAGACACTTCATATCACAGTCCCTTCTTACTTTGCTTCCAGAAGCTTCTATTTCAAAGAAAGGACAGAATTAAATGGGATAAGTATAAATTGAGCAATCTGAATAAGATATTCTTCTGTTAACTAATTATATGGTCTTGTCATAGGAGTATACAACAGTCATTTCAGAAATTTTTGAAATATTATATCTAAAAAGTACTTAGATCATTCTTCTTGTATTTGCTAAATATTTTATATGTTGATGACATATAAACCTAAACTCTATTCACAAAACATAATTGGGGTATTTATCCCAGTATATAATTGTAGTGCATCTAATAATCTATATTGGTACCCAAGAAATACAAGTCATGTAGGAACAGAATATTATTTTGAAGCTTTAGACATTGTGTATCCATAAAATGTTATGAGGTAAATAAATACTAAGCAGAATTCATCATTAAGTATAATAAATATGACTGTAGACTTGCTTTCTAAAATCTTGGTCAATTATTTAATATTAATAAAATACATATTTATATATTATCCAGAATATAATTTAAAATATGTGAAATACATTATAAGTATAAAACTTCTGAACAAATTTTAGAGCAAAAAGGTAATTCTTCTCACAATGGAAATGAAATTGTTTTTTCTTGATAGTGTGCTGTAAGTCTACTCCCTTGATTTATAGTATCTGCACATGATACTCTTTCATTAGTTTATACAAATCTCTGGAATGACAAACTGGTTCTTATTCATAAGGAACAGCCTTGCAGCTATGCACTCTAATTAATCAAGGTCATTTGAATACATTTTGCATGAAGCACCTAAAGCTCAGAGTGCCATTCTGCGTATTTATCAAATTACTAATCAATATGCTGCACCACAGTTACCACCAGGCTTTCAGCTACCTGAGGATGCCATATGAATTAGAACGGTTCAAGCTGTCATCTGCATAAACAGAATTAGTGCATGCCATTAAATTTCATGGGACAGAGAAATGGGTTGTGTTTTAAATAGAATGAATCACCATCAGTATTTTACTTAAGTTTAAAATGCTTCATTTTACACTTCCACAAACCTTGTATTAAGCTGGCTTCGATTTCACTTTCTTTCTCCAACATATTACCTCCACTCTATTGGTAAAGTAATTTATTCCATCCTCTGTGGAGAGCTAGGATCTTATTTGCCAGCATATTTATCTTTCCTGCCACTGCACTGTCATTCATCTGCAATCTCCACGGAGGACCAGACCTGTGCAGAATTGCAATTAGGATTGATTCAACTAAATCCAGGCCACAGAGCTGATGCTGACAGGGTGACCTCAAGAGAATTAAATATGTGAGGTTAGAAAACACAGAAAGAGAAAAAGAAAGTATTTAAGTCCACAATTCATTATGTTTTCTGTTGCTTGTTATAATTAAATAAGAATAGGGACTTTTGTTCTTTTTAGAATGATTGTGAAGAAAGTTAAAAGCTTTTGAGCAATTTTGAAAACATAAAAAAATAATAAATATATGCAAATATCTATTTTGAGACTCAAACAGCAGTTTGTAAAGAATGAAAACCTGATTTCCAGTGAGGTTGTAGATCTTAATGTTTCTCCTGCATGTGGGGAAAGAGACAAAGATACAACGTTCCACAGATGAACTGCTCAGCTTCCACATACTTGTGGGGACAGATCATCAGCAGTTCCAACATAATCACCAAGGAATCTTCACCTGTATGTCACTTAAATGTTCTGATAGAATTTCCTAAATAATTCTCCATTCCGTGAGATAGGTTTTTGATTTCAAAAGGCAGTAGCTGCAAGCACAGGTAATAACCTAAGAGTATTTCTTCTGACCTGTCACATATGACATGTCGTATCAATCCCAAGTTTCTACACTTTACATTAGGAGTCACCTATTATTGATGACCTATCTTCATCTTACTTATATAGCAGGTTAGAGAGTTTGCCATTGGGGAATGAGTCAAACTTCCTCTGTAAAGTAAAAAGGAAATTGGAAATAGAAAATAACAGTGGCTGAGTAATCTTCCCTAAGGAAATTTCTTTATCATTTTTTCCCCTCTCAGGAAACAGAATTTTGCTCCCCCAAGGGAAAATGTTGTATGGGCGAGAAAAAAAAATTGATTTACCATAATAAGGGAAATGAGAACATCACAGAAAGAAAAATTCAATAAAGAAAAGTCAAATTGAGCAAAGGACAGGATTTGGTGACTAGAATTGGCCATGGTGTGATAATGCTCCCTTCGTGTTTTTCCACTTAACCAAGTCACTTCATGTAAAAGGGATGAAAAAGATCACCCTACACTGCAGTGAATGTCCGTCAAAAGCAGTATCATAATGAAAATTAAGATTTTAAAATTTTTTGAAAGTACACTGCAATTAATTTTGTGAATCAAAGAATAATGAGACCTAGTCTCTCATACATAAACTCTGTTTTCACTGTAGTCAAAGAAATTGTAATAAGCAGTCTGAATTTTCTCCATCTTAGGTAAAGAAAACCACCGACATGGGCATTGACAGTTTGCAGTCTACTTCAGGATGACATACATAAATTAAGAATACACATAGTCTTATTCAAATTCATTTTTTGTGCCTCTACTAAAATCTTAATTTTTGTAGTATTAGAGTCAGATTCTGTAATATGTATAATGCATATTTACAAAAATGTCATACATGTATACATATATGCATGCATACATACATACTGTTTTGGAGAATAGCTAACTACATTGATTTAAGAAGTACTACCAGCATTAATCATCAATGTGATAATGTTTGTCATCATGCCATCATCCATGTTTTCTCACCATGGAACAGAAAATGTGCCCACTAAATATGTGAAGATTTTTATTCTTGAGGCAGCTGTAGCATAGCTGAAGCCTTTTTGTAACTGGAGCATCAAGAAGAGAAGAATGAAGCAGTAAGTACTCTATGAATTCATGAACATAGCTGAAGATATGATTGTGACTACTTAATGGGATGGGGGATGGCTTCCTCTTTCAGTTTACAACTACTAAATGCTCTTATTAAGTATTCAGACTCCATAAATAAATTTAAGGAGCAGTTTTGTCACTAAGGCAGTTATGATGATGATTCTCAGGTTCATAGCATAGAAATCATTCTTTAAATACCAGGGATTTTGGAGAGGAGGTTAATCAAATATTGACTTAGAGCACATGATAGTGTCTTTTTCAAATCGAGACTATGAGCCTGGTTGAGGGGAGGGGGGTTGCAACTCAAAGGCAGATTTTCCTAGCGTATGTCAAGGTTTGGTTTGTACTTTGCATGGCCGCAATAAGTGAGAATGATAAATGTGTATGCTATATACATATATCACATATGTAATAATTATAATAATTATTATACCAGTTTAGTTTTTTACAAATTTGTCCTTTCAAAGATAAGATACCTTAAAAATATTAAAATTAGAATCACAGTGATATGTTTGTGAATTCAGAAAAAAAATTTAGTCTAACTATTTTCCTGTTCTTAATCATATCCATAGTAAGGAAAAAATGATATTTAATGGTATTGTTAAGCCATTGCAACAGCTAGTTCTTAATTAATATATATCTCTCCAATGTTTCTTTTCTTTTTTAAACTCTACCGCTAGGTATCTACCATGCTATGAACATGTTTTCATTGGAATAAGTTTTAAACTGTATTACAATTGTTGGCTTTTAAGTAAAACGTTAAGTTCTTTCTGATATTATATAAAGGGCCCAAAAGGTTAGTCAGAATTGTTACTTATTTTATCACTTTTTGTTACGATCTTTATGTAAGTGGTCAGTGTTACTTGCATTGTGTGAAATATTTTCGCATTCACCTTCTGTTAAATTGTAGGATGTTAATGTAAATATATTCTAGAAACAATTCTGACTGTTGCAACTATAGTCTATGGAGTGAACTCACTGGAAACTGTAAATGTACCTTCATGCTGCAGTGATTTTTTTCCTCTATTATTAGTCGTTTGAGAATTTTATATAGTGAATTTTGGTCATATGCAATCCCTTGCCCCACCTCATCCCACAATTTTTCCCACTTTTCTTCTCGTCCAGTTTTGCCCTCTCCTTTTATTTTTTAATCCATCAAGTCCAATTTTCACTGCTTGCATACTCTTGTATATATGGCCTTTTATCATACCTTATTCATACCCTTAAAGATATCAAAATCTCCTTCTTCCATTAGCAATCAATTGTCATTATCTCCTCAGTGGGGGATGGAACTTCATGCCTGATTCTGCCTCTCCAAATTGGGAATTTGTCAACTTTGAGGTTGCACAGGTTTTGTGCATGGTGTTACAATAGTTGCAGTGAATCAATATGTGTAACTTCTCTATTGTCCTGGGGGAAAAATATATCCTTATTGTCACCCATAGTTGGGATGAATAAGTTAATTATATTTGCAATTCTTGATGAAGACATTGTGCCACAGAAGAAAAATAGTACTTGTTTGGATCACCTATTACATGAAAAGAAATAAGAAAAACCTTGTCTTCATTATTTTTCTATTGCTGTGATAAAACACTATGACCAAAGCAACTTATAAAAGAAAGTGTTTAATTTGGTGCATGGTTTCAGAGGATTAGAGTCCATGATGATGAAACAAAGTAAGAGCTCACATCTTGGTCCACAACCACAAAGCAGAGAGATTTGGGAATCATAAATTCTTTTGAAAGCTCAAAGACCACCAATGACATACCCCCTACAACAAAACCACAATTCTTAATCCTCCCAAAAAACAATTCTACCAACTAGGGACAAAATTTTCAAATATATAATCCCAAGTGAATCTCTCATTCAAACTGCCACAGCCATATAATAGTTATTTTTTCTGTGGCTTTAATAAAACACTATGATTAAAGCAAAGTCTAGAAGGGTTTATTTTGGCTTAAAGTTCCAGAGGGTTAAGAGTCCATCATGACAGGAAGGCATGGTAGCAAATGGAAAGCACAAGGCCTGGGCAAGTTCAGTCTTGACTAGATCCCAGATTAAAAAGAGGAGTTGAGCATGATTCCACACTCATCGCATAAGAACTATTGATAATTGATGCTTTCACATAGATGGAGAGTCAATTTTCTTTAAAGGAGTGGTTACTGTTTGGTAGAGCAAGCTCCAGTAGAGGTCTGCATATCCCAGATTACATGGGAAGCACCAATTGGACTCAACAGATTTAAAAATAATAAAAGAAGACATTAGGTTGGCTGAATATGGAAATGGGGGTGGATCTGGGAGAAGCTGAGAGAGGAGGAGTAAACATGATCACAATATATTATGCAAAATTCTTACAGAACTAATAAAACTACAAACAAAGGAAATATTTGTGATATAGAATGAACAGACATTGGTAAATATACTTTATTCATGTTTCTATGCGTCTGTGAGTCTGTTTTTCTCTCTGTACTTCCCTGTGCTTCTCTATATATCTCTGTCTCTAACCCTCTGTCTCTGCTTCTGTGTGTGAGTGTGTGTGTTTGTGTGTGTCTGTGTGTGTGTACACAAGATGAAGTCAAAGAAAGATATGACTTGAAATAAGGGACCTGAAAAATTATCGTTTACCAAGAAATAGTACAAAGAAATGGAAAAACAAATGAGAAAGATATATTCAGTTCTAAGTTGGTTTAATATTTGAAGCTTCAATGAAAGTATGTACTCAGAAGAAAATTGCATCTGTATTTCTGAAGGCAGCTGAGAACAGCAGAGCATAGTGATGCACAGCTATGTTCCCAGTACTTGGGTACAAAGAGAAGGGTTATAAGTCCCAGTTATAGAAAAATAGAAACTGCTAAAAAGAAGGGGTTAGTATTTAAATGTGGCGATTATTTCTGAGAATGCAGATGTCCAGATAATTGAAATGTCCTTGTGGGGAACATGCTATAAGATAAAGAAGAATAAATAAGTAAAGCATTTCAAAGGTGATAGTTTTTAGGCCAAGCTTTTTAAAGGAAGTACTAATAGATATATAAATTGACAATAAGGTATTATGGCATAGAAAAACAATATATGTCTCAACCTAATGAATGACCTCAACAGAAATATCTAACGTAGTTTAATCTCTCAAGAACAAAGAATTTTGTCCTGGCAGTTCCATATTACTAAGTATACTTAGATTTACATTTGAAACCTTATTGAGCTTAAAAGAAACACTAAATCTGTGAATATTTCTGGTAAGTCCACTAACCAATGCTTTCCATGAGTAAATTATAGAAACAGGAGCAAAAGCAGAAGCCATAGTCAGTGACTCAGTAAAATAGTATTCCAAAAGTAAACTCTCCTATGAAAATGTTAACTATATTGCCCCATTCTTGTGAAATGGCTTTGGTTCGGGGTAGAGAAGTTCTTTCTCTAACCCAGGTTACAGCTGAACAATTCCAATGTGGAGTTAAACGAATTCCACAGTATACCGTACTACTGGGAAGTGAAGAAAATACAAGGGACATCCACCTAAAAGGATATTGAAATTCATAAACTGGTTCAATATAAAATTAAATTTAGTGGATAGTAGCCAAGGCAGAGTGTGCACTTATTTGGGAAATTACAATTACAATCTATATTTATAGAGAACAGTTATAACTTTAGGAAAGCATTTTAAGGAAATCAATGAAGGAGAAATGGAGAATAAAACATTCCTAGAGATTTAAAACAAAAACAAAAACAAAAACCTAGCACTAAATGTGTAAATTGGAAATGCAAGTATAAAGTATCCAAGCAATAGAAACAAAGGAGTTGACAAGTCCATGACAACTCAAAAGATAACTGAGAAAAACAGACCAAAATCAGGAGCGTATGGGACAGGTTAAACGCAAAGGCCAGCAAACCGCCCAGGCAATTAACTGAAGAGGTGGAGAGAAAGAAAGAAACTGAGGTAAATTGCCACCAAGAGCCACTACCACGTGACCAGAAGCACTGGCTAATTTATCGTGCCTACATGGTGTCAGTCTTCAGAAACAGTAAATGAGTTACATAAAATTGACATTTTTATTTTTAAAAATAAATCCTGGTGAAAATCAAAAGAGAGGATGCAAGTGAAAGTTCTGATGTAGCCAATGGCTCCGTGATGAAGGAGTTTTATTATCCTACCTTAGGTATGATTCCAATGTTAATTTCCACCCTGTATAAACAGGCTCACATTTAAGTAGTCACAGTTCCTTCCATTCATATCATTGTAGTATCTAATGTCTGAATTCCAAACACATTCCATCTGAAAGTGTATCTCTGCTTCATTTTCAATATTATGAAGTAATACATCCGTTTCTCAGCTTGACCCCTTTTGTTTAAATATATTTGTAAATATTATTTAAAATTATTTTAAAATAATGTTCATATATCCTAACATTTTGATATGCTTATTTCTTAGTTTTATTCCAGTTTCAAGAAGAAAAAAAGAAAGAAAAGCTTTATACACAAAAGGAATTGTTTTTTAGTACATTTTAAATTAAATTAAATTGTTAAGTCAGCATACCAATTAATAGATTTTAATGGGACAATTTCATACATATCTGTCATTGTACTTTGTTCTACTGTTCCCCCTCTTTCCATAACCAGCTTTGTGCACTCTGCTTGCCTCTCCCTTGTTCCCTTCTCTCTCAGCCTCTCAGGAAGTCGCCTCTTAGAGTTCATGTCACATATCTTGCATTATTTTTCCTCATTCTCTGATATCTCTTCCTCTTTCATCGTGTTCTGCTTCCTAGTTTCATGACCCAAAGAGAGAGAATAAGAAATGGAGATGGCGGAAGGAGACGGAAGTGGGGCATTTGTCTTTCTGAGTCCTACTTACTTCACATAACATAATGACTTCTAGTTTGTATCAGTTCCTTTTCGGATTTCCATTTTTTAAAATGTCAGGCAAAATCAACTTAAAAGAGAAGTTTTCTGTCTGCTCACAGTTCGAAGGTCCAGTTCATTATGGTGGAGAAAGACATGAAAGTGAGTGTGGCTGTAGCTGTGGTGGCAGCTGTGCATAGTATGACCTTAGGAAACAGAAAGTTCTCTATACAGGTCTTGAATCCTTAGTTTTCATTTTTATTCCTTTTGTTCACTTTCATTCATTTTATTTATTTTATTGTGGGAGACTAATCCATGGGATGGTGTCACCCATATCCATCTGTTACAATACTCTGAAAATGATTCCCTCACTGACATGTGTAGAGGTGGGTCTCCTGGGTGATTCTAAATCTGGTCAAGTTAAGAATGAAGATGAACCAGAACAGCTCTGTTCATCGGTCTGAAGATGCCTAGACTTTATTTTCCTTAAGGGTTAAATAAAGTTTTGCATTCTCTCCCTGCACTCTCCTGTGGATGGGCACATAGACTGTTCCTGTTACCTGGCTATTGTGAATAATGAAGCAGTAAATAATGATCCAAAGGAAACAAGGCAGTGCTCTTAATTCCAAAGTTATGCCATAAGTAAATCTCTATAAATAAAATGAATCCATTTCTAAGTTATTTCATATGCTATAGCCTTTTCACGCAAATATAAGGAAGTAGAGAACTCTAGAATTCTTTCCATAAAAAGTCATTTTGAAAACTGTCAGGTTGCCAAGATTGGATAAAATATTATGATACAATTTTGTCAAAGTTTTACCATATTTTTGTCTACAAAATATCAATTTTTGATTACTGAATCCGAATCAAACATCTCTGACTATTTAGATGTTTACAACAGATACATAAATACATAATGCAATACGTACAAAAATACATCAAGAGAACAAAATTCTGTGTGAAACCCTCTGTTACAGAGTCTGAAGTCACACTTGGAAGATGCCTGTGTGTCCAGAGCTGCTTCAGAGTTCCCATCTGTTAACACAAGCAGTGTGGGGTTTGGTTCCCATAAGAAATTTGCATAAAAGTTGCATAAGATGTCATCATTCATATCATGGCATTCTATCTCTGGACTAGCTTGCTCAAATTCTTCTCACATGCAAAATATTTGTTCCCCAACTGCTGTTGCTGCAAAAAATATGATCTTGATACAATACGAACTTTATTAATTTCCAAAGTTCTTTGTGTCTATAGTGTATATGGTTTCTCTCTCTCTTTCTCCCTCTTTCTGTGTGTGTGTGCATTTGTGGGGGTGTCAGTGTACATGTGTGATTGTGGGCAGAGGCTGATATTGGGTTTCTTAATTACTTTCCACTTTATTTTTTGAGACAAAGTTTATCACTGAACTTTTGGCTCATCAATTCCCCAAGGCTGGCTGGCAATTAACCCTAAGGATTCATTTTTCTATATGCCTAGCATTGGGATTACAGGTCCATATCACCATGCTCATGATTTGTAATGAATATTGAAAATTTGAACTCAGATCTTTAGACTTGTATTACAAGCACTTTGCCAATTCAGCTAACTCCCAACCCTTGCATCAACTTTAAAATGTAAGTACAAGTCCTATCTAAATATCTAAATCAGACATAACTGGTCCATTGATCATCCTTAAGCAAACTACTGTCTAGTGTTTATGAAGTCAATCAAAAAGGTTATACAATTCCAACAACCAATGGTGAGTGACACAGAGCAAGCACCCCCATTCTAAAAATGAGAAAGAAGAAAATGACAGTAGGAAGGCAAAGTTAGAGCACAGCACACTAAACTTTAAATTCTGAGTCTTTAAAATATCTTTAACTCCTTATCCTGCCTCTCAGAAACACTGAATTGGACTGAGATAAAATGTCCTGCCCACAGCAGCACTTTTCATGAATCCCACTCTCTCTCTCTCTCTCTCTCTCTCTCTCTCTCTCTCTCTCTCTCTCTCTCTCTCTCTCTCTCTCTCTAATGGATATTTAATGAAAGGTCTCACAAAACTAGACAGGTGCTCTTCCATTTTGGTTTATGCTACATGTTTGTTTAGTCCTATCATGGGCTGAAATCAGGGACATTATATTAAATCATTAAAATAGTCTGCTGAGTTATTGGTATGTGTGTGTGTGTGTGTGTGTGTGTGTGTGTGTGTGTGTGTGTGTATGTGTGTGTGTCTGTGTCTGTGTCTGTGTCTGTGTCTGTGTCTATGTTTGCATGTGTGCAAAATTTTATTCTCAATGGTTTGTCTTAGCCATGACATATAAGCTAACCATACTAAACTTTGTATGTGAATTCATTTTAAAAAGTGAAGCTCATATGGCATATAACTAGAATTACATCTTTGTTTTTCTTATCAAAGCCAAATAATTTTTGTATATAATATAAAAATCTACATATCAGAAAATAAAACAGTCAGCCTGAACTAAAATTTCAAAAGAACTCTTTACTGTAGTCAATTAGAAATTTCTGGATTCATTTCTGATTTAGAAAACAAGCCTTCGCAACAATCAAGTGAGAGTCTTCAAACACATGTTAACATGATGCGAAGGTAAATGTTTTTTAATGAAAGAAATTAAATAAATGTACTACTAATTGCAAGGTCCTTTTATCTTAGTGTTTAGACATCATATATTTAATGGCCATTTGAAATTCTTTCATATCCATCTGTTATTCTTTTGAAAATATTGTCATCAAATTCATCATGATCAAATACATTTAATAAATACATAAGTTTGCTTCACTATTGAAAAATTAAAGAAAACCACACACCAATGAGGCTTAGAAATGAAAGTAATATGATTATAAAATTGGTTCAGAAAAAAACATTTTCCAGAATCTATCATTCCTATGAGTAAGCTACAGATAGTGAGAAATTATAGGAATTTAATTAAAAGCATGTACACAAAACAATGTTTAACATCATACTAATAAGGAAAGACAGAAGGCACATTTCCCAAATATATATATATATATATATATATATATATATATATATATATATATATATATATATATATATATACGCATACATGTATGTATGCCTATATACATACATATATACATATATATATATACACATACATATGTGTGTGTGTGTGTGTGTGTGTGTGTGTGTGTGTGTGTGTGTGTGTGAATGAAGTAAGGATATTAGCTATTCTGAACAAAGGATCTTCCAGTAAGTTCAATGAGAGAATATAAACTTTGAAGAAGAATACAGATTTAAGAAGAAATTATAAAACTGGTCTTCTTGAAGTTGAAATGATTGTCTATGTAGGAAATCTCAAGTACTGTATTAGAGAAACCTTTCAGAACAAATAAATGAGTTCAGTAAATCATACTATTATCATGCAAAATAAAACTATATTAAATTATATATATTATTTAGAATTATTCTAAAATTAAGTTCTTAAAAATTCATTATTAGCTATATTTCTCCAGATGGACTTAACTTATACATCATATGAGGTAGATAAGATGATAGATAGATAAATAGATAGATGATAGATAAATAGATACATACATACATATATACATTTAAGCATAGGTGATATAATACAGTAAGAGTCCAAAGGTCCAGAACCAAATGAACTGATGTCATTCCAGCTTCAGAGCCAAGGTCTTGAGCACAGTAGGAGAGTCCTTAGCTAAGGCCCAAGTGTCCAGCTTAGACATCAGGAACTCCAATGCAAGAATGCAATGGTAAATAAAAGGCCCAGTTGATGGAAAGACAGTAGCTTTCACTCGTTTACCTTCTTGATCTGTTCTGTTTGGCACATTCAGACTGATGAAGATTTTCTGGATCAACGGATTAAAATCATAATTTATTCTGGAAATGTATCTCAGATACACTCACAAAATTATGTATTATTGGCCATTTGGCAATCTTCTATCCCAGTCCAGTTGACACATAGCAACATATGCAGGGAACTTATAAGCAGAAAACCACACAGTGCTACAAGCTGGGCTATAAGTTTTTGTATACACGAATGGAAAATGTGTTTTTATGATGAAAACAATAATTAAATTCTACAAATAAAAAAATTGAAAAGAAGAAACCGAATTATGGATATAAACTTATAGGTGATATTGGTGAGAGTATTATTCGGTTTTATGTCTTCATTTAGTGGACTGCTAGTAATACCTGAATGTGAACATGTCAGTCGAAATTATATTTAAGATAGTAAAACTCAACAGAAAAATAATCTGATCAACAAACACTAAAAACACAAAGATAATTTATAAAAAATGTACAGGTAAAAATATGCAGTCAAACTATATTTAACATTTTTAAAAATTAAAATTACAATGAAAATAGCTATGTACCTATCAGACTAATAAAATTAAAAGTACAGAAAACACTAAATGCTAGCAAGGTTTAAGATAAATTGGACAGTCTCGCTTTGTTGATGAGTATGTGAAATGATTCAACCACTCTGCAAAAATACTTCACCATTTCTTGTAACAATAAATATGTAATTATCATGTGACTATTGTACTCTTAATCATTTCTCACAGAGAAATAATAACTTAGTGGATCCAAAAACTTGTCCATTATTACAGCATTTTTGTTCTTAGTAGTGAAACCCAGATAATCAAATATTTGAAATAGCAAATATCCTGCAACTTATAACATGTATGAATATGTGCAGCATGTAAACAACATGTCAAAACATGAGCAACATATACATAATGTGTGCTCAATATGTGAACAAATGAGCAACATGTAAGCAGTTGAGCCACATGTTATCATATCACTTAAGCAACATATGAATGGTCAAATGTTATATCTTTACAGTACAGCAATAAGAAGGAATAGAGTATTGATAATGCTACAACAATATTCAGTTTTAAAGATCATAAAAAATATTATTCCATTAACAAAATGTTTGTTATAAAATATTTTCACAAATTGAGGAAAGAATGATGGTTGTCTGGGGTGGAACCATTATATTGAGTGATGATTGAGAATATAGAGGTGTTTGAAGTTATGCAGGGATCATAGCTTTGTGAAGGATTGTCATGTGATGTGATGTTTTGGATCTTGGCTATATTGAAAAGTATATGCAAATCTAGAGCTGTGTAGAACCAAACACATATAAACCCTCACAAAAAAAGAAAGACAATCTGGAGGAAATCTGAACAAGTCCTACAGACTGAAGCAATGTAAAAAATCTGTGATATGTTACGGCTTTGCAAATTGATACTGTTATGATACTTTGTTAAAAACCAATAATGGTAAGGTAAATATCTGTTACCTGCATGTGGATTTACAATTATCTCACAAAAACTTTCAATTAAAAGAAAACATTGCTATCCTGGGCAATGGTGGTGCATGCCTTTAATCCCAACATTCAAGAGGCAGAGGCAGGAAAATCTCTGTGATTTTGAGGCCAACCTGGTATACAGAGTGAGTTCCAGGACAGCCAAAACATGGAAACCACATCTCAAGAAAAAGGAGAAAGAAAGAGAGAAAGAAAGAAAGAAAGGAAGGAAGGAAGGAAGGAAGGAAGGAAGGAAGGAAGGAAGGAAGGAAGGAAGGAAGGAAGGAAGAAAGAAAGAAAGAAAGAAAGAAAGAAAGAAAGAAAGAAAGAAAGAAAGAAAGAAAGAAAGAAAGAAAGAAAGAAAGAAAGAAAGAAAGAAGGAAGGAAGGAAGGAAGGAAGGAAGGAAGGAAGGAAGGAAGGAAGGAAGGAAGGAAGGAAGGAAGGAAGGGAGAAAAGAAAATATTGTATTTAAGAAAAATTAAGTTCAATTGATATTCAATTATATTGCCAATTCTTCCTAAATTTTCCTATAGGAAATTTTCTTATTTCTTAATTTTCAAAAACAATTTACAGAAGGTAATTAGAATTCAGAGAAATTCTATTTATGTACAAGTCAAGATGCAGCTACGGTATGAGATATGAAACCTGTGAATTTTGTTTAAAATCATCTTCAGATGACCTTCAACACTGACAGCAGTGACAATTCAATCAGCTATCACTAAACACCTGTATTTTTTTCATCTATTGGCCCAAACCTGCTTTGTATTTTACAGTGGTTTTAAAGCTTTTCACCTGGAGAAAATCTTTCCTAAAGTCAAAGACCGTGAGCTGGCACATCAAGCCGCATGGTCTGACAGGTGAAAGTGCTGAGCATGGTGGTAAGTATATAAATGAACTGGCGCCTTGCTGAAGGCTGTGCAATCAATCTCACTTTGAAATGGTTGGCTATTCTTGATGATAGTTTTGTTTGTGTGCTACTCAATTGAATCTGTAAGAATAAGTAAAGCTTGGAAACAGATACTGAATTTCTTTTATCTTAGACAAACAAACATCTTGGCAATAAACTGGTTTTAAAGAACTGCATTTACTTAATCTATCATCATCAAACTTATAAGTCATAGCAAAAACAAAAGTGTAAAAATTCCTCTTTTCCCTTCAGTTAGCATTGAATTATATATAGGCAGAACATCTACTGTGTGAATCAAAGTATGTGCATCTCTAAAATCATCTCTATACTTTCAGTAATATGTATGATCTTTCCAGCGAGTATTACTATAAATGAGTGCCAAGTAATCTACAATTTTAATTATCTTTTGCACTTTCATCATTTCTCTAGTGAGAAGTAGGAAATCTATGTTCATGATGACTGATGCAGTCTATATCTCTAGGGGCAAGGTGGGTGGGAAATATACAGTGGGCCAATTAACTTATTTGAGAGAAAGTTTCTAGAATTAAAGTACTTTTAGGTAACCCTTTTACACTTCCAAAACAACCATAGGCACAAAGAATGAGAGAGTCCTAATATCTTCAAACTAGCATAGCCAATTGTTTTAAATAGAAGATATGTTAATTAGCTGATGTAGTAGAACTAAAATAATAAGAAATAAAGCTACAGTATCAAGGCTTAATAATTCACATGAAGTTTTCATTTTACCTCACTTTGGCTAATTGGATCATTTCCACATGAATGAAATACATGCTAAATTATTTACAGATAATTACATGGTGTGCTGTTGCTAAAATATTAAGACACAGTTGTCCCACAGGAAATATTGCTACAGACACATCATGAAATGCATCACTGAAGGGGTTATAAAGAGGGGTTGATTAAAAGAGCTCACTGACTGGGAATTTTTGTATTGAAATTAATTTATTTTACAGAATATTATAGGTATTTTAAAATTTTTCTTCATGAGTGGTGGCTCAAGTTTCAGTCTTTTAAATTGACCTAGTCTGAAAATCTATTTCATTTATATTTAGAAGTAATATTTTACCTTCTCTGAGCATGATTGTCACCACTATTGATATGGGAAGTTTTGAAGAACATTAGAACTAACCACTCCCTCTTATTAACAGTTTGAAAAATGAAGAACTAGAACTAGAAGTACCTAATTACCATTCAGAGGATTGGGTCTGGATTTATATTTCTGTCCTTAAGAGGATATGTGGCACCCTAAACTGCCCAGGTTACTTGATTAGTATCTAAGCTTTATACAATTGCTACATAGCAAGAAATTTTCTACACCACTGCACCATTCTCTAGTAGGAAAATCGATATAAATCAGCTTTTCAAATAACTTAAATAGGAATACAGCCCCCTACCTCCCCAACACACACACATCTGAGGAAAGCTATCTGTTTGACAGACTGTAGAAGTAGTATAAAACCTGCCTAAAATGTAAATTGGCACCATGTTTTCTATGGCCATGGGCCACTTCCATCTTCTGACAGTACTCTGCTCAACTATTATATCTTCGTAAATTGTCTATCCTCACCTCTTTGCGGTACCTCACTCTAGTCAAATAAATTCTGCTTGTATTCTCTACTACTCTCTGAATATCTAGTCTGCATTTTCTCAGGGAAGATTGTGGTTTCAGGGAACAAGAGGAAAAGACTGTACTAAGGAAAGAAGGAGTACTATTTCCTTTACTATAACTGGAGGGAGCCAGGGTTTTGTTTAATTATGCCATCATTAATATCTAAATAAGTAATTCAGGTCCTAATGGTGGACATTGAAAAAGAGTTTTCACCTAGAATGATGATAAATATTTTAGGGTCTATATTTTTTTGGCACTGTTAATATTAGTTAAGTAAATTTTTGTGTTCCTGTTTCAATGCCATTTTTGAGAAAATAGAACTCTGTGAAAGCTAAGAAACACCACCCTCTCAAATATCAATTTATTGCAGGTTAAAATAAATTATTTTCAGTTCAGATATTCTGAAATATGTTTGCCCTATCTTCAACTGAAAACTAAAAAACATGTTCATGGTTTTATGCCTCAGTTTCAGTGCATTCTGAATCTTTAAAAGGAGTCTGCCAAATCTAAATGAGTTTCTGTGCTCAAAACTCTATGTAATAGACACTAATATGGCCATCTAAATTAAGACATAGAGATATTTAGCATATATCACTCTTATAAAAAGGAAACTACAATCAAAAAACACAGATATGAAAAGAGATCTTTATCAAATCAAAAGTTGAATAGAGAATATGAGGCAAATACTATGAAGGAGATTCTAAAGTTACTGATTGCCAGCTAGCATCACAAAGATAGACTGGATTGGAATTTTTCCATGATCTGTCAGAGCTCTATATAGGGTGAATAGACTTTTGTTCCTGCCTTCTAAGTCACACAACACTCATGCTACATAACTGCAAGGTTGTATTGTTTGACATAAATGTCCCAAGTTAATATATTCTCTGCCCTTTGTAACCAATATTATAGTTTTTATTTTGACAGAGAATATATCAGCAGAAATTGAGCTTACATGAGTCTGTGCTAGGTACCCTAGATATATCTTATGGTTGTCTGGCTTGTTCTTGTAGAATTCCTACAAGTTGGAGTGGGAGGGTCTCTGACCATTTTACCTGCCCTTGGGACCCTTTTCCTCCTGTTGGATTGCCTCTTCTAATGTTAATGGAAGGGTTTATGGCTGGCCTAGTTCCATCTTGATATTCCTTATTCAATTGGTAACACTGAGAGGTCTGCTCTTTTCTCAGGGGAAGGGGGGATAGATCTGGGAAAGAAGGGAGAAGGCAGCAAGCTGAGAGAAGGTGGAGAAATGGAGGCTGGGATTGGGATGTATTGTACGAGAAAAGAAAATGTAAATTTGTAAATAAATAACAATAAATAGCCCTCAAAATTTTTTCAAGAAACTAAAATTATACAGCACTTTTTGTCAAAATCTAGATGATTTCACTTAATGTAATGCCTTACAGATTCAGACATTTTATCACAAACAGTTTTCCCCCTTTTGTAGCTTTAATAATATTACATTACCTGTGACATATCACATACACACACACATTATGTACATATACACAATATAAGGTGTGTGTATGAACGCTTGAGCCACTGTCTTTGAATAGTGCATCACATTCGTCTATCAATGGTACGTAGGTCATTTCCATATCTTGACTATTACCTAACTTTCCCTGTTGTTGTGACAAAAATATTCTGACAAAAGCAATTTAAAAGAGAAAGTATTTATTTCTAACATACAGTTCATTTTGTCATAGAAGTCAAGGCTTCTGGAGCTTGCAGCAGCTGGTCACATTGTATCCACAGTCAGAAGAAGAAAACAAATATATAATTGTTATTGTTCAACTCACATTCTCTACTCTTATTCAATCCAGGATGTGCTTCCTATAGAATAGTGCTACCCAGAAAGCAGGTCTTCCCACCTCAGTTAATGTAATTTCAAAAAAAAAAAAAAAGCTGTTTTCACCCAAATTTGTTATAATGTCAACAGAGATACCAAAATTATTTTTATTTTTCATTAGCAACCCTGATGCTGTTTTCCTCAACAGTCATACCTGTTTACATTTCCACAAATGTTATATTAGGATTTCTGTCTCCATATCTTTGCCAAGAAAAAAGCCATGGGGACAAATTATTTTATATTTCCTAAAATACATGCATAAATGATATATATTACACATATAAATGATATACATTCTTATATTAATGATTAATGACACTCACAGGCTCACCTGTAGAAAAAACCTGGCAGAAGTAAAAGAGACCCACTCATTCACACACTCAGGAATCCCATAAGTCACCAAACTAGAAGCCATAATATGAACTCAAAGGATCTATAGGGGAAAAAAGAGAATAAAAAATACATAAATAAAATTAAGTAAAAATTTAAAATAAGATAATTAAAAAAAAAGAACAGGACATTATGAGACATGGTTCCTGCAAAGATACCACTGAATTAGTTTTCTATTGGCCATCTACTGCTGAATATAGTTTGTTTCCCCAGTGAGAATTCCTTGGAGAAAATTAAATTTTCATTTGCAAGAAATTGTATATTGGAAATTGTTTCTGGGCTAGAGATGAGGGCATTTGTTTATTTCTTCTCTCAGCTTTAAGGCCTCATCTGGTACAGATCCATGCAACATATCCTGTGCATACAGCATCAGTCTCTATGAGTTCATACATGCATCAATCATGTTGAATTAGAGGCCTTGTTCTCTTTGTGTCCTTCATCCCCTCTGGATTTTACAGTTTTAGCCTCTTCTTCAATGAGATTCGTTGAGCCCTGAGAGGAGAGATCTGATGGAAACATCTGGTTTAGGGCTTTGTGCTCCAAAGTCACTCTCTCTCTACATAATATCTGTCTCTGGGTCTCTGTATCTAATCCCATCTGCTACAGGAGGAAGCAAGCTTTTCTGATGGTGCCTGAGCAAGGAATTGATTGATGAGTATAGAAGAATATCCTTAAGAGTCATTTTATTGCTATTTTTTTTTCTTTTTAGAACAATAGAATTTTGTTTTCCCTTAGGTACCTGGGCTGGCAATTTGTCAGGTTCTTGATTATCCAAGCAGTGTAGGGTATGGGTTCCATCTTGTAGAGTGAAATCAGATAATGATTGGTCACTACCACAAGCATTGTGCCATTATACTAGTATATCTTGTAGGTAGAAATGACTGTAGATAGGAAGATGTGTGGCTGGGTAGGTGTTTAGGCTTCTCCTTTGACAATTTGCATTGTACCTTCCTTAGCAAAGATGCTAGCCTATAGAAGTATAGGCTACTCTATGTATGCACCATCTCAACTTTCCTTATTCAAAAAGTTGTGTAGGTTCTGTATTCAGCAACAGGGACTTACTGCCACTTCGTGGAGAACAACCTCTGTGTTAGACGATAGCCTGGCTTGTTTGGGAGATTCCCATAGGACACCTTTGTTTAATTCAATTAGATGTAACCCAATCTCAGCACTAGAAGTTTCATTTAATGACAAATGATGGGCAATTGGGGCTCTGTGTCCCCCATTATTTTGTGCTTTTATTTAGATGATCTTCAGATATGTATATATTTTAGGAAGTTTTACTGTATTAAGTGTCTACACTACCTCTCAAATGGTCATTAATTTGAGCTATCTCTCCCCATATTCCCTCCCTTGACTCCCTTTCTCCTGTAAAACCGCACTTGATTTGCCCATTCTAGACACTCCCATGTCCATCAATATCTATGCTATTTGCTTTTCCTAGATCTATCAGTCCCTTACTCTATACATAACCTCTGTGGTTCTACATATTGCAGCTTCATTAGATGCCAATATTCACATATAAGTGAACACATACCATAATTGTCTTTTTGGATCTGGGTTGCCTCACTCAAGATGATTTCTTCTAGTTCCCATCCATTTCCCTGCGAAAATCTTGATTTTATTTTTTAACAGCTGAGTAATATTCCGTTGTGTAAATGTATCATATTTTCTCTATCCATTCTTCCTTTGAGGATCATCTTAGTTGTTTCCAATTTCCCACTATTGTGAGTAGAGCAGCAACATGGTTGAGCAAATGTCTCTGTGGTAGGTAAGATGAAACATCCTTTGAGTGCATATATTCAAGTGTGATATAGTTGGATCTTGAGGTGTATTTTTCCCATTTTCCTAAGGAACCACCACTATGATTCCCATAGAAGTTGTACAAGTTTGCACACATGTTAGCAATGGATGAATATGCCCCTTATTCTACTTGTATTCTTAATGACATCTTTGAGCTCTTTTTAATTCCCAATATTAATTTTGAATCTTAAATTGTTCACTTTTTAGTTATCTAATATTCAGAATGCCCAATGAGAAGATGAACAAGAATTCACTTTTATTTTCTCACATACCAGTACCACTGTCCTACCTTCTGCTGCCATCTCACCTTAGATTCTAAAGTTGTGAAGTTTAGACCTTCCGAAGGTAAAAGAGAGGTAAGAAGAACAGCTAGTCTTCAGCTTCCCAGAAGATGTTCAAGACTGCCACAAGCCTGGATAAGTGAAAGAAGAAAGATAGATGTGTTTTGGTTTTCATCATATGAAAGGGTAGAGTTATATTACACCAGAATAGGAATTATGAGGCTTAATTTCACATATAGCAAGCAGTCTTTGACTTCTCCATGAGTTTTGAATCTTGGATACTGACGAATCTGTCACTCTCATGTTTGACATGCATGATACTCTAAAAACCCACATCATTACCAGCAACACTCCAGTGATCCACCGGAGGGATTGCTACATCTTAGGCTTGAGCTTGATGAAAACACAATATTATCCCATTTATTTGAAGCTGAACTCTTTTTGATTGCATTTGTTATTTCCCAATTCCCTTGACAGAAAATAGACTATATCTTCAACATCCTTCATTCCCAAACCCTTTGCTCAATGTTTAGGTTTTTCCATTTCATGGGTTGTTCCTAAGAATTTCTATGGATATGTTTTTCCTTTGACCTTTAGTTAGCACAATGTTTCTCATTTAGTTTTGTAAAGCTCTGTATCTCCACATTTGATGAAGTTCTTTTCTCCCACCACTCTCCTTTTTTTCCTAGTGTTGGTAAACAAGCTTTTTAGATGAATTTAGATCCCAATTTTGCATCTAATTAATTTCAGAATCTATCCATACAGTGAAATAATTTAATAAAAAAATCAAGTTGAGATAAACTAATTTACGTATTGTGTTAAAGAAATTTTAAGTGAATAAATAAATAAAAATGTTACACATACAGGTTAAGAATTAAAAAATTAGAAACCATTTTTCTTTTACACAGGCATTGAGGAATTGAATAAATAATATCTACGTGGCATAAGCCAAGTGTCTCACTATCAGAGGAGAAAATGATAGAAAAGCACTAAACAAAAGTGAGAATTGACTCTTTCCTAATGGACTAGATTAGGAGACATTATTAATATATATCCATGTTTAACTCAATAACTATAAATACAGACTGGTAATATGATTATGTTGAATATATTGATTATATATGAATATATTATTTGCAACTTTCTTCGGACATAACCAAGAAATAATAGCATTCAATAACAGTAAGTGCCACTAATGTACAGGTGTTGGTTTCTACATACCATTCTTCAGTAAAAAGTAATCAGAATGTTTTTGAAAGTTTATTATTAAATACAAAGTTGGCATAATGCACTCTGTAGTATGTGTTAGAAAAGCATGTGTTCTAACAAAAATATAAGGTATGCCAAAAAGAACACAGGAGCCAACTGATAATTCCAACTGCAAAATTAAAATTATTTGAGCAATGAAATAATGGTAGTAAATTACAATTCTCAACATGAAGTAAATATGGACTAGTTCATTCTGATATAAACTAAATGAGGACAAATATGAATGACTAATAAGGAGTGGGGAAAGAAATGCTTCTTATAAATACATCTTAAAATATGTTCATATACTCCGCTCAGCAAGAACTGGAGTCAAATTCTACTCCAACTTGGATTTGGACTAAACCCAGTAACTTGCTTCCAAGATAACTACAGGTAAAATGTACAAAGAAGGATATGTAATACTTTGTACTATTGGAGACACCCAGTATCTGTTCAGTAGCAAGGAGATCAAGATTAAATAATCACTTGTGTCTATCAGTATTCTTTGCAAAAACCTATAATCCCATTTTAAAGGTGAGAGGGTACTTTATGAACACAAACTGAGAGACCTCCTTGCCAGTACTTTAGAATTTTGTCAACTTGTGATAAGCAAAATGATATGCTAGTGTTGATTTTCAATTTGACAGGATCTGGAATCACCTATGAGATAAGCTTCTGGACATACCTATAAATAATCTGATTAGTTTAATTGAGGTAGAAAGACCCATCCTAAAAGTAGGCAATACCATTAAGACATTTTATCACAGGAACAGGAAAAGTAACTAGTTCAAAAGGGAAAACTCAAAAAACAGTCACAGACCACAGGAGGTCAAAAAGACATGATAATTAAGTTCAACATGATATTTTAAATCACATCCTGAAGCAAAAAAAATGTAAAAAAATAAAAGTTAAACATGAAAATCAATGAAAAAGTAATAAAACCTGAACTGGCTACAGTTTTCCATTAGTAGTAAGATAGGAACATACCTTAGGTTTGAGAATTGTACTCCTCAGCATGGAATAATCATCATAATTAATTTGATATTTTAAGTTGAGCTGTTAAATATCGTCCTGTTAAGAAAAATTATTATATATAATAAATAAAATAACACCATTTAATCTATATAAAGCAATTATACACAGGTATAATTGTTGTTATCAAATGTGTATTGAAAATCCAGTTGGCTATTTACCTGAAGATTAGGTCTAATGTCCTTTCTGAAATCCTAAGCCATCTTTTTCCTGTGTTGCTGGGTAAAGCCTGCTGCTTTCATGTGGGTTATCTTATGTTCTCTATTTTCTTGAGACACAAGCTGATGCAACCTGATGAAATGTGACATGCTTGTCACTTTTTGTTAAAGGTGAGCATCTGTGGGCAAATATCCATGTAACTAGAACGTTTTCCCATTACTGGTTCCTGACAGGTATTAGTCTAACAACATAGCACAACATGGGGGGAAAAGCATCAGCATTTAAAAGCAGGTGATGCCTCAATGAAAAGAGAACATAAATTTTAAAGGAAAGGAATATCCTGCATTCTCAGGATTTGTCTGCATTCCAATATTTTTCGTTTGAAGTACAGCATAATAATATAAATACCTATTTCTGAAGCAAATGATCAGAATACATAGATGCATTGAAATGAGGAAGAGATAGCAGGAACTGATGAATTAGAGGCTCATATCCTTTTAAATGGAACATGTGTGCAGTGAAAATGGAGAGAAATCTTGTAGCTGATGTATGAAATGTAACAAAGCTTTTTATTATTAGAATGCTTTCTGATTTTTCTCTAAGAGGCCTTATATTCTGAGCCATGCTCTTAGTGAAGCAGAACCTTTCTGCTCCTAATGCCATATGAATTCCACCTTCTACTGCTAGGAAAATTAGAGCACAAAGATACTCCGCTTTCTTTCTGTCGGTCTCAGATAATATATGAAAAAAGTGTTTATCTAAATGGCTGTCTATTGAAAAGTCAAGGTAGTCAAGAAATAGCCCAAGGCAATTTGATTTAATTTATATATGGTTAACAGAATATAATTTGTGGTTGAAAGAATTTACTTTAGCAAATAAAAGCAAGACTAGAAATCATTTCAAGGATGCAGAATATTCTAGATTTACCTCTGTCACAGATAAAAAGGATTAATTAATGAAGTCTGTACTTGATAGATAAAGGCTCCAATGGTACTGTTAATTTTCTTGAGAGAGAAAGATAGCCCAGGTCACATTTACATTTTAGCTTGAAATAGAGTCCAGCTTTTTCTTAATATCAGGAGAAAAGGAACAAAAGAATATTAAACTAAAATTTCACTAAGTATCACACCAATTGTGTCCCTAAAAATTATCTAGATTTGTGATGTGTATATTTAAAGCCATAAATCTCATAAGAAATCACCTAGAATATTTTTCATCTAATAATCTGAAATATGTCATATGATTTATGATACTTCAAACTACTAAAATAGCACAGTGCTTCATTAATCAAATTAGTTTCATACGTATGGTGATCGAATGTGACTCTCAGATTGGATATTCATTATTCATTTTGTATATGAGCAGAAATAACACAGATTTGACATTTATTGTAAATGCTTTTTAACACTCTGTCAAACAATCTGCTTCATTTTTGTAATTAGTATAGAAAAAGCAAACAGTTTACAGAAAAGTTTATTTTAAAAAAATCTGTGCCAAGTCTCAAAGCATATGTAAAATTTTGACTCATAATAAAAGGGCATATTCTAACAGGTAACTGAAAATACTAAGCTAAATAAAGTATGAGCTAGAACACCCCATGGTGAGCACCAACACAATCTTAAACAGAACAGGAAACTGTGTATAACCAGCCTGCTCATTATCACACTGTCATTACACCCTTCATGTAAATAAGAATTAAGTCAGTTATTTGGAGGAAATCAGAGTCTCTATAAAACTGTATGAATGAAAGATACAAACTAGTCAAACTTTTAAAACCAACTGTCTGTCAAAAAAAATCTTGATGATGACTATGTGGTAGGTGATATGTGTATTAAAATTAAAATAGTTATATTTATGGATACATAAAATAAATTAGTTTGTAAAGATTCACTAGAAAATAGACTTACACTAATTAAGAAAATTAAAACTCAGTGTTCTATAACAACATACACTATGATTTAAGACTTGGAGTTGAGAAGTGTTATTTCAAACAGTATTGCACAACTTTCAAGTGCTTATTACCAAATAAGATTTAACATGATCTATTATTTTATAGTTATAAAAATATATTTGAAGAAATTTCCCCTCATAAGTGGTACAATTTTCTACATAGTAAAATACTGACCATGATTTTTACCTGTCTGCTCCCACACAAAACTTTCTCATGAAAATTAGTAAAATTGATTGTTGGGGCTGGAGAGATGGCTCAGTGGCTTAAGAACACTGGCTGCTCTTCCAGAATACCAGGGTTTGATTTCTAGCACCCACACGGCTGCTTCCAAAAAGAGGGCCCAATGTCCTTCTTTGACCTGCGTGGACATCAGACCTGCAAGTGGTACACAAACATAAAGGCAAGCAAAACACCCATACCCAAAAAATAAAATTGTTTGTTTGTTGTGTGTACATTGGATACATAGTAATAGGGAAAATTGCCTGAGAAGAAAATAGTACAAGAAAAATGAACAGAAATAGAGGAAACCTGATTATAAAGCTGCAAAACTGAATTAAAAAAAAATACTATAGGTCCATGTGACACAAGATCCTCAAGTAAAAATCTAGCAACATTTTCAGATTGAGTTGACATTAAAATCTGGAATAATCTGAAATTGAAAAGACTGATTAGTAGTTATGGTCATTAGCAATCTGTTATGCAGAATCCAGAAGAAATGACTCGTTTCCACTCATTGTCAGGTTCATTGTAATTGAAAGAGAGAGCTAAATTGAAAGTTGAAATAATTTTGCTACCAAACTGAAGTGGTGGAAAAATGTCAGAGGTAAAATGAGGCAAACAACAGTGGAATATATTATGAACACTTTTTCCAGGCTAGAAAACAGCATACAGGTTGTACAGGGTTGATATGGCAAAGTAAATCCTGTCTACAGACTCTGTGATTGAATGAGAGAGCAGAGTTTATACTCTGTAGGGTTTGAAATATCATTTAAAAGGTAGTATTGATGGTGGCAAGCTTATTAGCGGGTTCTGAATGAAGCGTGGTGATTCCGAGTAGAATAAAGGATGTGCAGGAGATTAAACACTGGATGGACAATTAGGAGAACAGACTAATTCTCTGACAAACACTTTACTAAAGGACAATTTTCTGGCAGAAATAGATGCAGTTAGCCAAATGACCAGTTCACTCCGGCCAACTCAATAAGGGAACAAAGCACCAAATGGCTTTATTGCCTCCACACAACTAATCGTTTTTTGAGTATTTGTGAAGTTTACAGTAATTTTAGTTTTGCACAGAAAGATTTAAGCAGTTTCACACAGTTTCAGTTTGCTGCATCATTCGGCATTCTTTTGAATTCTAGCCACTGTGTGGGGACAGTGAATTAAGTGACTGTCTTTGTCTTCCATATTTAAAGATTATTATTCTAAAGAATATAAAAGATCTGTCCCTTCCACAAGTTGATCTATGAATATAGAAGTTGCATATGGATAAACTTACTTAATACATCTGTTTCTATTTCAGGAATTTAATACATTATAACATTAATGCCAAACTACCCAAAATATAGAACTGTTCTACAAACTTGAATAGCTTATTTTAAATTTCCTTATTCTTAAAACCTTAAATCTTCAAAACTATGTATGCCAATTTATACTCTTAGTTTTCCCAAATTCCTTACTCATGGGAACTATATTCTTAATTAAACACATAGCTTTGCAAAAACAAATAGAGATTTAAAATTCACAAAAAGTGATTAATCATACCTAAGGGGAAAAATACTTACATTTTAAATAAGATGTGGATCATCTAAGAAGTGCTGTGAGATAGAATTGTGCAGCATGCTAGAAGCTGATTTACGCTAAGGTGAATCACACATACACACACACACACACACACACACACACACACACACACACACGCATACACTGTACCATCAGAACAATGGAGTGAAACTGATGAACATGAAACAAACATCATTGACAAAATCATTATTTGAGGCATAACTAGATGCAATATTTAAAATTTATATGTTTCTTGTTAAAAATAATAATCTCAAAAAGAGGAGGCTTCATTACTATTTTTCTGCAATGAATTAGCAAAAGAAATTTATGCCTCAACATTTTAAGGCTGCTGCCTAAGCACTACATGTAACAGAAAAAATAATATAAATTTTTTACCTGGGCAAAAATAAATTTGATGTGAATTCTGAATTAAAAATTTGTAAGTCAAATTGTACATATATTTTTATTTTAATATCATTTTTAAATATCAAAAAGGAAAGACATTGTTTTCTTAAATTTTTCTGAAGTAATAAGGATGGCTAAAAGATTCTATTAATAACATATATTACGAAAAATACATGTTACAAATTTGATGTAGATGGTGATAGAGATACAAGAAGTTTATTTTATTTTTGAATACATTAATTGTGCAAAACAATGAGTTTCATTAAGACATTGTCATAAATATCATATTGGTTACTTTTCACAATAAAACTTGAAAATGAATTCTTTCTAGATTCCTAATTATGATATAAGCTTCATTATAATATGCAGAAATCTCAAAAGTTTAAATAATTAAATTTAGAACAAGGTAATAAAAAGAATACCGTTGACATTTTGACAATAAAGTAGAAGAAATGGAAAGAATATGGTTTGAAAAATAAGTTGGTTTGTGGAAACAATTTTTAAAATACATATGAACTGAATTCTCTGGAAAAGAATTTATTAATGAAGCTATACAAGGACAGACTGGGGATGAATAAAGCAACGTATTACTTACAACTGGGTAAGGAAGACATACAGATTTTACGGTTGGAAAAAAAGAAAGAACTATCTTCCCTTATAAAGAAGGAGAAAGAAAGGAGACAAATGAAGAGAGAAACTCTAAGAGGAATTGGCTTCTGTTTCTTCACTTAAGTAAGAGAAATTTTCCTCATATTTTTAGGGCTTACAGAGCTTGAATACTGTGGAATGAGCTTAGGACAGAAGCCAAAGAGACAGGGAAGTAATAGAGATTAGCAAAATATTAAAAGAAAATAATATACCTTACTGTGGCCAAGTAACAATGTGTCACCTAGAAAGAAACAAAGTATTTTTATCAGTACCATAAAGCTAACATTAGTATTTCAGAATTTTCCCTTGTGATTACAGTTTGGGTGACCAGAGTATTTAAAAGCCTAATGTAAGGACACTATCTCAGAAATGGAAATTAAATGAAAATATGACATCAATCAGGTGAGATACCATAGACCCATTCGCAAATCCAAAATTTATTAATTATTAATTATGAAGTAATTTTAGGCAATTCATTTTAGCTTATTATTACTCAGCTTTCTTCTAGCCAAATGAGGATGAAATTTTCCATGTGAGCTATAGGGTAGCTTCTGGAAGAAATTGAGTATATGAAACATGTAAAAACTTTAATATATTTATGTAAATTAAAGCAGAAATTGTATCTTGTAAATTCATGGTAGCTTGACTTAAACCAGAAAACAATGTATCATTAAAACACCAGAACAAAGAAATAGAGCTTTATTATGAATCCAGGTGAAGCACTTTAAATGCATTTTTAAACTGAATAGTTGAACTTTCCTTCTTTAGACCACTTAGTAGTTTGTTTCTTTGTTTTTTGTTTTTCAAATGGCTTTACTTAATCAAAAATGAAGAAATATAAAAAGAAAGTCATCATCTCAAAGCCATGAAGAATTTTCAGTTGGCTGCACTCAGAGAAACATTTTGAAATTTTAAAAAGTAAAGATATAATCTGCTTCACTAAATAGGAAAATGACATGATTTAAAAGTAAGAATATAATACGTGTACAAACCTAACAAAAGCAAAACTAAAAGACTTTCCATTGTCATTAGATTTATCCATTCAAGCAAGAAAATGCCAATCAGATGAACTTAGAAAATATAAACAAAAAGAATAGTAACTGAATGTGTCCCTTTGTTCTAACATGAAAGAATACATTTATACCAGTTTTTTAATTGGAAAAAAATTAGAAAAAAAATCACAATTAAAATTTCTTCCACTAGCTCTCCATGTACTGAACACTGCAATTTTCCTTAGTTGATTTCTTGCAAATCTTTTGCATCTATTTAGTTTCCTAAAATTCTATAGTGCATGTAATGTAATCTGAAGTTATCAATTAGGACCTCTCCTGGTTAGTGTTTTCTGTCAACGTGACACAAGCTTAAGTCATTTGGAAAGAGACACCCTCAATTAAGAAAATGCTTCCATCAGATTGCCAATATGCAATTCTGACATTTCCTTGATTAATGTATGAGAGCCCAGCTCTATGTGGGCAGGACCAACCACCCCTGGTCAGATGGTTCCAGGGTATATAAAAAAGCAGGCTGGAGAACCAATAAAATGCATTTCTTCATGGCAGCTGCCTTAGTTGCTGGCCTGTTCTAGTTTTGGCTTAGGTTTCCCTCATAATGGGCTATGATGTGGAAGTGGAAGCAAATAAACTCTTTTCTCTTTAGTTGTTTTTGATCATGACTTTTATCAACAGCAATAAAAAAAGTAAACCAAGATAGAAATTGGTCCCAGGCTCACATAATATTGCTGTAGCAGACCTTATCACTTTTTTTTTTTTTTTTTTTTTTTTTTTTTTTTTTTTGTGGGAGAAGGTTGCGTAAGATTTTAGAACTTTGGGCTGGAAATACATCTGGGTTGTCAAAGCTTAATGGGCTACTACAGAAACTTGGAAGACAGGATTGTTGAAAGAGTTCCAGATAGTGCAAGTCTTGCTTGTGAAGTTTGGGGGAGAAGTAAAGACTTTCTCAAGGCTGTTGATGTGATGATTTGAATTAACTTCATATTCTAGTCAGCTGGGGTTGAATAACCAGTTGTTATTAACAAGAGACTAGCACCACTGAATAAAACTTGCTTTACTGAGACAAATGATACTGTTCAGCTAGAGTTGAAAAATCAACTGTGATTAACAAGAGATCAAATAATTTAGGTAAAATCTTCTGAGAGTATTTTCTAATGGTCAGCAAACAGATGCTGGGATGTAGAAGGGGCCATTACTACTTCTCTTTCCAGAAACAGATCTTGGTAATGTATGAGTCCCTCACATGGTGCTGTTCTGAAGGCATGAAGATTTCATGGAAAGCAGCTGAGCTTTGGTACTGTGAGAATCTAGGAGAGGTAAGTAGTGAAGGTGATGCCTTAGTTGCAGTGGAGACTTACAGGATTGAAGTGGTTATGGAGTAAGGCTGAAACTTGACATCATGTAGAAATATCACACGCTGAAGAGAGGCCAGGTTGTTGGTGACTGTGCAGCCTATGGCAACTGCAGAATATTTAAGATTCCATGACTGTTGGACAAGAGCCCATGACAGCAAATATCTGTGCAGTGGAGCCAGTCCAACCTACAAGACAAGTGTGTGTGTGTGTGTGTGTGTGTGAGCGTGTGTGGTGTGTGTGTGTGTGTATGTGTGAGTCTGTGTATGTGTGAGTGTGTGTGTGTGTGAGTGTGTGTGTGTCTGTGTGTGTGTGTGTATGTTTGAGCGTGTGTGTGTGGTGTGTGTGTGTGTGAGTGTGTAGTGTGTATGGTGTGTGTGTGTGTGTGTGTGTAGTGTGTGTAGTGTGTGTGTGTGTGTGTGTGTGTGTGTAGTGTGTGTGTGTGACACAGACGACAGCTAGAAAGTGGAGCTTCCCAGGTCCCTTGGAATCCAGAAGATTGTGAGTAGGTCTCAGACATCAATTACCAATTTTTTTACATTTTTGAATTTGCCTTTGCTTTGAAATGATTGTGACTGTGCCATGCTTCTGTCCTCTTGGAAAAGGAAAGTAGAAACACATAATAGAGAGACTTTGGGTTTTTAAAGTGACATTGGGTATCTAAAGAGAACTTGGACTTTTAAATGATTTAATTTTTAAACTAAAACTTTTAAAGTTACCTGTGTTTTGTACTGAGGCATTGACATTAACATGAGATTTTATGAAACAAAAGAGAATTGAAATTTTATAGCTTAGTTGGGTTTTAGTTTCTGTTCTATTGCTGTGAGGTATGAGCAAGGCAATGCTTATAAAAGAACACATTTAGTCTGGGGCTTGCTTACAGTTTCAGAGGATTAGTCCATGATCATCATTGCTAGAAGCAGACTGGCACAGTACTGGAGCAGTAGCTGAGAGGTTTGCACCCTTATCTACAGGCAGCAGGTAAAGAGACACTGGGACTAGGATGAGCTTTTGAAACTCCAATGCCCACCTACAGTAACACACTTCTCCAACAAGGCCACACCTCCTACTCCTCCTCAACACTTCTACTAGTTAGAGACCAGGCATTCAAACATATAAGCATATGGGAGCTGAACTTATTCAAGCCATTATAAATAGTAATATATTTGTATATCAAAGTGGCAAGGGATCAATTGTCCTGATAAGTTTTTTGCCAGCTTGAAATAAGAAAGAGTCATTTGGGAAAAGGGAACTTCAATTAAGAAAGTGCTTCCATCATATTGACCTATAGGCAACACTGTGTGGCGTTTTCTTGATTAATAATTAAGGTGGGAGGGTCTAGAACACTATCGTTGGTGTCACCTTTGAACACATGGTCCTGAGGCACATTGAAGCACAGACTAATGTAGATGTAGATTCAGGGTAAAGTGCTGTTTATTTTTGACTAATTTAATCCCCAGTCTTTACAGGCTAAGCCTGTCATGATAGCAAACCATTAAGCAGAATTCCTCAAAGGCCTCAGCCACAGCTCCTGTCTCCAGATTCTTAGTCTGCTTGAGTTCATGCTTCAGCTTCCCTCAGTGATGGACGGTAATCTGCAAGTGTAAACCAAAACAACCCATTCCTCTTAAAGTTGGTTTTGGGCATGGCAACTTATCATGACAGTAGACAAGAAAGTTAACACAGCACATCCAAACTATATCCTAATCCATAGCTCAGGAACAGGTCTGGTGAAATGTATGTATTCATTTAAAATGTCAGTGATTTCTCAATGTGAAGTGTTTTATTTCCAGATGTGATAATCATAAACTATCTCCTCAGACTCCTATTCTTCACTTTGCATTATTTGTAAATAGCTGCTCAAAGACCTTAAAACTGATTATATATTAACATTTTTTCTATTCATTCTTCTATACAACGCCTAAAAGGGCAAACATTATAACAGTCATTTACTGTGGGTAAGATACCCAATTTTGCAGCACTAAGTAGTGCTTAGTGCCCAGAGAGCAATAAATATGGGAATTCAGTTTTGACTTTAGTTTACAAAAATCTTAAGCAGAGAAATTATTTAAAAAGGGGTGTGAAAAATCAACTTTAAGTTCATAGCAACTTTATTCATAATAGCCAGAAATTGGAAACAACCTAAATTCCCCTCTACCAAAGAATGAATAAAGAAATTGTGGTACATTTACACAATGAGTGTTATGCAGCTTTTAAAAACAATGACTTCATGAATTTCTAAGGCAAAAGGATAGAACTAAAAAAAAAAACTTACTCAGAGTGAGGTAACCCAGTCCCAGAATGACAAACATGGTATGTACTCAGCTATATATGGATACTGACTGTTAAGCAAAGGACAAAGGGGCTTCAATCCACAGACCCAGAGAGACTGTGCAACAAGGAGGGCACTAGTGGGGACACAGGGATCTCTCTGGTAGAGTAAGTGGAACAGACAGTGCAGGTGCACTAGGGCAGGATGGGAAGGGGAAGAGTAGGGACCAAGTGTGGGGAGAATGGTGGAGAGAAAGATCATATGGGGAGACGACTGGAATTGGAGGACAACTAAGGGGAATTGGGAGACCTAGAGCGCTAGAAACTCAATGAAATATATGAGGGAGACCCTGATAAGAACATCTAGCAATGGGGATGGGGAACCTGTACAGGCCATCTACTACAATAGGGCAGGGCATCCAGTGATGGGACTGGGACACCATCACAGCCACAAAACCATTGATCTACTATTCTCCCTACAGGAGCTGATGGGACAATGGAAGGGCAGAACCCCATGCCAAGGGAGGGAACCCATGCCTGCTACTGTGGAGCAGGCTGGGAAACTAGAAACTGGATTGCTACGAGACAATTTCTAATGCTTTCCTGCTCTATGCATAGATAGATCAATGCCTAACCCAATCTTCATCAGAGAGGGATTCTCCAGCAGTTTATGGGAACAGATGCAGAGATCCAGTGCAAAACAACATTCAGCGCTTGGGGAACCTCATGGAAGATGGGGAGAAGGGATTGTAGGTACCAGAGGAGACAAGGACACCAGAGGAACAAAACCCATGTAATCAATTGACAAGCACCCTTGGGGGCTCACAGAGCCTGAGGTGGCAGACTTGAAACCTGCATGGTCACCTAAATATATCTTATGGCTGTGGAGCTTCTACAGAGAAACGGAGGGGTTGTCTCTGACCCTTTTACCTGCTCTTGGGACCCTTTTACTCTTGCTGGATTGCCTAGCGTACCCTTGATGAAGAGATTAGTGCCTGGCCTTTTTCCATCTTTTTATGCCCTGTTTTAGTAGTAACCTTGGGAGGACTGTTCTTATCTTGGGAGAGGAGAATGTATGGGGAAGGTAGATCTGGGGGAGAGGGAAGCTGGAGATCTGGGAGTTGTGGAGAGAGCAGAGGAGGGAGGTTGGTTGTGTTATATCAGAGAAGAAAAATAAATTTAAAAATCAGTTTGAATTTAAAGAAATAGAATATTCCCAATGAATTTTCAGAACATAAATATCACTTTTAAACATAACAAGTATATATATTGTCACTTTAAGTAGTATTCCTCATAATGATTTCTACGTTATTTTACTTTTGTATTTGGAATTGTCAGAGAAGTAGAGTATAAAGCTCAGGCTGGGCTTAATTTCACTGTGATTCTTTTGTCTTGGCCTTCAAACAGCTGAAGTCATATCTCTCTATTTTCCAAAAAATACAAAATAGATGGAAATATTAACAAATCAGCACCTTTACTCAGATTTTTTCTTAGCACAATTCTATAGGTATATATCTATTCTTGCATAATACCACATATCATGAAGCTATGGAAGTATATCATGTACTTTGACCACATATACTTTCTTCCCTAATATCCCCCTCTTCCTTCTCCTATTACTAGTCATCCCCCAAACACAGTCACTTCTACTACTTTACTAGTGTAAGTGAACATAGGAGTAGTTGAGCTAAACAGGTCAAGTCCCCTTAGAAAAAAAAAAATGCCTATCCTTTCCTAACATCAGTACCTCCCCTCCTATGAACAATTTAGTCTTAAATATTTCCTGGAAGAAGGAGAAATGACTAACATTCATTTAAAGCATTGCATGGTATTGAGTACAAGATCAATGAGGCCAAATCTGTCCTTGAAGTAAGCCATCATGGCAAAAATATTTTCATCATTTTATATCTATGACAGGATATGCATTTACTTCAAATTATGTCATGTATTCTTCATGGATGTTAAAATCATCCAAAGTTACATACCAGCACATCTACCAATACCATTCTGTGGGAAATACCTCCTCCCTCTGCCTAAACTTATAAAAAGATCTTAGCAAAGAACTTGGGGCTCTTGAGCCCAATGCTTGCTGAAGTCAACTCCTATTCAGTGGCATATATATTCGATTTTATTCTCCGTTTTTATGAGTTTACATTTTCAGTATTATGACACTATGTCTTTACTAATTTATTGTTCAAGACACAGTCTAGTCAATTCAAGATTCTTTCTGGTAGTAATTTTCATATCATATATATCTATATCTTTACATCTCTCTCTCTCTCTCTCTCTCTCTCTTATATATATATGAAATTCATGTATGAGAATATGTGACATTTGTCTATGTTTCATTTTTTCGATATGCTGACCTGCAGTTACATCCAACTTTTCAACTTCCTACAAACAACATGTCTTCTTTCTTTATGGAAGAATGAAACACCATTGTGCACACTTAACACTATCTTTATCTATTCATTTGTTAATGAATATTTAGGCTGATCCTATATTTTAATTATTATAGTCAGTTCTGCATTAAATAAAGATGTGCATTTCTGTGATATGTTGATATGGAGCCCTCTGAGTGACAAAGCTCTGTCATATGATAGTTCAAGCTTTAGTGTTTTGATAAACTCTCTAATGATCTCCAGAATGGTTTTGATAATATAAATTTCCATCACCAGGTTGTGAGGTTTTTGTTTATTGTTTTTTGTTTTTACCCTGTCCCATTCTCACCAGTATTTTTCATTTGGTTTCTTACTAATAGTCATTGGAGTCGGATACATGGAACCTCAGTGCTATTTTAATTTGCATTTCTCTAAGGACTAAGGATGCAAAAGGACATTAGTGTCATTATACTTTGCACTGAGAGGATAAGAAAAGTGGCCTCGTGGCAAATCAGCCATCCTAGGTTTCATCCATAACATCTACTTCTGACATCAACACTGAACTTTTGAATAATAATAGAACTGTCAAGACTTTGGGAGTCATGACAATGGACTAAATATGCTTTATGTTATGATATAGCCTTGAGACTTTGGGAACTAAACTTGGTATAATCTGCATTTAAAATGACATGTTAAGTTAATAATAGGTGGACTTGTGATATCTAATCATTGGCAGCCTGAGTGGCTTTTTAATAGCCTAGAAGACATACTTGTAGGTATACTTTTGAGTGTGCTTAGGAGACTTTTAAATGATGAAAGAAGATCTATACTGAATGTGTGTGCAGAACCATGTTTGGCTGAGTTCCAAACAAAATAACAAAATAATAAAGAAAGTAGTAGAAAACTAGATGAGGGCCAGCTTTACTCTGATCTGCCACTGCTCTCCAGTCTGTCAAGATGTGAGGAGTCCTGCCTATACACTCTCATTTCTATGACATTCTCTCTGCTCTAGAAAATGGTCATTTTTCCTGTCAGAAGTAGCTGGCCCTCCACAAGGCCAATATTCCATAAATGTCTACAACCTTGTAAATGTCTTATTTTTAACTATTTTTTTCTCTCATGCCTGATAAACTTTTGTTTACACAAAAGTCTCCTGTTACATTCCAGAACTTAATGGACTAGAGTGGCTGACTCTTTCACCCTTTCTTTTGTTTCTTTTCTGCTTATTCTTTTAAAGACTGTAAGGTCAAATCCCAGCCACTGGGGAAGATACAGTTACCAGCTGCTTTCAAATAGTCTATGTAAACGTTCTTCTCAGGTATACTTGTGAGCTCAATATGGGTTGTAGCACATACTTTTTACAAAAAGAAATTGCCTTACCTATCTACTTTCATTTTGTTTGCATGTTCCTTTGTGCAACACTGAGATTATTCTTTATTACAAACAATGCCTTTTCTGCCATGATGAACTGTACACTTTAAAATCATATGTAGGTGACAAAGAAATGGCTCAACAGTAAAGGCACTCACCACTAAGCCTGACAGAAAGAGTTTAACCCTTGGAACCCAAGTGGCAAGAGAGAACCTACTCCTATAAATTCTCCTCAAACCTCTACATGTGCAATGTGCGAGTCTTTACCCCATACACATAACCACAAAATAAATGAAATATAATTAAACTACAAATAGATTCTTCTTCCCTTAAGTTGACTCCATCAAGAATCTGTAACAGTGATGAAAAAATTAACTAATAAATAGAGTGCATCAAATGTCTTCTGTGCATATTAGGTTGGTTAATTATTTATCGACAAAATAAAATCTTTTGGTTGATTGTCATCTTTGTCTTAAACTATCTGATAAATTGTTTACTTATTCTCCCTCTCTGTCTCTGTCTCTGTCTCTGTCTCTCTGTCTCTCTCTCTTTCTCTTTCTCTCTTTCTTCCTCTTTCTCTGTATCATACTGAAGGAGGGTGCACATCTACCCCAGCACACAGGTGGCTTCAGAAGATACTATGTAAACTTGAGTCATCGGGATTGATAGCAAATTCCCTGGCTCCCTGAGCCATCTCACTGACTTTTAAAGTTATTTTAATGATTTTTAATTTTTCTTTTCAGCATTCATAAATTGCATTCTTTATTGTTGTTTATGTTATGTTGTTTGGATTTTTCTTTGAGAACATTGTGTAATCACAGTATCTCTGGTGTTAGTGTGGTTGCTGCACTGTGTGGGGTTACCATCATACACTTTCACTGCTGTAGAGTAGCTATCCATTATAGCAGGAATTATCGGTTATGTTTATTTAAATACAGGACTTTAGCAAGTACAATTTCTACATTTCTCAGTACATTTTTTAAAAATATGCTAAGTGGGCAAAATATGAAACTAATTCCTAACGATTTATCACTACATTCATAAATTAGTTCATCTGTCAAATCTCATCAGAGAAACTTTTTTTTTTCTGTAGATGTCTATTACCACAAAGGCCTATAATCTGTCAAGGTGCAGAGAGAAAAGAGATTGCTGAGTGCTCAGTTGTAAACAGGACATCTACACTGAAAACCCCTCCTCTCACAATGAAAAGGGGTACCAGAAACCCACAGCAGCTAAGACAGCATGTACAAGTTCAGCTGGATCAGGGCCCAGAGTGGAGACAGGAAGGTGGCACAAAGTATCACCACTGACCAAGGAGCTGACCAAGGAGCTATTGGAAAGTTTTAGCTCCTAGGAGAAGTAGAGTCCATCTTGTTAAAGGATGTGGCCCCTAGTGCTTTGATATCCCTCCAGAGAAAACCACACAACCAAGAGTATATGAGCAGTACAAACTATACTTGATGGTTTTAATTTTTATTGAAAGATTTGTTTTTCACACAATATATTCTGGCCATGGTTTCCCATTCCCCAATACCTCCTAACCCATCCAATTCCATATCCTTCCTTTTTTTAGAAAACAATCTAAACAGAATTTAAAAAAAAAAACAAATAATAATCTCTTACTCAAAAAATAAAAATCTTAAAAACACAAAATTAAAAAAAAAACATACAAGAAAACCCACTAAGATAAAAAATGTCTAAACAAAACAATATGAGACAAAAAGTCTATAAAAAATACTATTGAGTTCATTTTGTATTGGCCATTTACTGCTGGATATGGGGTTTACTTTAAAATATGGTTAATATATCTACTCAAACTCCATAGGCGAAAGCTAATTTTTCCTTTGCACATGGTTGTCAATTAGAAATAGCTTCTTGGTTAGGGATGCAAATTCATGTCTATTTGCCCCTCTGAGTGCTGGGACCACATCTTGCTTGGACTTTTGCAGGCCTTGTGCATGCTAACAGAGTCTCTGTGAATTCATATACGCTTTAGTCTTGTTGCATCTGGAGAACATTCTTGGTGTCCTCTATCCCCTCTGGCTCTTACAAACTTTCTGCCTCCTCTTCCTCAAAGTTCTATGTGCTCTGAAGGGAGGGAATTGATGAAAATATTCTATTTAGAACTGAGTATTTCAAAGTCTCTCATTTTCTGCATACTGCCTTGTTGCAGTTCTTTGTAATAGTTCTGATCAACTGCCAGGGGAAGGTTCTCTAATAATGGCAGAGCTAGACACTGGTCCATGGTTATAGCAGAATGTCATTAGATGTCATTTTATCACTGTGTTACTTTAGCAAAAAAAATTTAAAAGACAGAGAGATTGAATACAAATTTGGGTGAGTTAAGAAGATTGGATAGATATGAGAGAGTGGAGGGAGGAGTGAATATAATGAAAATATACTGTGCAAAATTCTCAAAAAACCAATAAAATGAGAAAAAGAAAAAAATATGGAAAAGTTAAAAAATAAGAAAACATTACATTTTATAGCTAATAAACCTTAAGAATTACTGAACTTGCTGCTCTTATATGAAGCAGATTGTTAGTGTTGCTGTATTTCTAAATTATAATTGAAAAAAATAGTCTCTCTTTGTAAGTTTTGCCACGATAGAACATAATAGTATTAACAGTCTGGTTTAAATTAGAGACTTGAAATACTTCTTCAAATCCTATTTACAAAGATACTTTTTGATGACATGTTTGTTTGTTTTTTTTTTCTCAACATTTTCATGATATCTCCAGTGAAAGTATGAAACAAAATTTCTATAGAATGAAATAACTTTAATTTTTCCAAACTATACCTGGAGAGTACTTTGAAAACATAATAATAGCCCAGTCATCATGCCTCTGGTAATTTGTCTTAATCTTTTTTATTGTTAAGATAGCCAAAAATATTTATTTGGAAAGTTTTAATTACACATTTCCAGATTTGCAGATGTACAGTTCTGCATGAAACCCAAATATGTAGCTCTGATAGCTATCTAGTCAGATGCATGTTCAGCATGACTAAATTTGTACATATTACAGATAGATAGAATTTTGTTCACTCTGTTTTGTTGGGATTTTTTTTTTTCGAGACAGGGTTTCTATATTGTAACTGACTGTCTTGGAACTCACTCTGTAGACCTGGCTGGCCTTGCACTCACAGAGATCCTCCTACCTCTGCCCTCAAAGGAGTGCACAATCACCTCCTGGCCTGGTTACAATGTTTAAAAGATGGGCATCCAGAAAGGGAGTGACATAGAAGATTAGACTCATGCCTTAAATCAGGTGAAACATAATAGGGCTTGAGTGTATCTGAATGAGCACTATTCTGACATTCATCACAAAAAAAAAATGAAGTATTAAAATGTCTTTTCTTATAACAGATACCAAGAGCTATTTTGGACTGCTTAATAAACATATGATCTTTGCATAAAAGTTAGCGAGTTTTTAAGTGCTGCTGATCTGTATCTTCAAAGCAGTTGGAAACTTAGGTATGGCAAACATGTATTATAAGATTGATTTTTTACAGCAGAAATCTATATATCAAGCAGGCTCATTCGAAGCAAATGATGAAATGAATATCACTTTAGAACTGGAGCCCTCGGAAATTGTGCTATCAGCCAAGGTGATATACATTATAAGAGACAACAGAAGGGGAAAGCTATGAACAGATAATCAATTTTTCTGTTGGTGTACAATGACTCATGTTTCTTCTTAATACAGTGTCAAGTAGGCAATAAATATTTGTTAGTTGCTGATTTTTTTTAACAGTAGGACTATTGCAAAAATCATCAATAATTGCCTTTTTAAAAGCCTAAGGTATGACATTTCTTCCATAAGCATTAATCATTAATAAAGGTATACTAACATAATGGGTTTTGTAAGTCGTACTATCTTTCATTCCCATATAAGAAAAGAGAATTTTCCTTTTAGACCTAATTCTTAACCTAAAATGTTTAGAATTTCATAATTAAATCAAGTACAAATTTTCCATAAAGCACAGATATTTATTCAACATCTTTAAAACTTGTCTTTACATTAAAGCACAGTATTGTTCTCAGGACCAGAGTCTGTATGTGTGTTTGTGTGTGTGTGTTTGTGTGTGTGTGTGTGTGTGTGTGTAGAAAGCATGAAATTGTGGCTTTTTCTCTAATGATTAATTTATGGATAAAGAAACTTAGGTTATTGATCTAGAATCAAAAGGTTTTAAGTTACTATTTAAAAGGGTAAAGTAAAATATAAATTTAGTATATCAGAAATATAAACACTATCAAATACCCATTGTGTCTTAACCAGTGCCCTGATTTCTCCTCAAAATGTCCCTCGTTTATTGTATATGTCCCTAGATTCTCTGACTTGTTGATGAGTCAGTGTTATGAAAAGTCTTTATCATCCAATGATTAAGAATGGAAAATGTTGTGACAGGTAATAATTCAGCATGTTGTTTTCTTTTCATTTAGGAGCAGAAAATTACACAAGCTTCTACCACTAACTTCAGTTACTAATTAGTTTCCAATAGCACATAGTAGACTTTGAATGAATAATGAAAGCAAATTCATATGTATTTCCATTGAACAATCCTGGAGTGTTTGTAAAATTTAAATTTCTTTATGAGAGGCCAACAGTGTTAAATGACAGCTTTATTAACCAAAAATCACATATTGCTCACTTTATAATAGTTCACAATTACTATGGAAAAGTAACTCATTCTATGTTTTTCTGTACATGATGGAGATAAGAATGTTGCTATGTTTTACATGCTACAATTCTATTTTTCAATTTTCACTTATTAAAGAATGAGCCTACTTTGAAGAAAAGTTTTGAAGTATTCACATTCGTTATGAATCATTATAACTTATGACTGATTAAAAACTGCAATACAATAATAATATCTCCAATTAGACAAGTTACGAATTTTTTATTTTGAATTTTATTAAGCCATGGCCCTATTAATTTCTTAAGTGGGAGAGGTGCAAACACAGTGAACCATTGCTTTCCTCCAATTTAAAGTATGTATAATAAATTCATTTCACAGAATTGAGGAAAACAAAGCATTCATATTAATACAAATAATATTTACTAACTCCTCCCAAAGTCTCCCTTGTAACATAATCTTCACTCTCACTGATCTCAGAATTAAACATTATATAAAACATAATTTTTACAATAAAACTTTATACCAAGCACTGCTACTGGATTCCATCTAGTCTATTTTCACCAACTAAAATCTGTGGTAAGTCACCAGCCACTGATGAAGAATAAAGTGATGGCATTTTTTTTCCATCATAACCACAACGACCAGTATCAAGATGCCAATTTCCTTGTTTTTAGACTAAAAGACAAATCATAAATGGCAGAAGTCCTACATAGTTTTGAGTGAAAAGAAAGTAAATAAGTTTTTAATGTAAAGGCCACAGTAACGTAATGAACATAGTGTTGAGGGATAATTGCCCAAAAAGGTTATGTAACCATCTGCCAGAACCTTTGTACAGCACTGAATGCTTTGGACTCTCCAAATATATAAGATCATGTCTGAAAAATATTTCAAGAATTCCAATGAAAAGGCTATCCTTGACTCAAGACTGTAAGGGTAGAACACATGAAAAAAAAAAAAATGCCCCAAGTAGGAAGCATGTAAAGTAATGTAATTTCTGAAATGAATGAATTCTTAATTAGCTTTCATGACAGACAGCAGTTGTTGTCACTCATAAATTGCTTCAATGTCCAAAGAGCACATTGTATACACTCAGTGTTTCCCACTATTAAAGCAGGCCAATTGTGAGTTTAAATTACTTAACATTGCACTCAGTGGACTGCTTGTCCTTAGTAAACAGCTGGCATACAATCAACTTTATATGAAAAGGAAAAAAGTCATCTTTACACAGTTAACTCTGAGACACACAATTCCCTATTCCCCTAGTTGGGAGGAATCACTACCTTCCTCAGAGTGACACAGTAAGTTCAGCAAATGCTTCACCTCAGCTGTTCCCTGTTCTGACAATGAGCCAAAGCCATACTTTAGAGTTAGGGGAAAAACCTACATTCCAGAGTGATGCCGGCATAAACTGTAATGACCTGATACTTTTAACTACCTACTTTTAACAACTTATTTTACAATTCTCCAGCAGGTTCTTGAAATGAGCTGAGAATATGATATTATCCAACACTTAAATCAGACCTAGGGCTTAATAACAAGATTGTTTTTTCTTCTGAACTACACTTTTTCTTCTCCATCTTTCTAATTATTGTCATCAATGCACACTTTTTTTTTTCTTGAGAAGAAATATTGATGCTTTAGAGTCAGACTAAAATACTGCATTTGTTTTATTGATGAGTCTGCAGTAGTTAATGTTCAAAGCTAAACACTGCAGAATTTTTTTAATAAGGCCAGAAATTAGGAGTGAATTGAACAGAGGAGTGAAACAGGACTTACTAATTAATTAGGATCATTTCCTCTACTATTTTCTGCATGAAAATCTAGTTGGAAGAATTAATTCTTAATATCTCACACTGATTAAAATTTCTGATACACCTAAAAAGAAGAGAAGAGGAGAGGAGAGGAGAGGAGAGGAGAGGAGAGGAGAGGAGAGGAGAGGAAGAGGAAGAGGAAGAGGAAGAGGAGAGGAGAGGAGAGGAGAGGAGAGGAGAAGAGAAGAGAAGAGAAGAGAAGAGAAGAGAAGAGAAGAGAAGAGAAGAGAAGAGAAGAGAAGAGAAGAGAAGGGGAGAAAACTGTGGCAGAGAGAGACTATATGGGGATGGCTTGTCCCCTGTGTGGAGACAGTTCCACAATAGGTTTAGCTTTAAAAACAAAAACAAAAAAATAAACAACAACAAAAAAAAGAGTTTACAATGAAGCTCTTTTTGTTGTGAATTGGCCAGAGCTCCCTCCCTGGGAGCTCGCCCATCCCCCATACTCCTGACACTCCCCACCCTCTGGCCAGGTACCAGCCCTGTGCCTGCCCCCAGACCTTCATCATCAGTCCCATATAATCCCGGTGAGCTTGGAGCTCCTCCTCTTTGGATCTCTCTCTCTTTAGATCTCTCTCTCCCTCTGACTCTCTCTGTCTCTCTCTCTGGCCTTTCTCTCTCCTCTTTGGACCCTTCTCTCTGTTCTCCCCCCTCACCCCAGTCTCTCTCTCTGCCCTCTTCCTCTGTTGTCTCTCTCCCTCTCTCCCTCTTCCTTCTCTCTCTTTCTTTTCCCCTCTACTCAGAAGAGGACACTTCATGTCTCATCCCACCCCAATAAACCTCTTGCGTGAGACCCTACTGCCACAAGACATCCAGGTGACTGGGAGTAAGTATGGGGCGGTCCAGGTGACAGGTTAGGAGGCAGTTCCACAACAAGTATACCTTTATAACCTTAGGAATTTTTCATCATATAAACCCATACCAATCCAAAATATTTGAGACTTGTTGTTTCCTTAGTTTATAAAGTAGATACAATGATAAATAGAATGCTCAGTAGAACTAAGAAGTTCCATGATTGTTATTTCAGTTAGTCCACACCATGTGGTCAATTTAAGATGATGGTGAACTCAAATGGCATGTACTATTTAACTTAAGATGGCTGCCAAACATGTGGTTAGTATTTAAAATATCTGTTTTTAAACAAGTGTTGAATCCAAGTTACATATACAGTATATTCAAAAGAGAATTGAATCATATAAATAGTAAATTGTAGCAAATTATGATTATCCATGTATAAGCATACTCGATGAACTTAAAATTTTTAAGGTAAAATCTATAATATAGTGTTAAGAGATTTTTTTTTTTTTGAGAGCAGAAAGCAGTCATAGAGATAAAAGATATCAAAGTAGGTATAAGAGACTTTCAGAAGTGTAGATCAGAGCAAGAAAGAGATTTTTAGAGTCATTTGTTTGTACTGTGGCAATTGTTACAATTTGTAAGGATTTGGAAATTGAATGTGTCAATTTTTGGTCACTGATTTTATTCAGGCCAAGCGGTCTACAGTAAGGCAGATAGTCTTTATGAAAATCGCTGAGTGCAAGGAAGATAGGAATTGAATCTGAGGAGAAAGGAAAGGGTGAACTTGCAGAGACTGCAAGGGTTTACAGCAGCTTCAGGGGTTTAGGGAGGGAACCTGAGACAAAGGGACCAAAGGAAGCTGCAAGACTACTGCGCCATCCCCTAGTGGGACAGCAGGCAGGATTGTAATTCCTAGGGGAAGACAAGAAAACTCGAAAAATACGGGCATAGGAGGGCAAAAGGAGAGATAGGGCAGGTAGCTCCAAGAGAAAAGAGGCAAGAAAGGGTCCCAGGTGTTGCAGGTGGTACTGCAAGTCTCTAGGGAGAGAAGAAAGAAAGCTAGAGTTAGAGTCCCAAGCTGCTGCAGATGGGACTGCAGCTCCTGAGTGGAGGAGGGACAAGAAAAGGCTTGCAATGACTAAGACAATAGAAAAGCAGTTAGGATTGAGGCCTTAGGTTTTGAGGGGGAAAGCCCATGGTCAAAGACTAAGAGAGGCAGAGAAGTATCTAGCTACTTTCTGAAGGAGGATTAGGGGAAAGAAGGGTAAGTTCTATGAGAAGAATTTCAGTCTAGGGCATCCCCAAATGGACTGGGAGACTTGTGAGAGAGTAAATGTTCCAAATCACAGAGAAGTAGCATCCCTACTCCTTGAGATTGGATCTCAATGTGGGCAAGAGGAGTCTTGATAGTACACTAACGTCCCTTTTGTAGTATGTACACAAAGTGGAAACCCAGAAAGAGGTGTAGAAAAGAGCAGGGAGCTCCATAGTGGCACTTATCCAGTAGAGAGATGAGAGAGGGCAAGGGAAAAGGGAGATTGCTACCTGGGTGTAGCAGGCAGGTGCCCTGGGAGGGTGTAGAAGAAAGGCTTTAGGAGCCAGAGAGTGTCAAGGGAGATAGAGGAATGGCTGGAATGTATAAAAGAAACAGAAGCAGAAGAGCTGGACTCTAGAATTTGGAGCCAAATATAGTGGGTGGCAGAAGCCAGCAGAAACAAGTGATCCTTACCTTAAGAAAATCAGATAAGCAGCTTGGTTCAGAGTAGCCGAGTTAGCTGATTTCCTTGAAAAGAAACTGATTTATTCCACTCCAGGGTTTCAGTGCCAGATGAATGAAAAAAGAAATAAAAAGGAAAAAGTAGTACTGATCCTAGGTATAGTGGAGGTGAGAGTTTACTTATATATGAGGAAGAATATAGTAGATATGAGAGCAAAGCCAGGGGCAGAGAAATCTCGGGAGGAGGGGTCCACGGTAGAGATGACCAGAATGAACTGCAGGGCCATTTGAGGAGACGGGGAGGGAAGTGGATAAAGAAGGAAAGAGGGTAACCAGGAGACCAAGAGTCCAGGAGCAACAAAGAGACCCAGAGGGTAGATAGACTTTTTTGTACAATACGCTAGCATTAGTATATTCTTGTCTTAGCAAAACATTTCTGGTACAATTCAGAAAACTATTGAACCTAAATTCTTTCATGCAAAAGAGCTCATACAATTTCACATTCCACCAGCTTTATGGCTTTGTGTAAATTTCTTAGATTTTAAATGAACCAATACTGTGATTGCAACTTAAAGCCAATGATTAGGTATTTCATGAAATGTTAAAAATCTGTGGCATTAAAATGCATGTAACCTAAAGAAACAATCTATCATCTGGTGTGTTTGCTGCGGTGAATCATATTAGCCATACAGTGGTTTTTTGTTTTAGTTTGTTTTGGTTTGATTTTACACAAAATCAAACCTTTTTCTAGTTATTTTTCAAATAAAAGATCTAGACTCATTATTTGAAGCATTCATGATAGAAATGTCATAGCAGAAATGAAAGCGCATATATATATATATATATATATATATATATATATATATATATATATATATATATATATATAAATTTGTGAATTGGCCAGAGTTCCCTCCCTGGAGCTCATCCATCCCCCACGATCCCATCTGCCACCCTCTGGCCAGGTATCACACCCCTGAGCCCTGTACCTGCTCCCATATAGGTACCTGTCCTGCATCATCAGTCCCACATAATCCCAATGAGCTTTAGGCTCCTCATTTTTGGTCCTCTCTCTCTCTTTCTCTTTGGCCTTTCTCTCTCTCCTCTCTTCTTCTCTTTGGTCCTCTCTCTGTCTTTCTCTGATCTCTCCCCCTCTCTCACCACTCTCTCTCAATCTCTCTCCTCTCTCTCTCTCTCTCTCTTCCCCTCTGTTCTCTCTTTCTCTCTCCCTCTCCCTCCCCTCCCCCCTCTCTCCTTCCCCACTTGGAAGCAGACACTCTGTTTCTCACCCCACCCCAATAAACCTCTTGTGTGAGACCTTGTTGCCTGTTGCATAGTGTTGTGATATGTATATATAAATGTTTTTAGGTTATTTAACTTGTAATTAAAGCTTAAGTCATTACAATACCACAAAAACATGTAGGTATAAATGTAACTTTTTTATTTCAAACCTAATCACAATGAAAGCCCTCTTTGAAATAGCAGCTAAAATGAAGACCTTGATTTCCTTGATTACTTAAAGACAATTCAGTAAAAATTTTTCTGATAAACTCTCCCTGGAGAATTGATCATCCCAAAAGCACTCTACAGTGATTGACAAAATGTCAGAGACTCTGTCCTACTCATGGCTACAGCTAGACCTTCCTTTGCCTGTTTAATAAATCTTCAGACATTTCTCCCTCTAAGAAATTCAATCTTGGAGGCCCAGTTTTCCTGAAGTTTCCTGATTAAATTTGTTGTATATTTAGATATCAACCCTAAATGTATGAGATCTAAAACATGGTTATGAACTGAATATGAACTCATTCAAATAGGAAGCAAGTGGAAAATTCTCCTAAAAAGTAAGCATCAGTCATGTCAAAGTTGGAAGGAAATGCCAGTGGCCAGTCCCAGCAGTCAACAGTGTCCAGAAGCGGGTTAAGGAATAGGCAAAGGGAGATTGAGTCAGAGACCAAGGATGAAAGGATCGTGCAGTTCTGACTGACTAGCAATCAGGGTACTTTTCATTTATACGAATTGCATGAAACAAAGACAAACTCATGATTTCAAAAGGTGTACAGATAATATCATTTTGTAAATATCTGAGCCAGTTCAGATGAGTCCCCAAGCCCTGAACAATGCATACTTAGACTTTGGTGGTTAAAAGTGTTCCTTTCTAAGTTAGCATGAACCCAAAGCTTTCTTAAGCCTAAAAGCCTCTGCTGCTGACATGCTTTTATGTTCTCTAAGATCTTTTACAATAACAATTCCTTTTGTTCCCTAGTTAAGTGACCTCACAGTAACCTGGAGTAAACCAGTCTTTTTTTAATGGTAAATCTTTATGTTTAATTCTTTTTTTTTCTTTTATAACATACTTTTATTTAGAGTAAAGGTTGCTTTAGCCAATCTAACTTAGTTACTAAGTTCTCCCCCCTCCTGGGAGCATGTGATATATGGTCCCCCATCTCAGAAGCTACATATCAGGAAACTGAGCATATGTAAGAGGAGGCCTCTGCTCTACTGCCACTTCTGACCAGCTGAGCCTTATCAGCTTTTCCTAACTTTACATTCCCCTGACTACCTTGCTTCTGAGTTGGCTTAGAGGAAGATGCACTAAAAAGATCCTGAAGCCATAGTCTCATAAAGAAATTCCTAACATTTTTGTGCTTATCTCAATCTCCAAGGCTTAAGGAAGACTACTGAGTAAGGTCAGATAAGGTTATTTCCTTGAAAGAAAAAGGGGCTATAATAATCAGGACATTCCTAAAGAGACTCAAATATTTCTCTCGGGTAAAAACACAAATGAATCATAATGTAAAAAAGTCCCCTAACAAGGCGACACATAGAGACCAAAATGGAAAGTGAGAGATAGCATGACAATGATTGCAGCATTTGGCTCAGTTTTGCTGGAACTATGTCAAACAATGACTTTTGCCTTTTCCATTGGTCATGGTTACACCAAGGAAGGTAATTAGTAACACCAACCTTTCTTCATTGTGTTTCCTATAATAGAATACAGCCCGAATACCTGCGAATACCTGATTCAGGGTCAGCTTCCTTCTTTGTACTTTACAACATTTTTTCATCAGGAAATTTTTCAGGAAATTACTTGAAGCCTTTTACAGTATACTCATACTCCTGGAGAAAGGATGCCGTTTTGAAAGGAAAGAGATTAACACCACCATTACTCTCCTACCACCTCTATGCATCCAAAAATATGAAAGTTTTCTCATTGTCAGCTTCACTATCTAGACAGAGCAACACTGAAATTGTCATAAGAATGAAGAATATTGTAAGAGATTTCCAGAAAACAGAAACCACAAACATAGTTCCAAGCTTCAGGCTTATCCATCACTCCTGTTTAACCATCTCAGATTGCAAGCTTTGTATTTTTAAAATGAAGGAATAGTCTTTAGTGTCTCAGTCTCTTGGTGTCCTCATTACACACAACTCACAGAAAACAACCTAAAAGACACTATTTGCCACATTTTCCAGATCTGGTTTTAAGAAATTAATCAATGCTAAAACCTATCATGTAACAAAACATTATCAAATTACTCATCAGAAACTCAAAAGGACAATCAGAATAGCAACTACCAATAGATGTCTTTTTCTGCTTTTTCTGTCAAGCTTTCCATACTCAATTCATAAGCAACAATGTATTTGTTAATATAGCATATAAGAGCAAAAATTATCCTGCCTAAGAGATCTACAGAACAAGGACATAACTTCCTGGAGTGCTAGGTGGGGCTGTTCAGATAACAGTCCTGAATCTCCCTTGCCCAAGGACATAGTCTCTTGGATTAGTGGGTACAGAGAGTCTAGATCTCATTTTAGTTGACCCTACTGCACAGGATGTGCTCCAAATGTACTGAAGTGTTTGGTCAGTTGTAAGCGGGAGATGACCCAGACAGGAAGTACATCAGTAGATGCTTGCCACTGATTGGACCTAGTAGGAAGTACGTAGCATTATGGTTTCTGTCTTTTTAAACACCTGTGCCACATGACTTAGTGTCATTCTGTAGGAGCACTGGAGGTGACAGTTTCACTCCATGGGTACCTCAGAATGAACCTGGTCAGAGTCCATCTTTCTGTCCAGTATTTAATTAATTTAATTAAAACGTGCTTGCTTCAAATTGGGCTCAATTTTGCTGGTCTTATTCTCAACCAGATTTGTGATTTACAAACATTCAAAATCTGTTTTCTCCATCCTATGATCAACACTCTAGTCCAAGTTGTGATCTTTTCTCATTTTCCAACTATCCACATTAATTATTATTCATCTAGTAGATTCAATTCTGGACACTGTTGTCACTGACTATTAGAAGTACAAATTGCCCTGGTCCTATTTTCCTTATAATCATTTGTTGGTCTCACAATACTCTTAAATCAAGGAAAGACTCCACCTATATATTTTGGCCCTTGGTTGTTAATAGCAAGTGTTACTGATGCAGAAGACAGGATCCGATACCCTCTTCTGACCTCCACTGGCACCGGACATGCACATCATATGCATACATATAACAAAGCATTTGTATATACAAAATAAAATAAATCTTTTACAAATTCAAGTAATGTTAAGATGACAGAAGAGTTGTGGAAATTTTCCTCTATGGTAGTTGCCTATACCAAACAGTTTGAGCAACAGACATTGAGTATGTTCTTGACATGCTCACCACTCTTGAACTTTGAGATTTTTTATTTATGTTGTCACTTTGGATAAAATCCTTCTTTGAGTCATATCTTGTTAAGGGACGCTTCCCACTGGTGGAAAATACTTAGGATAAATAATTGTGTTCTAATAATAGGGTAGTCTTGTTGGGGTATATTAGAACATATCTCCAGGTATTGTATTTGCTGGTTGCTGTGTGTGTGTGAGTGTGTGTGTGTGTGTGTGTGTGTGTATACTACCTACCTTTAAAGATAATCATTATACCAGCAGCCTGAAGACAAATGATTTCTTTGCTGAAAAGGCCTACTTTCTAGTGTAAATAAAAGCTGTACTCCCTTATCTCAATGTAAACAAACTTGCTGATTTAGAGGTCATGTGAGTACTCTACCAGGCCAGAGGATGCTTTGCCTCTTTTGTATTGAAGGTCAATCCACAATAAATGCAGACATGGCCCAACACACAAAAATCTGGGAAGAGTAAACCATTGTATTTCTTTCATTATACAAGAAGACGTCTAAGGGAGAGCAAGAATTGGCTTTTTAAGATAAGAATCAAATACCTAGGACTGACCACCAGAGCAGAAGGAGGCAGAGGAGTTAGAGAATGACTTGCTGGGCTCTCTGCTGAGTTCTTTCAAGCTTGAATGTAAGCATGTCTCATGTCTTTATAAATAAAATCCCAATTTAAAAATCCCTACAAGTGGTGTGTTGAACAGATACATACTCTCAATCTTGTTTTGGAAAAAAATAGATAAAGGATCTTTCAATACAAGAATAACATTTGAAGACAGATGAAGGCTGTATTAAAGCAGTTATTTAGATGACAGTGATAAAGAAAATAACTCTAATCAAGAATAATACTCATGAGATACATACCATTTGCTTCTCTAATTCTAATACCCCAGTGTCATCCCCAGCTGTGTGGCAGAAAATTCTGTTGTAGTCTCTGCTCACTGACCCCGTTCCCAATGGGTCAAAATCATCTTTTCTCCAGACCTTCCTTCCACAAACTCATCTCATCATTTCAGCCTCCAACAGTAGGAGGCATTCACTGGGAACACACCAGTTGAGCAGGCTAGGAAAAGAGACAAAACACAGCTATCATAGTCTCTGAAAATCCAGAGAGGAAACAGAAACCAAGGAACAAAACACCTACCCAACAACACCACCACCACCAACAACAAAATCCAGAAACCAGTACTAAAACCTATAGTCACATACCCAGTACAACATACCTAGAACTTAGATACCAGCATAAAAACATGATCAAAAACAGCAAGGGCAGTATGTCTTCACTAGAGCTTAGCTATCTTATCACAGCAGGCCTGGATGTTCCAATATAACTGAAGCATAAGAAAAAGATCATAAAACTAACTATATGAAGATGCTAGAAATCCCTACAGAGGAAATGAATAAATCTCTTAAAGAAATTGTATGGAAAAACAAACAACATTATATAAATGGATAAATCCCTTAAAGAAATCCAAGAGAACACAGACACTGGAAATAAACAAATAGAATTAGTAAAGAAAACAAAAACTTAGCAGAAATTTAGAAATTCGAACAGGAATTACAGAGGCAAGCTTTATCAACAGAATTCAAGAGCTGGAATGAAGAATCTCAGGCCTTGAAGATAAAATAGAAGAAATGGATGCATCAGTCAAAGAAAATGTTAAATCTACAAAAACTCTTGACATAAAACATCCAGAAAATGTGAGACATACCAAAAAGACCAAACCTAAGAATTAATAGAAGTAGAGGAATGAGAAGAAACCCAGCTCAATAACCCAGAAAATATTTTCAATGAAGTCATAGAAGAACATTTTCCTAATCTAAAGACAGAGAGGCTTTTAAAGAGACTGGACCAGAAAATAAAGTCCCCTCAGCACATAATAGTCAAAACACTAAATGTACTAACAAAGAAAGAATATTAAAAGATACAAAGGAAAAAGACCAAGTAACATCAAAAGGCAGACCTATTATAATTACACATGACATCTCAATGGAGAATCTAAGTGATAGATGTGAAGCAGACTCTAAGAACTGCAGATAACAGCCCAGACTACTGTAAAGAGCAAACTTTTCAACCATCATAGTAATAAAATTTAGTAAGACTACATTTCTTAATCTACTATTTGAATATATTTTATATTAAATTTTGAATTTTAGGTGCTTGTAAATCAAAGTACTAATTTTTATTTGTCCAGTGTGAGAATAAGTTCTAATACTCTGTTATTTTCTTATTGTGATGTGTCAAGAATTGAATCATTAGAACATGCAAATTAATATTTACATTTTTTGCTTTAGCAAGATAAAAATATTTTGGCCACTGTCTGGGAAATAGGTCACGATACAAGAAATCTACTTCCTCAGTTCCAGGTTCTTAGCAGTGCTCCAGCCTAATAGTGGTGTGCAAAGAGATGATCCCTTCAAGCCCATTTGGAGGATAACAAGGAAACAAAGCATGTGAGCATGAAAGACAGGAAGACTGTATTATGGGAAAAGCCATAAACGTTTGGATGATAAAAATAAACACAAGTGACACTGGGAGAGAAATGCTCCCCAATCCTCTAATCCTTCAACTTTCTCTCCCCACCCCAATACACATGCATATGCAAGTCATGCTGGTTACTTTTGAGAGTTTGCAAAGATTTTAGAAAGTGGCAATTTATAGTATATGTTATAGTATATGTTCTTATTGCCTGATTGTCTTGCAACTCCTCAGCATTGCATCTGAATTCTAAAACAAAAGGGCTAATCCAATTTGAGTATTCCTAAAAGGAAACCAATTGTGTATAAACAGGTTTCTTTGAGAAATTCAGTTTCAACCAAGACTGGGGGTATCCCACTGATCTTAGCATAATTTATTTCCATAAATGCATTAAGTCCAGTTAATCTTTTTAAGACATTAGTACTTGAACATCCTAAGCTTGTTTTCTTGTTAGTAAAATGAAAAGTAACTGCCCCCTTGTGATATTACTGTGCAAACTAAATGAGATAGTACATATAAAGTAACCATATAAAGACACAGCCCAGAGCTGGGTAATTAATATTCTGCCCCGGTAATTAATATCCTGGACTTACACCACTGCAACCTTACTTTAGTTGGAGAACTAAATGATTTTTCTTTTCAATATTGCTCTTGTTTCTTTATTTTTAACTTGCACTCTTCCCTTTTGCATCTTTCCTCTTTGATCAAAACTTCATTTTGGCAGCCTGGAGATGTCGCTCACCTGGCACAGCACTTTCTGAACATGTTCAGAAATCTGAGTTCCATCTCTAGCTCTGCAGAATGTAGCTGTAGTGGCACATACTTTTACTGCTAGCATTTAAGTAGAAGCAGGAGGGTCATAAGTTCAAGGTCATTCTTGCCTGTTCATACAATTTCAAGGCCAGTAAGGAAGGCTACATAAGACCCTATCTCAAAATCAAAATAATTTTTAGAAACCTACATTTCTGTTTAATTCTACTTAGTGAAAAGTCTTATTGATAATTGACTGCATTGATCTTTGGAAGAATTTTTTACATACCATAAAGAGCTAAATAACTTTTATATTACCTTTTTTCCCCAGTAGTATGTATACTAACCTCCTGACAACTTATTTGAATTCCTTTAAAATGAGGCCAATTCACAGAAAGTTATGGCAAGCACTGAAAATCCACCTTGTAATTGCTAATATGTTTTAGAATTTCATATATTATAAAATGAGTTTTGACCTAATTCACCCTCTATTATCTCTTCTCCAATCCTTCCCCAAGCCCTACCATTCCCTACATAATGAACTCTGTTTTCAAATCTACAGAATCTGTGTAGTGCTGTCTGCATGTTTATGGGTCTAGGATCATTTCCTGGAGCATAGGCAGATTCTCAGGGACCATGACTCTGAAGAAAACAGACCCTCCCTTCCCTGCTGCCATTAATTGGCAGCAGGTCCTCAGCTATCATGAGCCCTTATATTTTAAATGTTAACACTGAACTATGAATATGTACCAAGGACATTCATAAGAATTTTTTGATACTACACAATGCATTTTCATCATTACAATAATATAAATGTTTGCTATCATCATCACCACTGTCATTTTCTGTTTTGAAGCTGAACTACTTAGTGTAGGTACTTTCCTCAAAATATACAAGAATAGATAGATGGACGTTCAACCCTACATAAAAACCTGAAAAATTATCCAGTTTGAAGAAGTCACACAAGCTATATCTAACTTGTCTGCTCATTTCATAAAACTTTTCTGAAGACTGTAGAACAACCCTGAGAATTCCTGTATCATACTTCAACGTAATGTCTCCTATCTTGGCAAGTGGTTGCTTTCCCAGCATAGTGAACAGTGCCCGTTACAGCAGCAGATGCAGAGACGACCAGCACTAAATTGTTTCCATTTTCAGTGGTTCTGGTTTAGGAAGATTTACTTTTATAACTGCCTGGTGATTTCTACCTTATCAACCTCTATTCCTTTAATATCTTCTCTCCAAACTGTTCTACAGCCTCTCAAGGTAATAACAGGTCCTAAGGGTCAGAAGTAGACAAGCTTTCTTTGTAGCTACCAATGTATTTGATTTTAACGAATTACTTTTATTGTCTTAGCTGCTGTAGAATATCCTTGATTGTACTGTGGAAAGTTTTCACGGTGTGAAATTAAAGTGATTTTTCTTTTGGCTGTAAATCTAATTCCCTTACTGTTTCATTTGTTTATATCAATGCAAGTCTCTCACTTTTACAGTGTAAATTTGCTGGCCATATGTCATCCAAAGGTAATTCTGACTCCAGAATTCAAGCTGGAACTGATGTTTTCCTCTCTAGGAAAGTAGCACTTCCTGTAGAAACACAGGTCAATATAAAAGGTCTGAGACTCAATGAAAACAGGCTTGTCACAGCAGGGAGCACAGCTAAGGGTTTTAATTTCTCCCCCTTTCAAGTAGTTTTGTGCAGCATATAATGGAAAATAAGATATGGAAAATAGCCAGGTATTATGGTGCACACCTGTGATTACAGCACCACAGAGAATTCTAAATTCAAGGCCATAGTGGTATAGATAGCAGGATTGTCTCAGAATGAGGTGCAGGAGGGGGAGCAGAAGAGAAAGAGGAGGACATGATACTCTCAGTGAGCTAGCAGGAGCACATTCTGCTACAGCACACTGCAGCTTTCATTGATGTGTTTTTTGCTTTTTCATATTTGTAATGGACTTCCTTTTCCAGACTTGTTCTGGGCCTGGCATAAAGAGGTACTCAAAAATACTTTTGAAGAAATGAGTAGTTCTATGTATATAGACAAATTCAGAAGAATGTGGTTAATATACAAACATCTTTATTATAATATAATGACCAACATTATGACACTTTTAATCATGAAATTGAAATGTCTGTAAATCATTCTACAGCTTAATCAAATAACATTTTAAAATTTAACAAGATTATCATTTATTATAAGTTCTGATTATTTTTAAAATATTGTACTTTTTCTCTCTTTTTTATGTACATATACAAAATTAAATGGGAATTTTCACAGATATTTCAATAAATATTTACTAAAAAGATGCATATATTAGTTCATTTTTTTCTACTTTTATTTTTTGGGGGCTTATGGTGATTCTGCCAGAATATCTAAATCCAGTAAAACTGCATTTGTTTTATTATCAAAATTAAAATAGTCTTCCTTTAACACTAAATTATATCAGTTAACTCAGTTACCTACAGAAAATGGATTATGAAGTGGTTTAGTGGTCAAGAGCATTGACTGCTCCTCCAAAGAACTCTCTTCAATTCTAAAACACAAACACACACACACACACACACACACACACACACAGAGTCTCCCAGCAATCTGTAACTCAGGTTCCAGAGGATACAACACCCTCTTCTGGCCTCTGCTGGCACTGCCTGAATGTCATAAAGTCAGCAAGCACTCATACACATAAAAAAAAGATAGATAAAATTTTTTTAAAAAATGAATAAAATCTAAAAGAAAAATAATAATCCAAAATTAGATTATACAGCTAAGACCTCACTCTCAGGAACTAAAAAATTGTCAACATCAGTGTAAATTCTACTTTTACAAGAAAAACATTTGAAAATCAAAGAGCATATGATTAGGTCTCATGACACTATTTGAAAAGTGTTTTTCTACTCAGGCATTTTAACACTTTCTTTATCCAAAACTAAGGGGAAAAAAAGGAAAAAAATCTTCACAAAACTGATTAAGTCAACAATCTTTCCTTTTCCAACAATCTTTCCTTACCACTATGCGATATAAAATTCCTTCTAGATTAGGAGAAGAAGCATCTCCTTGGTTTCCTTTTATATGTAAGTTTTAAAAGTTTAATGATAATCTTTTAATGATGCTTAAGGAAAATACACAAGAAAATCATTCTAAATTTGGGAGAATTTCATGGAAAAATTGTTAGCTGAAGATACAATTTTTCCTACATTTTTCTTTCGTTCCTGATTCAGTTCTTTGATTGAGCACTTTTATTTGATTCTTGAATTTGATTCTTTGATTCTACATTATCTGTGAGTATTAATCAACCAATAACACCTGTAAATCCAAAATTGGTTGTGAAAAAAAAAATCATTGCCACAAAGTTAGCTAAATTTTAAGCAAGCTTTCAAAATTGGCCAGTAATGGTGGAAGCTGGCCAGGACAACATGGAGGTCCCCCTGGGACTCTTCTATGATGTTCAGGAGCTGTAGCTCCAGAGGATTTTAAAAGGCAGATCCCCTGAGGCTATATATTTCCCATCAGGCCCAACCAGGGGTGAACACAGCTTGATTTATTTCCTGCTTGGGAATGTCCTGTCTACATGTTTCTTGTCTGGGTATTTCCTACCTGATATTTGGATATCATTTGACCATATCCAATCAGGGGCAAGCATATATTCTGTGTCTTTAAGTTTAAACTAGGGCTTACACAGCAAACCTGAGACAGTGTTTTGGTCTAAATCCAAAGGAGTTGTATGATAGCATAATAAAATTAGTTCCTTTTAAGTAGACTCCCTGGCTTTGACCTGATGCAGTATTAATTTGAGTCACAATATTTGTTGTGATCAAGTTATTAACACAAGGAAACAAACACAGCATAGTAAAGGACATAACCTGCTAACTCTCTTCTTCTGCTAGGCTGTAAGATCTCATGGAATGACATTATAATTACATGGAAAGTAATTGTCATATATTTGCCAAGAAATTACATGGTTGACAGTACTCCGAAAATTGTGCTGCATTTCTACTCCCAGCATCTATGTTAAGAGAAACTGAAATTAGAAACAACCACAGGAGGTTCTTTCTCTTCATTTAGAAAACTATTTCATTTAAGAAGTAAAATTTAGTTTACAAATAAATATTATAAAACTAAAAATAAATAGATGGAACAACTTAGAAATGTTCCAAATACTCATTGTTATTTTGTTATTATGTTGGCTTTATGGAGAAATGAAAGCCATTTGCTAAGTCTCAAGAAAATTACATATACTTTTGCTTAAGTGCCAGGGCTATTAAGCCATTTTGTCCATGTTATACCTTGCAAACAAATGAATACTGAGAGTTTACCAAGGCAAGACAGAAATAACTGTATTTCTATAGCTTATAACTTTTTCCAAATGCTAATATAAAAGCTATCTCATGAATTATAGCAATTGATATTGTAAGATACGAATAGCTTTATTTGCCAATTCAAAACTAGTTTCAAATCATTTAATGTGTAGTTTTTATTCTCATATCAATTGCGGCATAAATTAAGACAAATTGAAAGCCAAACCATCGTCCATATCTGCCTCACAACTTCTCAATATGTGAAAATGCTGAAACCTTAGTTGTCAAGAAAATTGAGTTATTGAACATAGATTCTATATGAATTAATCACACTTCATCTGATAATTTGCTAAATATATCTGATCTCTTCATAAAATTAATTATTATTCTAAAATAAAATTCACCTGAAAAAGTCTTAGAATAAAAAAGATTCATTTAAATAAGTAATAATAGATTTCCAATTAAGATAATAAAGTACACTCTCCAATCAGTATATTCAATTAATGTGACTGTTATTTTTCTTACATATGCATGGATATAATTTGATTGTTAAGTCAAAATACAGAATTGTGGGAACTAGAGAAGACATGAAGGATTAAAGTTATCAAATCAATATAAAGTCAACACTCTAACTAGACCCATATAACAAATGAGAAAATTGAAATAGTATTGAAAGATCTTCCAACTTAAAAAAAAAAATCCAAAGCCAGGAGATCCACAGTGGCATTCTATCAGACTTTCAAGGAATACCTAAAGAAAACTTTCTTAAGCTATGAAGAAGAAGGAGGAGGAGGAGGAAGAAGAAGAGGAGAAGGAGGAGGAGGAAGAGGAGGAGGAGGAGGAGAAGGAAAAGAAGGAGAAGAAGAACAAGAACAAGAAGAACAATAAGAAGAAGAAAGAAATAGGTGAAGGAGCACTTTCAAACTCCTTCTACAAAGCCTGTATTGCTTTAATACAAAACTAGTTTAAGGCACAGCAACAACAATAGAAACCCATAGTTTAATATCCCTGATAAACATAAATTCAAAAATGCTCAATAGAAAAATTGCAAAGTGTAGAACTATATCAAAAGATTATTCACCATGACTAAATGTCTAAATATTTAGTCACCATGACTAAATATCTCTGAAATGCATAAGCAAGTCAATAAATATATTAAACCACATAAACTGTCTTACAGACAAAAACTGCATGATCATCTCAAAGATGCAGAAAACAACATCTGACAAAATCCAACAATCTTAATTGTAAAAGTTCTATAGAATTCAGAGTTAGATGGGATATACCTTAAAATAATAAAAGCTGTATATATAAGGAATTACAGCGAACATTACCCTAAATGGATAGGAAAATAAAGAAATTGCACTAAGTTCAGGAATACAATAAAGCTTCTCACTATCCCCCAATATTATTCTCACAGCACTAGTTTGCACAACTAAGGTAAAAGGGATAAATTAAAGAAAAACAAATATGAAAATAAGAATTAAACTTAATCCTATTTGCAGAAGGCATTATTCTTTACATTATGAATCCCCAAAAGTCTACCAAAAAGTTCTAGAAAACATAATTTAACAATGTGGCTCAACTTACATACATAAATATCTTAAAAGCTTTTCTATACACCACAAATGTAGAAAGAAAGAAAGGAAGAAAGAAAGAAAAGAAAGAAAGAAAGAAAGAAAGAAAGAAAGAAAGAAAGAAAGAAAGAAAGAAAGAAAGAAAGAAAGAAAGAAAGAAAGAAAGAAAGGAAAGAAAGAAAGAAAGAAAGAAAGAAAGAAAGAAAGAAAGAAAGAAAGAAAGAAAGAAAGAAAGAAAGAAAGGAAGAAAAAAAGAGAAAATGTGGACAAACTCTAAAGCACAACAGCCTCAAAGAAAACAAAATATACAGAAGAAAATGTAATCAGGGAAGTGAGAAGCTCCTCAATAAGAATTTTAAACCTTTAAAGAAAGGAATAGAAAAAACAAAAAAACTACAAAAAAGAAGCATAAGCTTGATGTTGGGTGCCAGATATAAATGTAGATGTAACTATTGATTTTATTAATTATTCATTCTCATGGGTTCATGGCAAAAGGTACTTTATTCTTTGTTAATTCAGAAAAAGATTTCAGAAGTAGTTGGAGAGTTAGGAAGTTTGAGTGCAGTCAGTTTATAGTTCAGAAGGAGAAGCCAAGAAGAGAAGAACCAGTCTAGAATAAGCAGAGAGAAAACAGAGTCAGAAGCAGATGGTTTACTATTTACAGTTCAGAGTTCACAATATAGAAAAGATCGTATTGAATGACATATCCCAGAACTAGAAAGACAAACATCACACGTTCTCTGTCATCTGAGGTTTTAGCTTAAAATCTTCAGATGTGAGTGCATATCCAGATATAACAGTAAAAACCACAAATGTAAATGCCAAGGTAGGAGGTTGGGAGAACAAAAACATGAATAGAGAGAGAAAAAGTTCTGATGGGGGAAATGAGAAAATGAGGACTCCTGTTGCATGGGGAAGATAAATACAAAAGAATTGGGAAGGAGGGTAAAGTAACAGAAAAGATGTCTGAAAAAAATCACAAGGAATTATACTATTAATTATCTACCTAAGAATACCTATAATATCCTAAAACTGAATATTAAATGAAAATTCCCTATCTCAGCTGACAGTCCTCCTTCCAAGGGCCAAATGCCATCTGAAAAACACTCTTTTGTGTTGCTAGCCTAGGTTGACCAAGAAACTTTCAAAACATTACTAGCTATTGCCATTGGTCTTGCTTGCCTCCCACAGAAGGAAGATAAATCTCTACTGCTGAAGATACCATGCACTTCATGCTCTTCAGACATAGGGCCCCAAAAGCCCATGAATGTAAGTGACTTCAAAGCCTCTTCTCAGAGTACTAGCTTTCAGGATATAAGAAGGTTCTGTGCAAGCTGCCAAAGGAAGAAGCAACAAACATTCCTATCCACTTACGGCACCTATGAGCCACCATAATGACAAACATGACCCAATAACCCTAAGGGTATAGTTAGTGGCATGCATACCTTTGAGTTACCAACAACTAATTGGACTTGAAGCCCACTCAACAAGAGGTACTTAAAACCTAGACAACTACCCAAGGTCAGTGAAGTCATGGATCTTGGAAGAGGACCTACAACTCACATTTTACTAAACCAACATAATCTTTTAACTACATTCTGCATATTTCCCCCTATACTCCCATATTAATGTAGTTCTCAATCCTCAACAAGGAAAATTCTCTTTGCAACCGATGGGTGGCAACTACAGAAAGCTACAACTAATCAAAGTACATAGATATGCAGCCTTGTACTAACATCTCATCTACAGCATAAGTCCCAAAGCTAAGGCTCAGGGGACGTTAGGAAAGGGGAGTTATAACATTTATAAGAACCAGAGGATCAGGGTGTTTGCTGTGAGTTTATGTCTCTTGGAAATTTCAGAAGCTATAAAAACACCCATAAAGTCTCACCCACATGACTAGCTAAACATAAGCTGAACAAGGAAACTAATTGGTATGCTAAATGTGGAAAAGGAATTCCCATAAGGCCTCAACCCTACACAAAAACATGGAGGCAACTAAGGAAGCTTAGTTGCTTCTAAACTTAGAAGTTGAAACTAAGGAATATATATATATTATATATATGTATCATATATTCATATATATCATATATATGATACATATAACACATCAAATATATATATATGATCATGAAGTTGAAAAAGCAATGGGGTGTATGGGAAGGGTTTGTAAGGTGGAAACAGGGGAAATGTTTTAACTATATAAAAATCTCAAAAATTAAATAATTTTTAAAGATGTATCAATTTAATTATAACTTTACGATATAAAACTAATTTACCCTCTGTTTAATAAAATGACTACAGAACTAAGATCAAAGGTTATAGTAGTAGACTATGAAGGAAAATAAATCATTCCTTGAATTGCACACAACATTGATATTTCTCATTATGTTATACAGAAAAGCAAGTCTCCTGAGAGTGCTGCTGTGTTAGCAATGTGTTTGGAAAGTACGTACTGGAGAAGTGAGGGAAGTGCTTCAGTCTTAAAGTCCTTTTTTGAAGAAGTATCAAGACTTCAGTTTGGATCTTCTGAACTACATAAAAAGCTTGGTGTAGTGTGATTGTACACCTATGGGATGGCTCAGCACAGAAAACAGGGAGGCATATTCATTGGTGCAAACTCTGCCAGGCCTCAGCAGAGGGAACCACTGTTATGGCCAGTGCCATACTCACAGTGCAACCCCCCGTCCGTCTGAGCTCAGATATATTTATTCTTTCAGGACTCCTCAGGTATTCTACTGATACCATGTGCAGATCATTAGCAATTAAACACTCCCCACAGAAATCCAAGACCTGCAAATAATACAAAAAGCCAAGGCCCATGCATTCCTTTTTCCAACAGTGCACAAAAACAATTATTTTAAACACAACTAAAAATAAACTCCTTCAACAGTATGGTGCCAAGTGTCTGTAACTACCAGTACTAGAAGATTGTGAGACAGTGAATCTCAAAGGCTCACTAACCAGGCAATCTAGACAAATCAGTAAATTCCAAGTTCAGTGAGACACTATCTCCAAATTTGAAAGGGAGAATGATAGAGGAAGATACCTACTTCTTTTTGGCCCTTACATGTATACTCACAAGTAAGTATAGACACATGTGTGGGTGCGTACATGTACACACACACACACACACACACACACACACACACACACACAAACATTCAATCTTTTTTATTTACCTCGTTTCTTTTCTTCCTTCCCTGTTCCCTCTAACCTTCACTCCATGTCTCAGTCCCCCTTTCTCTTCTACTTTCTTATTTCCCACTGGTGGATTCCAAAGCAGCAAGACCCTGTCCAGGTGTGGGCACTATGACATTTTCTTAGCTTCCAGAACAGTGAGTAAAACATTTTGCTCATTAGAAATTTCTCATTCTGTGTGTTCTGCTATAGCAACAACAAACAGAAAGCCCTGTTCATAGTTTGAAAATGAGGCCTTCGTAGAAAGAATGAACTACATAAATTCAGAAGCATTAGGGAAAAACAACATCAACAAAATAAAAAGGATGACAAGCACATGAAACTCAACATGAAGACACAAGACTAATCCTCCTTCACAGAGTCACACAGACACACAGATGCAGACTCATGTGTATTCTATGCTTATAGAAATCTCCTGAGAGATTGGTACATGGTACAGTCCTTTGAAATAAATCTGATTAAAACTTGATTAGTTTTCAAAGAGAAACAATGCAAGAACAAAAGGACAAACACTTATCTGACATATGTAGAATCTAAAAAGTCCATCTCAGCAAATGAGAAAAGATCAGGAAGTGACTGATGGCTGCAAAGAATAGAGAAAGAAGAAATGTGGATTAAAGAGTTCAAAATTTCAATCAGTCTTCAGATATCAGTTTAACATTCTAACAACATTGCATGGTAGCCACAATTAATACTAACGGATATTTTTTGAAAAAATTTATGAGAGCAGTTTTTAACATCCTTTACAATAAAACACAATGGTAAATTGATGATATGAAGAGTATTGACAACTACTTTGAATTTTCCTGAAAGGTTGTGTTCCATTTCTTTATTTATGTGTTTGTATGCATGCCACGGCATGAATTTTGAAATCAAAGACAACTTGCAGGAACTAGTTTTTCCCTTCCACGATGTGAGTCTGAAAGCTCTACTACTTCAGTCCCTTAGGCTTGGGGGCAAGTGCCTTTTCCCACTAAGTCACTTCATGATCCTCTTCCAGAAATTTATATTTTGATCAGAACAATACATTGCACTCCACAAATGTCTATAATTATTACTTGACAATTAAAAATACATTTAAAGTTTAAATATTTAAAAACAGCTGTGATGCCAAACATTACATTCAGTGTAGCTCAGCTCCCTGAAGTTTAAATATGCCATAAAGAGAGTTAGAGACCATGACAGTGTTTCTCTGAAATCATCTACGCTTTCCCTACACTTCCTTACACTGTAGTGGCTTCACACATTTTACCCAAAGGCTTCTGTTTTTGTATAAGGAGTGGCTAGGGAGCCCCACAATGCAATGCTTAACTTGAGATGTCACAGAAACAATGTTTCTTGGTGAACAAAAGATCCAGGGATTGTGGAAACCTGATGCTCTAAATACTCTTTTCATGAGGATTGCAGGCTGTACTTTGGTCTTTTCACATCTATGTCTGCCTCTCAGTTTATGTCTAAAGCATCTGAAATATATATACATTTTTTTCTTATTTTAATTTTTCTACAATTAAAAATTATATTCATAGCAGCTCATTCATATTGTAACTAAAATGATATGCCCTTAAAAGAAAATACTTTATAACTTTTTCTGTTTATATAAAATAATATATACACAAAAGCCAAATAAACTTTAAAATCCCTACTAATAAAAGAAAAGAAACAAAAATTTTATATAAATAAAATGATAATAATAGCTCTCTAGACGTTCTAGTGCTCTGTTTTTCCAAGTTGTAGCTTCATTTCATTCTTCTTTAAGTGTCTTTTAAGTACCAGAATCCTTTTACTTGTTTGTACGTATTTTTTAATTTTTATGAAATTGAATTCAACTTTATGTTAACATACTATAGGCATGTTATTGTGCTTTATTAACAAATATTTTTGAGAATTTCCTATATGCATACAGTATTCATACCATTTTCATGACTCTGTCCCCGATCCAACTCTTCCTGTCTCCTCACTCAAGCTCCTGACCTCTTATTTAATTATTATTCTTATACACACACACACACAGACACACACAGACACACACACACACACACACACACACACCAGTTACTGTTGCTGGTGTGTGCATGTGCTTAACTGGCCACTTGAGAGTACATCCACAAGTAGTTAATGGCCACTGAGAGAGAGAAGAACACATCCTTCTATCTTGACCTTGCACACAAGGTCACAAAGACTTACTTATTCATTATTTTTTACCTGTTTTCATAAGGTTTTTTTTTTTTGTTTTTTGTTTTGTCTATGGTGCATGAACTTGAATTTTGGGTATATTTATGTCAAAATATTAGCAGGCTACTTATTTATTTAAGTTTATCATTTCTCCCACAGATCTCATTTTAGCTTTGTTAAAAATTAGTTGTGTTTATGGCCAACCTATGCAGCAAACAAAGACCTTTTTTCTTAAATATAAATGGGCATGTCTGTAATGCCCATCACATATGTTCTTGCAGCTCATCTTCCAAATTCTTATACCTGTCAACTGGTCATGTTTATGGAACCAATGACAGTCTTGATTGGTGCATTTCATAGAGAATTCTGAGTAGTCCATTTGTCATGCATTTTTTCCCTCTGTTCTTTTCTTTCTTTTTTCTATCTTATGACAACATTAGGATTACTGAATATTTAGTATGATTCTTTTTATCTTCATTTTGGATAATAGCATAAGAGCTTGGCTATAAAATATTTATTCTCAGATATTTTATTATTTATATGGTTTGGTTAAGTGCCCCCAGATAGAAACCTAAAGAAGAGATTTAACCATTGGAGCATAAACTATAGGTATACCCCCTTCCCCTGGTTTATGTGTATGTGTGTATGTCATATACTGAATCATCCCAAACCACGATCCAAAATATCTATTTTCTTTTTATGTTCATTGTCTTGAGTAATTTATTGAGTTATAGAAAACTAATATATTTTTTCACAAATTATATCTACGATGTAATCATTATTACTTTATCTTAAATAATTTTTAATATCTTAATTGAGAAACAATTCACATATTTTATAACTGAACTATTATAAATGTCCAAATATTATGAAACAGTAACTGTGTAGCAAACTCCTAATTCTGGTTCTATTTATTTACTTTTGCAGTATTCAGAATGACAGCTAGAGGCTGAGGTACATAAGACAGTGGCTCCACCATTAATTTTTTTTCGTTTGTTTGTTGTTTGTTTTGCAAACCAGTTAAATTTTATTGGGATACTGACTGGAAGAAACATGGGTGATTCAAATGCACCTGAAGCACTATTAAATCCTCAGCTATGCCACTAACAGCACCCCATCTGTGTCCCCACACCCTACCAAGTGCTTATGTAACCTTGTGAATCATGCCTCCCAAAGGGTAAATACATCTGATCTGATAAGGGTCTTGCATAGCTGATCACAGTTGCTCTGATTCAAGGTGGCAATGGTCATGTCCAACCTGACAGTGTTAGGTTAGGGCTGTCCAATTAAAAAAAAAAAAAAAAAAAAGAACATGGCCGCCCTGAAAGCTGGCCAAGAGGGGCCTTTTAAACCAAACACTGTCTAGGGGACTTCTCTGGTTTGTCAGGACCTATCTACTGGATTGGGCTGTTATATCTCAAGAGGAAGTAAGGGCTTCTGGGAAAGCAACTACTTGACAGTAAGCACAGGGACAAGGTCAGTACCATACACCACTTAGGGGTGCTGTTCCTCTCAAAAGAAACAGCCATCTAACACAATTTTAAAAATTTCTGGTTCCAAAAGGTAAAGTAAAATGACAAACTTTTTAAAGAAAACAGCCCAAAATTGTGGTGCCATTAGGGAATTGTCATGCACCTAAGTGGGTCTGAAGGCACTTATGATCCCAAACTCTAATTCTGAGGAGCTGGCAAGAGTCTGGCCCCTCCCCTCTGCAGTCACTGATAGACCACAAGCCACAGCAAAACTCTGCCCCCTTCCAAAAACTGGCCACATTCTGGCAGAGTTGCTTATCTAGAGTGACAACCTTCCATATAAGGTATATGCCCCTGGTCCCCAGAAAATGCCTAAAGTACCCCAAAATATAAATGGGGCTATTCCAGTATCCTCCATCTTAATTAACGGCTCCCATTCCTGGATACCAAAGACCCTCCCCTACCTTTATCCTATGTTTGTAAGCACCCTTAATTTAATAAACTGAGATGATCTGACAACACTCCTGAGAGACTCCTGGTCACTTTCGCCTGCTCACAATTTTCCAGTCTGGGACCAGATGGGTGTGTGTTTTCCCAGCTTCCTACTTAGGACCCACCAAGCTACTAGGGCTTGTGGGCAGGACTCGGAAGCTGTGGCGGGATGCTTTATTTATTTTACACAAAATAAATGTGGTAAGAAAAATTCTTTTTTTCCCCCTTTATTGAAATAGATTATTTTCTCTTACAATACGTTTTGATTATAGTTTCTCCTTCTTCCACTGGTCCCAATTCCTCCCCACCTCCCCTTCCCTCTGGATCCACTTCCTTTCTGTCATTTATTAGAAAAGAACAACTGTAAGAGACAACAATCAAAATGATAAAATAAAATATAATAAGATGAGATGAAAACTATCATATCAAAGTTAGATACAGCAACCAAATAAGAGGAAAAGAGTCCTAAGAGCAGGCACAAAAGTCAGAGACCAACTTTTTCTCAAAGACAGAAGTAATATAAAATTACTAAGCTAATAGCTATAACATATAAGCAGAGGTCCTGGTACAGACCCATATAGGTCCTGTGTTTGCTGCTTCAGTCTCTGTGAGCTCATATGCACCTTGCATAGATGACTCAGAGGACCCGGTTCTCCTGGTGTCCTCCATCCTCTTTGGCTCTTATGAGCTTTCTACCTCCTCTTATGCTGGATTTTCTGAGTGCTGAGGGGAGGAATTTGATGGAGATCTTTTATTTAGCCTCGCTATTCAAGCTATATCTGGCTTTAGGTCTCTGCATCTGTTCCCATCTTCTGTGAAGGAAGTTTCTCTGATGATGACTGGGTAAGGGGCTTGTCGATGAGTATAGCAGAATACCATTACAATTTTTCAGACTAGTAGTGTTTGGTTTTACTGTAAGTCTTTGGGCTATCTAGTCTGTAGTTCTTAGTCATCCAAGTAATGTCAGGTATGGGTTCCATCTAGTTTAGTAGGCCTTAAGTCAAATCAGACATTGGTTGGCTACTCCCACAAGTTCTGTGCCACCTTTGCTCAAGCACATTTTAGAGGCAGGACAGATATCAAAGATTCTATGACTGAGTTGTTGTCCACATTTCTCTTTCAATAGCCTGCAGAGTGAGCATCTTTTTTCTCCAAAGAGACTAGAATATAGAGGTGAATATTCCATGTAGGCGGCTGCTCAACTTTACCATGTTAAATGGGTTGTGTGGGTGTGAGACGGTGATGACACATCAATTCACAGTCAGCTAACTGATAAAATATTTTCTTTCACTTTTGAGTCTACATTTCCTGATTGTTCTTTATAAGTTGAAACTTGAACTTTTGAAAGACTACATAAATCTAGTACTTCTGTAACTGCTTAACAATTTTTTTTGCTTTGTCTTTTGGTTTTTTCTTCATGTTGCTGTACTGTTTTCACAACTATGCTTGCTGGGCAATATAACTACCATTGAAGCAAATATTACCCAGAAACTAACAAGGATAAATAAAGCAAAGAACTACCGGATGAACAGATAGGCTGGTTCCCATTCACTATTACTACTACATTTTCAAGCACCAAGTATTAGCTGCACACTTTTGTTCAATAAGAAAGAAGAAAGTATATATTTTTATCCAAGCCTTATCTCCTTTTAAAGAAATCTCTTATTTGTGAGCCATCACTTCCCATTTTCTACTGAACAAAAAACAGACAACATTCTGAGGCTATAGATTAGCTTCCTTTGGGCATTTTTAGTAAGTTTTTGTGAAATGATATATCTGTAGTTTTGTTTTGTATTTATCTAGTGAATAATAATTTAATTATATACAACATATTTAATATACTTACACATTTATTTATAATTTTGAAGAAGTATCTATATAAAACTTTGCTTATTTATTGATTGAATTATTTTACACTTTACTGTTGAGCTGAAGGGTTTATTTATGGCTACTTGATATGGCTCTTATCAGATACATGAACTTTATGCAGAATAAAAATTCTGCCTAAAAACCAAGTGAAATTTTGAAAGGATTGTGTTTAATCCATAGTTTCACTTAGGTTCCACCATCTTTTAAATTTATTTTAAATATTATTCTCTTCCAACTCAGAAACATAGAATTATAATGTTTAATTCAATTATGTTTATTTTAATATATATTTTTGAAGTCTTTTATTAAAATATATTTCATCTTTAATTACTTTAATAATTTTTACTATTTTCTTATATTTTCATTACTTTGGTTTACAGTTTGGTGTAATGAAGCACAGTTGTTTTTGTTTTGTTTTTTTTTCTGTATTGATCTTATATTCTTCAATATTACCAAACCCACATATTGTGGGTTTGTATGTGTTGTACCTTAAGATTCAAGGACATATACAAGTCACTCTATAAGCAACTAAAAGTGGTTTATATCTTCCTTCACAGTCTTCTGCTTTCTTCTCTACTTATTTCTTATTTCCTGTACAAAGCTGAGTATACATCTCTAGTATGTGCCTGATCAAAAGTAAAGCACTCAGCCTTTACTGAATTGTATCATGGTATTAACTGGAGATATCTTATATCTGGCCTATACCATGTGCAGTATAATAACTTACATTTCTCCTTTGCTAAGTTTCTTTTATTATATCATGGTATAATACTGCGTTTTACAATATTTTACAAATATATTGAAATATGTTATAAATATACTCTTACAATTTTACTATGCTATATTACACTAATTGATTTAAGATCCAACCAAACTTTGAATTCCTGAGATAAATTTAATTTGGCTGTGATACATACAACTTTATATTTGGTAAAATCTAGTTCAGTTATATTTGAAGAGTATTTTTAGTGCATATTTTAATATTCACAAGGGATATTTTTCTGCATTTTCCCCATAATAACTTTGCCTGGATTTTGATCATCATAAAAATAGCATTATATGATAATAAATAATAAAACATTCCTTTCTTTTGTACTCTTTGGAAGTATATGGTGTTAATTCTTCTCTGACTGATAGAATTCACCAGTGACATCACCTAGTTCAAAGATCTTCCTTACAAATAGGTTTTAAATCATTATTTTATCTCTTTACATGTTTTAACACTCTTCATATTTTCAGTTAAGGCAAAGAAGTATGCAATTACACTGTGTTTTAAAGTTCCTGAATAATTACTTTTTGAATAAGACAACCAAGTTTTTATGTGGGCTCAACCTTGTGTTTATTGATTTTATTCTGATGGACTTATGTATTTTTGTGAAGTGTGCCTCTCAGAAGCAAATTCAGTTTGCCCTTTATTTCTTCCATTCTTTCTTCTTGCTTTCTTTTCTTTTCTTTTCTTTTCTTTTCTTTTCTTTTCTTTTCTTTTCTTTTCTTTCTTTTTTCTTTTCTTGGTACAGCTTCATTTCACTTTTGAAAGACAGCTTCCTTGACATGAAACTCCTAGTTTTGGGCTTACATATATGGCCTCCACTGTTTTGACTAGGAATTGAAATCAATATAACTGTGACTTTTGTTGTGCATTGTGGGTTGTTGCTTTACTCATATTGCTTTAAAAATATTGCCACACCCTTTAGTTTTCAACTCCTTAACATCAAAGTGAGCACATGAGATATGATTTTATGAGACTATTATTTTAATTGGAATTATCATGTTGTGGGGTAGCTTTTAGTCATCATCTCTTTGTTTTCTATCTCCTTTTCATTCCTTTTTTTACTCCCAGTATACATATGAGGATACATATAAAGATCTGATCTAACTAGTGGCAACCACAATTCTCTGATATCTTAATTTTTCATCTTTCTTTTCTATTATTGACATTTCCTAATCTCCAGTTACTAACTTTCAACTTTGCTTTTTCTCCTTTTACTAACTTGAATATATTCCTGAAGCCATAAGGTTTTGTCGATGATAATATTCTTTTAAAACCAAGTTTTGATTTAATTGTTTTTAATAACCCCTACCTCCTATTGATAACATTATCTTACAGTGTATTGTTTTTGTACTTCCCGAAGTTTAACCAGTGGGAGAAATTATGAACTATCTTTCAACAGATATAAAGTTCCTCTTTCACAAGATAAAGCAAGTTCTGGAGCCTTGAAAAAGGCTCAAAGCATGAAGCACTACTTAAGAAAGCATGAGAGCCTAAGTTCTTGTAACTAGAACCCATATAAAAGCCAGCAAATACAGAAAACATCTGTTATCCCCATGCTCCTACAGAGAGATGAGAGGAAGAGGAGGCAGAAAAACACTTGGAGCCTCACAGGCTAATTAACCTTGTGCATATAAAAGACTGCCTTAAACAGGTGGAAGGATTAATACCCAAGGTTGTCCTTTGACCTTCATGTACACGAAGATACATCATGCATGAACAGCATACACATACAAAAATTATATGGAAAAATTAATCTAAAGTAAATATTCAGGTGACAGAAGATTGTGTGAGGGCATTAGGAAGAGTCTAACAGGGCTAGGCAACTGCTCCACCACCCTACTCAAGTTGTCACCAGCTTATCACATCTTCATGGACTTGGCGAAACTACACTGGTGCAGAGTCTGGCCAGGAGAACTTTGAGAATTAAAAATGAATGGAAAGGAGCAGCAGCTAGGACAGAGCTGGAAAGTTGGCTGGCCATGAATAGAGGGAAGAAAGATAGCAGAAGGAGCCCATAGGTTCAGGTAGAAGGCATTGAGGAAGCAAAGAAGGAGGAGAGTCTAAAAGGACACTGAACTGGCCTGCTGTGCTCCATTGCTGCCCATGGGGTGGGCACTCCCACTCAGCACCTAGATTTGGCCCTTGGCAGGGATAAATAAGCTGGTAGGAGAATGTAAGATAGACAAGCAGGGAAGCACTACAGCAGAGATATGCTGAATGGGCCTTTCAGTGTGATCCTTTGCTAGAGCAGTCATGCTGCTGGATTAAAAGATTAAATATTCCTCTAAAAGTGCCTGTGTTTTTCTGGATGTCTATGCAATGCCTATGAATCTGGGGGATGCCTGGGTGACTGCATGATGTCTGGGTTCTTGTGTGCTGCCCAGGTGCCTGTGGAATGCCCTGGTGTCTATGGAATGCCCATATGCCTGTGGGATGTCTGGCTCTCTGCAAGTTTGGGCAGTGAAGCCAAACTTTAGGTTGAATTTTGTCATGCTTAATCTCAGGCTAATACAGGGTAGGTAGATATCCGTGATCTGAACTGCTTACTATTACCAAAACACACATGCCCATGATCCATGATCTGGCCAAACAGCCTTGAATTAATTTTTTTTATTGTTTTCCTTTTTTTATCTTGTTTTTGTTTGTTTGTTTCTTCTTGATTTGGAGTTCATAGGGGTGAGAGGGTGGCTCTGGGAGGAACGGGAAGAGGATTTTGTTAAGATACATTGTTATGAAAAAGAAGGAATTAATAAAAGAATTATGTTGTTTAAAAAGAAATAAATAAAATAAATGCCAAAAAATAACATCCTCAAAATATGATATGCATGTTTAAAAATGAGTAGGTTGGTAAATAAAAGTGCCAGATGTAAGAGCTCTCAAATTATTGGTCAGAAGAGTGCTAAATAACCCCAAATTAATACACGCTAATGGTGTTGTTTTTGGTTATCCACTAGAACTTACCAACATAGGAGCCTATGACAAAAATAAAAACATGTCACAGAACATGAAGAAATCTAGTTGGTATTGATCAGAAAACTTCTTCCCTACTGACTACCTCTCATAGTACTAGAAAGTGCTATTCAGGCTGCTGGAGGAAAACATCAGCAGTTTTACCCTCTACGGATTCTGTGAACTACAATAATGACCACCACGGCAAGATAGGCCTATGGGTGTAATAGTGGAATGAATGTTAATGGTAACCAACACTTCTGATTGGCATTAAGGACTGCTTCACAGAGAAAATACATTCTTGAAACTGTAACTCTTGCCAAAAGTGACTATGAAGGCCTTGGCCAAAAATGTGAAATCTTTATATCACATCCTTTCTTCAAGGTTAAGAGAAGTCATAGAAGAGGTTGTTGAAAGATTGGCAGAGCCAAAAGTCATCATGGATGAGCATGAAAAAGTGTTCTATGAATATGCTACACTCCTGAACTCACAGCAACTGAGATTGTGTGAACAGATCCTGTACAAGATCAAGTCAGTCAACATTCTGACATGAAGCAGGAAGGGGTTCATAAGTCCCAACCCCTAATTGAGGAAATGTGGAGAGTTGATAGCTTTTAAAAGAGGGGAAGCCACTTTAAGAATTTGTCCTCTGGCAGTTTGACCATGCTCCAGTGGATGACCTCACAACTAGGAATATATGGGCATCGAAAAATTGAATTGATGGATGATTTAAAGAAAAAAAAACTACAGAAATTTGCAAGTTGCACAGAGAAATTGGGATGAATCATTGAAGAGTTTAAGTGACAAAACAAGGGTGAATAATATCAAAAACATTTCTTCTCAAAATTATTTTAAATGTTTGTAGTGATAAATTCATGCTATTTTATGTGTACTTAAGAAAATTAAAAATAATTTGAAGACAGCACCAGTTTCATGACTGAACCTATCTCATTTTAGCTTTTAGCTGCAACTTCTACCATTCTGGGACCATTCTCTGAATCTCATGTGTCAGCTGTCCTCACATCCTCCATTTGTCAAACTTGCTATGCATTTATATATCTCTCACTAACATAATTTGATCTTGAAACCCTACTTGTTTTTTAGAACACTACTAAGATAAAGTTCATATGCCATGCAATTCAATCATGTGAACTATATAATTAAAGGCCTTCATAGATAGATTCAACTGTCAGCACAGACAACCTGACATACTTTTATCACCATAGAAGAAAATCCTGTGTTCTTTGTTCTATGTCCTCCCACCCATTGTTGTCATTGCCCCCAAATCTAATATATATTACAATAAATCAGCCTTCTGTCTCTAAATAATTGCCTGTTTGAGAAACTTTCTACCAATTGGGCCATATAGTATATATAAGAGGGCATTTCTAGTATGGCCAAATGATAGATTAATTTTGGTTGTAAGAAAGAATGGAGTACTGATATATGCTAATATTGAAGTTAAACTTAAAGTTTCATACCTTGCTACAAAAATTGAATTTTAATTTCCTAAGAAACATCCCTTGAAATCCCATAGATTCAATTAGGTGGGCCCTGTGAAATCTAACTATTACATTTGATATTAAATCTCTTAATAAAAAACCAATTCTTGCATAGTCATAATATGGTTCATCCTATTTGTTAAATTTTTTTATTTAATATCTTTGTCACATTTTTAAAAGATATGACTCCATTTAGCCTAATTTGAAAACAAATAAATCAAGATTTGGATTTTCAACACTGAGTTCACAATGTTATGGCTGGAAAAGATCATAAAAATTCACTTACTGGAAACATCTCAATTCATGGTCCTGGGGGACCGAGAACCAAAAAATGAGGCTCAACATATCAGTATTTATTAAAACATCCTCAAATAATGAGCAGAGAGAATTTAAAGCTACTTAATTTTTTTTTGGTAAATAAACTTTAGCCAGATTCTACTATAATTTACTAGATATGTGATTTCATGATGTTATAATCTTTAGTTTATGATTGTTAGCATTTATGTCTATAGAGGAATAGGCCTGTGTAAAAGCTGAGAAGGGTCTATATTCCAGGGGGTCTATGTGAAGAAATCACATTTAGAGGCCTGTGTGGTCCAGATGGAATATAGAATGTTAAGAATGTTGGTACACACTTTTAATCCCAGTATTCAGAAACCAGTGGTGGCAAACAACTTAAATCCCAATATTCAGAAGGTAGTGGTGGTCCAGACTTTTAATCACCAAGACAGAAATAGAGTGTGGAAGCAGATACAGAAAGCAGAGCTCAGAAAGAGTCAGTGTCACACAAGAAGTGACATCTGAGATTAGTCAGTGGCAGACAAGCAAAACGACTAATCAGAAGAGAAGTTAGCAGAGTGAGCCAGAGTGAGGGAGGGATGTCCAACTCTCACAATATAAAAGCAGGCACATAGCTCAGAGCATATAAGTCACAGGCAATCAGTTACACAGACACTATTAGACAAGCAGTCTGAAATAGGCAGACATGAAACAAGACAGAGAGATGTTGAAGCAGTCTGACCAGATAAGGCAGAGAGGCTGATTGAGACGGTATGAAGCAATGAGAGCTGAGACAGAGACACAGAGACACAGAGGCAATTCAGGAGAAGTCAGTATCAGAAAGTATAAATCAATTTGAAGCCTGTAAATCCCCAATCTGGTCGAACATAAGACCACCACAATTGAGCCAAATTTGAAGCAAGCAAGTGTTAGTTAAATTAATTAAATACTGTCCAGGAAGATGGACTCTGGCTAGGTCCATTCTGAGGTACCCATAAAGTGAATCTATCACCTCCAGTGTTCCCACAGAATGGCATTGAGTCATGTGGCATAGATGCTTAAAAAGGCAGAACCTAGAAAGCTACGTACTTCCCACAAGGTCCAATCTGTTGCAAGCATCTATCATGGTATACTTCTGACAGTGTTATTTCCTGCCTAAAAGTGGTCAAGCATATCTTGAACACATCCAAATCTGGGTCGATTTGGGACCCAGACACTCCCTACCCAATATTCCAAAGATTATGTCCTTGGGCCAGGAAGATTCAAGACTATCTCACCTAAACGGCCCCACTCAATATTCCAGGAGTTTATTTGCCTTTTTCTTTTAGAGATATCTTTGGCATAGTAGCTAAAATTTAAAACATAACTTGCTCGTACAAGCCAACCAGAGCAGTTCAGTCTGAGACAGGAAATCAGCCAGAGTTAAAAGAGAAGATCATAAACAGCCCACTCAGAAAATCAGTTTATCCCAGCAGCTTGTAGAAGAGTTTAGGGCAGAACAATGAGTGAGTTAAGTTGAACCAGAAGAGTCAGAGTTCAGACAGGGCTAGACAGAGTGTCTCAGTCAGCATTAAGTCTTGGAGATAGATTAGATTGTATCAACACTTCAATGTTCTAGATTGTATGATGGCTGAAGCCTTCTAGTTCTCAGCTTAAGAGTGGATTGTAATGAGGCCAACATGCTCCAGGGCTCTAGTCTAGAACCAGTGATTGAATTATGCAAAAGAATAAAAGCCTTTTACCCTGAACCTACAGATATATTTAACACCCAATGTGATTGGACATCTACATTTGGCACCCCACTAGCTAAAAAATAAATAGAATTTGATCCTGAATCAATAGCTACATCTGTCATGAATCTATGTCACATTTCCTATATAATTAATATTTGAATGTTATATAAAAATGTAAAATAATATTTAATATGTTACAAATATATCATCTCAGTTGGTTTTTTTTTTTTTTTTTGCTTGAAAGCAAAAATCTCTTGGAAGCTGTTAAATACCCTGAAATCAACAATTCTGTCAGTCCTTCAGATGAAACCCTTGCATATGTCTCATTTATATTTCATGTGTCATGTTTGCTGTTATACCTGTTAAACGATATATCTCTTTGAGTATGAGCATAGCAAGCAACTCTATTTAAAAATCATATTGTCATCAAGCCACTGGAATCTTTGGAGTGCTAAAAGTTGTGTCAAATAAGGAATACATCACTGAAAAAACTTTCCCTCATACTTCCATGTATAGGAAATGTCAGACAATAAGGTAAAAATTTAAAAACATATTATTGTATATTTCTGATAGGTTTTGATGCAACTCAAATGTTTCTATCAAGACTTGTCTTCCAGTAATTTAAACTTAATTGCAGACTATGAATTTTGAAAACTGTATTTCAATGAATATTATGAAAACCAAAACTGAAATGAGTTTCCCAACGTAAAACAAGATTAAAAATATTTAAGACTCATAAATGAGCCTAAATATTGTTTTACATATCAAAGTATAAGAGAATTATATCTTTTTGTTGATGTTGTTTTGTTTTTCAAGAAAACGTTTCTTTGTTGTAACTCTGGCTAAACTAGAACTCACTCTTTAGACTAGGCTGGTCTCCAACTCTCAGGGATCTCCCTGCCTCTGCTTCCTGAGTGCTGCGATTAAAGGTGTGTGCCACTACCGCCCAGCTGTCTTATTCATATACTGACTAATTCCACAAGTTTTAGTCTTTGTTTAGGTTTTCTGGGTGAGAAATATCATAGTTTATTTTGCACCTAGGGCATCATAATTGAAATGATAAAGAACAAGGAATAATAAGCATAATTAATTTTAGAGAAATTTAGATAAGAAAGTTTGAAGGACACCATAGCGTGGATATTTTTAAATCGTAATGTATAAAATAATCAGCCTTTAAAAAGTTAGTGCCTAGAACCACACACTAAGATCGCTAGGAAACAAAAAGATTTATTATAAGAGTATGGGCATTCAATTAAGTTACCCACAGAGACACAGTATACTCTTTATGCCTGGGAATATCTTGTCAAAAACCCCTTTCCTTGTACTTTCAAAAAAAAAATCACAGAACCATGTTTTACTTGGAATTGGCTACAGAGAGTGCCTCCTTATACCTACATTATGATATTATAGTCTCTTTTCCTTCTTTCAACATATATTTTGGCATGTAAAAAACACCTCACATTGAGCTGATGCACAGAGAATCTGATGATTTTAGGAAAATGGAAAGTTTGAGAATGTGGTACACATTTTCTGAACTAAAAAGCTTCATATATGAAGCTTTCCTAATTTTTTCTCATCATGGATATAGTCTGGACTTTCATTTTATTTAGTCTTAGCTTGATCCATTGTGTCTTTTGCCCATGATAATTACAGAAGAGAGCAAAGAATGATCTTGGATTCAAGCTTCTCCTTTCTCCTAAGCTGTATACCTTTCCAGATATTGAATGTGATGGGTATCAGTCACATGTGCATCCCAGTCATGCGTAACTGGCCAGAGACAGGTGGACACATCTGTTCCAGTCCATCAGATCTGACTCACACTGTGTTCTGTAATCATTATAGTTTTTTTCCTAAATTACAGTGTCAATCTGTTCAAAATTAATATGTATTACTCTACCACTTGTTGTAAATTTTTTAGCTTATTTGTTGGGCTAAAACATACCCTAATCACTTACACCCAATTCCCATTGAAAATCTAAAAGAGAATGTGTATCCAGAGGTAGTTCTTCCATTGAATCTCAAAACATATTTTTACATAAGTGGATAATATTGTTATTCCTATGAATATTTTCTTGTGTCAACAGAAATAGCTTGCTAAGATGTTCATTGCATTGATTTGAATTGTTTATAATCACTTTTTCTAATGAATGTTGTGTCCAGATTTGATCTCATTATGAAAAGGAAAGGTTGCCATGTTATTTATTTCACTGAGAATAAAGTCTATATTTTTAATACTTGGGAAATTATAGTTTTAATTCCCTCTTCCCTTTCTTGTCCAGTAAGTCATTAAAAACTATAAGTCCTCGAAGCCACAATTCTACTTTATTATAATATGATGAATGACGATATTACAACTTTACTTCTCTTTCCTCTTATATTTTCCCTGAAGCTATCTAAATACATAGGCTTTATTGAGAAAAAATTATTAATTCATAATTATTACGTAAAGGTTAATTGGCTTACATTCTCTAAATGACTTTCCCACCACCTGGCGATTTTCTTCTACTTTTTTCTTCTAGTTGATACAGAGAAAGGTGAATCTCAGAGGATGATGAAATTTAAAAGCAAATTATTTTTAAATCAGTTCAAAATTCAGGTAGATAAAGAGAATATACAAATATAATACTCTGTGAACATAGGTTTTTATGTTCTCAAAAACATAAGTATAATAAAACTACAAAGACCATAAATACTACAAACACTCTGACCTTTCACTCAAATGTTGTGGGGAGAGCTGCTATGCCATGGGGTTTCTGATCAGCCACTGCACTTGCCTGTTATAGTGTGTGCAACAGCAATAGAGCCTGGAGTATATCAATCCTTTTAGCTTTATGTAATGTACATGAGGAAGTTGTGACCTCAGTTGAAGTCAGACCAAGAAAAATAATCAAAATACAGTCAAAAATTAAAATAAGCCTCTTATCCTGATTCTTCCTTTAACTTCTCTGTGGTTGTAGAAGGCCACATAAGGGATGGTTACACCCAGGTACCCCCAAGTCATCGTTAGGCATTGCCCAGTAACTCCCCTCAGTCTATCATGGTAACTATGCACAGCCTGCCTAAAGCATTTGAACAAACTGCTTTGCAATTATTAGACATGTTATGAGAAAATGTGAACAGCTTTGACCAGCAAATTTTCAATATATTTCTCCCCTCAGGCAAGAATAAAACTTAAAATAAAACTCCTGAGACTCTGACATTCTTCTCAGCACATAACACATACCAGGAGAGAATAAAAGAAAAAAAGACATGAATATTTGAAAAGGCCTTTTGAATCTTGCAGGCATAAAGTAGAAGTATATATCATTCTCATAGACCTGGAGTCCATGCAGATACACATTGAAAGACAGGCTTTGTACCACCGTCCTCTGCTGATATGTCAAAGGAAAAGGATTCATTCTCACCTTTTCAGGGTGTCTGTCATTAGATGCATTAATATGGATGAACCACCACAAAATCAAATGGCAGTAAGAGAGGTGCGCTTAAAGGGATAGATTTTAATATATTTAAGTTGGGCTTTAATTTGAGGACTGCACTTTGAGGTTCTATAATTACCTTTCTGTCTCCACTTACACAGGAAGGAAAAAAAAAAGTACTAATTAGATTTCCCTAAAGTCCACTTGTCAGCATTTTACTAAATATTCCTCAAGCTTTCCAATAAATGAAAAAAGAATTGATGCTGACAGGAGTAGAACAAGATTGCTTTTTTTTTTGTCATAGCTTCTGTTATTCTGATGTATTATATTTAAACTAGAATACGCATTTGCTTTCCTAACACATCCTGTAACTAAAAACAGTGTTCATTCACAATAACTTAATCAATGATTCATGCAAATTTTGTTAGCAAAATTCCTATCAAAGAGTCAATAATAAGAACAGATATTTCTATAACACTAAATTCAAAATTAACTTTCAGCTAATTAATATCTCATTACTACATTTTATCACAATGGCATATAGTTTAATAGTGATGTCACAATTGTACTGGGCTGCTCCAAGAATTATACCCGTGGATGGGTGATTACTTGTTATTAATATATAAATTATTTTTCTTAATGCCTAGGCAATGAGCTTGATACCCACTCCTTATGTAAAGGAAATGAGAAATAGCATATAAATATTGTTGATTAGTCAACAGGACTTAACTTGAGGTTTATATCTAAGATTCTGTTTATTATATAATATATATTTACTATACAATATAATCCTAAACTATTTTAATAAAGTCAACTAGATGAACTTGCACTTTGTAAACTGTAAAGTTACTAAATTTACTAAATTTACAAATTTACTAAAACACAGAAAGGATACAAGAAAAGGTTTTTCATCACTAATTTCTGAACATATAAAAGAATTGTTGTCTTATATTTCATAATTAATATAAATCAGGATTAGTTTTAGAATTCCAGTTTAAAAAAAAAAAAACAAAGATTTTGCTGTCATAGTTCAATAGCTAAATTTAGCACAAGTTATATTTGTGAAGCTACAAGAAGCTACAAATTATATTTGTTAAGTAATATACTCTTCAATATTTTTAGTAAGCATTTCATTATGAGGAATTTCAGATTATTTCCTTTTAATATGAAAAATCTCACATAAGCACAGATGCTTTACCCAACTTTCTTAGTAATATTTTCCATATCCATGTCATCCCTATTATCCGCATTGACTCAATATGCCATCAGTTATTGAGCTGATTCATTTTTGCAGGCTTTTGCAGTGGTGACCTTTGTCTGCTCCGAGGCCTCATGCAGAATGCCAGAGTGTATCTAGACATCATGTCATCACACAGCATATAGTCTCAAACATCTTCTTAGTGTTCCCATTATTTTCCTAACTTTGATATTTTTCAAAAAGATGTTCCTATGATACAGTAGTGGCAAGACTGGTTTATGGGATGAAATAACTGTTTTCCTTGTGGTATTTGAGGCCTGCTTCACAGGAAGGAATGAAAACCTGGTACTGTAAACATTATTTAAAGGGGGGGGGGCGGGGGGACATGGCTGGAAATCAAAAGCCACAGAGATGCTATTGTTGCTTTTTCTAAATGTTTCCGTTCCCAAACTGCTTTCTAAATATTTATGCCCGGATAAATATGAGCAGCACTAATTGGATTCAATGGGTTGAATAAACACATAAAATGGGAACATGAGTTGGGTGGAAGATATGATGATGAGGGACTCCTGGATGAGAGACAAACTGAATGGGGAGAAGTGGGGGTTAAAAATTATCAAAATATAGTGCTTGTATATATGGTATTTTAAAATAATAAATGAAAAGATTAAAAGATATTTTATGGAATGTCATTTAATTTGAGATCATTTAGCAATTTCACCTGATTACACTGGAATGAATGGTTCTGTAGAAGGATCTCACCTAGGTGAGTTACTCTTCTTCTCATATAGTTCATGTGAATGGATATATGCCATCAACTTGATTTTCAACTAGCATCCTTAACAGTGAAATGGGTTAACATCATGTCTAACAGGCATCTTCACTGTAAAGACATTTCTCTAATAGTCTATATTTTTATTACTATTTTAAATATTTTTCCAGGTAAATTATTTTAAAATTATTTTTCTTTATTTTTGAGATGATAATTACATCATTTCTCATTCCTTTTTCTACTTTAAAATGCCCCCACAAAACTCTTGAATTTTTCAAATTCATAGTCTCTTTTATCACTAATTGTTCTTGCAAGTATGCATATATATGTATAATATATATATATAAATGTATATATCTGTGTGTATATATTTGTTCCTAAATAAAGCCTGTTCAGTTCATACAATACCTGTATGTATTTTTTCAGAGCTGACCTTTTGTCCCTGGACAACCAGTTGGTGTGTGCTTCCTTAGAGAAGACTACCCCTCCTGTTCCCAGCTTTCCTCAGTTGCCTATAGTTCTTAGTGTAGAGTTGAGGCCCCCTGGGCTTTTTCCCATTTACTTTGGCATGTCCATTGGTATTGTCCTTATTCACCACATGTTTGGGTAATGATGTTGATGAAAATTTATGAGTGTAGCTTCTGGTGTTGCCAGAAGATAGAATCTAACAGCAAACTTTCTCATCTTATGGCTCTTATAATCTTTCCACCTCTTCTTACTCAAGGTTCCTGAGCCTTAGGTGCAGGAGTGTTTCATAGATGTATCCACTGAGGCTGGGCTCCACAGCTCTTTTTATTGGTTGTGTTTTTCTGCAGAGGTCTCGGTCTGTTGCAAAGAGAAGTTTCCTCGATGAAGTGTGAGGACTACATTTATCTGTGGTATAAAGGCAAATGTTGAAAATATCTTAGGGGTTTTGATGATTTATTAAACTGGTGGCTGTAATCTATATTTTGTAAACAATTTTAAGTCTAACTTTCATTTAAATGGATGGAAATTAGGCACTATTTCCTAGATATTAGTATATACATGTATTATTTGGAATGATTTTGCAAAGATGGTGGGTTATTTTTCCTATTTATTTGTTCCTTATTTATTTTGTAAGCATTAAGCCATGAATAGTTATATTATTTGTGTTTTAATTCAATATAGTCACTCTTTATTGTAAAAATAATTCTACTTTTGGCCGTTAAAGGCATTTTTAGAAATATCTTCTGACAGCTAAAACACTAAGAAATTGTTAATTTATCAATAATTAAATTTATGAAATTACTGGATAATTAACTTATTACTGATAAATATTCTACAGTATTTATGAAAAATTATATAACATTCAATTATAAATGTCATGTTTTATCCAAACTCCCAGGATGTCTCTCACCTAAAGCATAATACTTAGTATATCTTTCCTGAGGCTTTAGTGGCAGAGCTAATTATCACCCAGCAAAAGGGAAGCATTAAGAGAGAATATCACATACCTGTGACCTCAACACAACATTTCCTCAGCCAAAGACCTCCCACATCTACATTGTTGCTAATATTCTGTGGTTTCTAGACTTCTCTCCATCACTCCAACTCCTTTTGCATTTATCCTTTTCTTGTAGCATTATAACCTCCGCAAATCCAACTTGATTTTTAAGCCATTTAGCTCTCTTAATGTGTTCAGATTACTTAGGAATGATTCTTCTGAGGCCTTACTGTCCATAATAAACACTGACTCACAAGCCTTTGTGTGTGAAATATTCATTTTTCTTTGAGGGGAGATCATAATATTGTTTGTTTTGGGTTGAAATCATTTTTTCCATTTCTTATATTTTGAAACGTTAATAGAAGAAAATAATTCTGTCTCCAGAAAAAAAAGAAATATTAGTGCTTTCTAAAATGGATTTTAAAACAAATATATAAACTTTAAGATTTCAATGTCATGCTAAAGAGACATTAGTCAAAGTAGACCCCTGTAGAAGTTCATTGTTCCTGGAGATTTTTATATGAAAGAAAATTTTCATTGAATTTTTACACATCTCTGACTTTTCAATAATTTTCAGTCCTTAAGTAGAGACTATGGAGAAGGGAAGCTATGTAAACCTTAGGGAGGTAAATCTTTGTAAATGACGTGTTCTAAGTAATTCAAGTAGGTTTCTTCCCATTAGACTGAAAGCACAGTTTAAGTGGGACTATGCAATTGCACAGACTTGTAGAAAGTGCAGACCAAACAACTTCCAGAGATTGATGGAATAGTTATGGGATTGGATTATGAAAGTTAAGATCTATGACAAGCCAAACTGGCAAAAGGAAAATAGGCCTGGGAGAGATTCCAAGTAGAATACGTATTAAGGTAAAGATGGGGGTCACAAACACAAATAGTATAGGCTAGAACTTAAAGGCTGTGTGTTTTTACAGTATTTGACAAGGATGCTGGAAATGAATTTGAATTTTGATATCCTCCATGAACTATTTGTGGATGTTTTTAAAGAGATCATCTATAATCCAATAAACCTTTTAGCAGAATCATCCAATCCAGATCAGCGTCTGGCTATCAGTACACAGGGAAACTTATTCATCTTCTTGCCAAAGTACTTATTCAGAAAAGCATGAAAATACAGACCCCTAAAGAGTTGCACTGAGACCACCCTAAGGTTACAGTATACACAATGTCATATTAAATACAGCAAAATATATTCAGTTTGTTAAAATAATCCTGTTTTTATTCAGTGGAAAGTAACTACAACATAGAGAAAAGATGAAACCAAGGCCATTCATCTTTACTGACACAACCTTGAAACAGAAGCAAAGGACTATACACACACACACACACACACACACACACACACACACACACACACACACAATTATCTACAACAAATCTTAGTGAGTTCAAGGTAGAAATGATTCTCAATAAGACATTCATTGCATCCTGAAACATGCAGAACATATGGAAATGGCTTATGATACTAGGGACCACATAAGTTCATATCAAGAGAGGAACAGGATGAAGGCAATGAAACTTGAAGGTCATTAGAGCCTAACCCACATCAACTAAATTAAAACCTCATGAAGATTATGTGAAGGGAACAATTCACTCCTTCTATACTTTTAATAATGTAACCACACAGAATTTGCTCTTCCAGAAGATACAGAATTAAAGGGTCAACTTGCAGACAGATACTAAGTCTGGTTTTACTTCCACCTTGTACTTTCCATCATTCAGAGCAGTAGACAAATCTGTATACTTTATCAAATACCCAGTCTTTTGTGTTTTTCTATAGCACCACAAATGAATGAGGTAATAGTTGCATTATTTGAAAGTCTATTTTGTTGATGCTTAATATTCCATGTTCCCTGTCTTGAAGATATAACAAAGTAATTATAAATGAATGTTTTAGTGCCAAACATTATACAGTATATACATGTATTTAAACAAGATATTCACAATATCCCATAACAGAAATTTACATTTTATTATACTACTTACACAAAAAAATAATAAAATAAAAGAATATACCAAAAAGAAGACTATAAATTTAATAATCTAAATTCTAAAATCTTATTCATAAGACTGTACTGATATTCTGAAATAGGAATTACTTTTAAAATATTTGTAACTTGTTTTAAAATAATCTCTTTATTACAGCTTAAGATTTAAGAAAATGTTGCAATGATGGTTCTGAGAACTCTCAAATACTCTTCCTTCAGTTTCCATGTTTATTTACATTTTACATTAATATGCAGCATTCGTTAAGGCTGACATCAATAGATATGCATGTGGATAGAGAAAGTTCATGAGGCCACCACTCAAGACATAAAAACTACACACAACTAAAAAATGCTGAGAGCAGGAGAAATTTTCTTCCTCAGGGAAAAGCACATCAATTGGTTATCCAATATTAAATGGACAGTCCTGAAAACATATACATAAAGAATAACATTATACAAAATGGTTATATTATATTTATGTATTTAGGAATGGGTGTGTATATTAGCAATTAAAGTGTGTACTAATAATTAAAGAGAAATGGGCTACTAATTTGAAAGAGTTACGGGAACTATGTGGGAGGGTTTGAAGAGAGGAAGGAGAAGGCAGAAGTGATGCAAGCTATTATAATCTCAAAAATTAGTTTACAATGAATTCATTATATTTGATCAAAGCAAAAGTTGTTTTCAAGTTACTTGCTTTTTTACCTAATGTCCTACTTAAATCCCAGAGCCCTACCTGAACATTACACTGCAGCCAACCCAGAGTCTTGCCAGGATATCAGACAGTAACTATCCTAGAGTTTGACCAGGAAACCACACTGCCGTCACCAATAGTCCTTGGTAGCCTGTGGCTTAGAGAGTTTCTCTTATTTCCCTTGACTGGAGGACTCGGTATTTTTATGGAATGCTGTTCAGCTTTTGTAGGATGTTCCTTGGATGGACTTGTCTGATATTTTCCTCTTTATTAGGCATAGGGATTCAAAGAGAAAACTACAGAGATGATGTATCATTCTTATCACATTCTATTACATGGAAAGGTGATGAAAATGACTTAGTGCTATTGATGTTGTAATCTTAGAAGTCTTGCAGAGATAGTAGTGTTTGTTACTCTTATCTCTCCAATTTCACATTGTATTCAGTATGATCTGTGAGCGAAGGATATCAAATTGTGTCTTTGCTGTCTGAGAGTTGTATATCTTCTGGAATTGCTAAAATTACTAAAATTTAACTGATTTACTTGGAATTATTAAATTACTTTAAAGTACTAAAATACCATTTATTTCCAGTTAGCACTAGCATCATTTATTCAATAATTTATTGAATATTCTGTATTACTCTCCTGGATTCTGTTGTTTATTCTGATGCTCAGCTTGTTTCAGCATTGGTCATTAGATCTTGCAGAAGATTCACCTATCTCTTTGAAATACTTATTTTGTGAGTGCCTTTGTGTATGTGTGTCAGGGTCTGAATACCTTTTCAAATCCTGGGTCCACGAAATGATCCAGAACCATGTTTGATATTCCCCAACCTGGGATTTGAACTTCTTGAAGACCTTTCTTGTTATGTTAGAAGATAATGGAGTATATAAACTTGAGCTTGAAAGTTCATATTGCTGCTTTGTGTGTCTGCTCCTAAGCTTTCTCAGTTTGACGAAGAGAACATTCCTGTGCATACTAACCACTTCAGTATATACATATATATATATATTATATATATATGGATATTTCTGTACATACTATTTATGTTTATGATAAATTACATGTAATTCTTACTGCGTTGGTATGATATTTTTGGATTTTTGTTGGTTTTGTTTGTTTGTTGTTAAACTTCATACAAACTAATATCATCTGAGAAGAGGAAATCTCAGGTGAGGAATTTTCTCCATCAGATTGACTTATGAACATGTCTGTGGGACATTTTCTTGATTAATGATTGATATGGGAGGTGAGAGTGCTCATCCATGCTATGTGGGGTGCTGTCCTTGGGTAGGAAGTTCTGGATAGTACAAGAAAGTAAAGTGAGCAAGCTATGAAAAGCAAGCCAGTAAGCAGTATTCAAAACATGGTCTCTACTTCAGTTCCTGACTCCAGGTTCCTACCTTGAATTCTTACCTTGATTTCATGCACTGATCAACTGGGATTAGGGCATGTAAGCAAAGTGAAGACTTTGAGCTCCACATTGCTTCTGGTCATGGTTTTTATTATAGCAATCAAAAGAAAATTAGGACACATACTATGTCCAACCCTAATCTAATACCACAGAGATCATTTCAGCCTGCTCCTCTTGCTGTAGACTATCACAAGAAATGTTCCTTTGAAACTTAGTACATGAAATGGCTATAGTTTAAAAATTGATGTTATTCATGTTACACATTTTGCTTTTATAAACTTACACTAAATAAATAACTACCTTAAATGAATTGACAGATTTTTATTTAAACCAATATTCAAAGCTAGAGAGAATGCTCACTAATTAAGAACAGTGGCTGATTTTTCACAGGACCAGGCACCACATTTTGGCTCATAGCCATTGTCTATCTAGACAAGGGGTTCTTTTGCCCTCATTTTCTGTCTATGGGCATAAGGCATGAACACGATGCACAAGCATACATGTAGGAAAATACTCAGAAGCATGAAATAATATAATAAATTTTCAAAAGAAATCAATATGTATACTTGTATTTTATCAGTTAAAATATCACTTCTTCTTTTTTTTGATAATACAATATAATTACAACATTTGTCTCTTTCCTATCCTTTCTCCAAACTCTCCCATGTGCCCTGCCCTGTTCTTCAAATTAATGGACTCTTTTATTATTATTTGATCTTTCATATGAATACACATAAATATTTGTGTGTGTGTGTGTGTGTGTGTGTGTGTGTGTGTGTGTTTTCCTAAATATAACCTATTCATATAGTCTACACACTTAGAATGTTACCTATATGTACTTTTTAAGGACTAACCATTTGGCACTGGACAACTAATTGGTGTATGCTATACTGGAGAAGACCACCTCTCCTACTCCTAACTTTCCTCAGTTGCCTATAGTTTTCTGAGTAGGGTTGATGCCTTATGGGCTTTGTTCCATCTACTTTGGCATGCACATTGGTATTGTCCTTTTTCACTTCATGTTTGGACATGTTGGTGAGACTTTATGGGCACAGCTTCTGGTATTACTAGTAGATTCAAAACACAATCTTACAGCAAACTTCCTGATCTTCTGGTTCTTACACTATTCCCACCCCCTCTTCTTCAATGCTTTCTGAGCCTTAGGTACAGGAGGGTTTTATAGATCTATCCACTATGGCTGGAATCCATAACACTGAGTTTTGATTGGTTGTAGATTTCTGTAGAAACCTATGTTTTGCAAAGGGAATTTTCCTTGATGAAGTATGAGGTCTACACTTATCTCTTGGTATAAGGGCAGATGACAATATGGATGTCTGAAAAAGACATGCAGAATTAAACTACTAATTATTTACTTTTTAAAAACCTGCAATGAGTAGGACGGTGGTGGCACAAGCCTTTAATTCCAGCACTTGGGAGGCAGAGGTAGCCAGACCTCTGTGAGTTCAAGGCCATCCTGATCTACAGAGTGAGATCCAGAATACCCAGCATTACAATAGAGAAACCTTGTCTTAAAAAAATATAATGCACATAATTCCATGTATAATTTTATATATATATATATATATATATATATATATATATATATATATATATATATATATTCTAATGAATTTGTTGGTGATGCTCCCTCCAAGACCCAAAGGCAACCTAACATAAACCTCAATACTAGACCCAAGAACCTCTTTTGAGTTGTTGGCCAGGGATGGTCAAGAGACTCCCAAAACATACAGCCTATTGCTATTGACATTGATTAACCTCCAGAATTGGAAATACCATGCACTTCAGAAACGGGGCCCAGAGACCCCCTCACTAATGACTAGCTTTCATAGTACCAGAAAGTATCATACAAAGGAAAAAGTCAACCAACAGCTATGATACCTATGAACCACATCCACTACCAGCTTGGCAAGATAAACCAAAGGTGCAATGGTGGCATACATACCTTGGCAGTAAACCAACAGCTTTCTAATTGGACTGAGGTCATCTTCAACAAGAACAAATCCATGCCTGGTATTGTAATCTTGTCTAACTACTCAGTGCTAGTGAAGTCGTGATGATTGGAGGAAAATCTACAACCCCTAATTACTACAACAACATAATCCATAACAATCTATAATCATTTTCCTCATCAGTTACAATCATCTTTAAAGACATACTACCAAAATAAAGAGTTACATGCCTACTAGTTTTTTCTTCTTATCTCACTTAATGAAGGAAAGCTAATTCCTCAACTCAAAGAACATAATCAGTTAACTCTACAGTAACTAATAATTTACATATTCTGTTAAAACTTAACTAATTTCCCTTCAATTTTTAATGTCATCCCTGTGGGCATATTGTTGACTTTTGAGTGCACCATGATGAGTCCCATGATTTGGTAGTTTTAAAGATATAACTAGATATCTAAGTATATATACATATATATAACTAGATATTCTGAGTCTATCAAATTCTAGACACATTGATCTTTTGTATGAATAAATATACACAAATTAAAATACAATTAAAATTTGTAGCATGTGAAATGAATAACTCTGAAAGATATTTTTGAAAGTTACTACCTTACCCTGCATAACCTTAAACAATGTTTCTTATCCTCAAGATCCTATAATTTATTTAAGAAAATAGTATTTGAACAGAAAAACTGATTATAAATGGCATAAATGGTACACTAACTGAAGGAATTAAATAATTGTAAATATATATAATACTTCAAATAGAGAAAAGCATTATTGGCTGGTATTCTGAAAGATTTTACAAGGAAGCTTAGCACATTTATTTTACAATTACTCAGTAAATATCTTGTATATATTAGAGATTATACTAAATTCTTAAGATTTTAAAATTATCTTAAGAGAATTGAGACATGTTCTGATGACATATAGCTTCAGTATAGTCTAGATTGACTCCTATCTGACTTTAAAATGTTGGTAGATTGGAGGAAAAATAAAGTAGAGAAATCTGAAGAGCTTAGAGTACTATATGGACATCTGATCCCCTAATAATAGCTAGAGAACAGTAAGTAGAACAACCTACTTTATATCAGAAGTATCAAAATATAAAAAATGCATAGTTCTTTAGCTAACACCAGGTTTCACATAAAAAGCAAGATAAAATTTGAGTCATGTGTCATAGTTACTTTTCTATTACTGTAATAAAACACCAGGACAAAGGCAACTTACAGAGGAAAGAGCTTATACGAGCTTAGGTTTCCAGAGTGTTAAGTCTATGATGGAGTTGCAGAGGTGTCAAGCTTAGTGACTGCAATAGCAACGTGGGGGCACACATCTTTAAACATAAGCAGAAAGCCAGGAAACAAACTGTAAATGGCTCATGACTTCTGAAACCTTAAATCCTGCCATCAGTGATGTACTTCCTCAGAAAAGGCTACACCTCCTAAGCATCTCAAATAGCACCACTGAGTACTATATACGTGAACATCTAAACCAATGGGGTGCATTCTCATTCAAACTACTATATCAGACTTTAGAAAGTATATGGAGAATGGTTCAGAAGTAGAGAAATGAGAATAAAATATGTTGATTAAGTAGAGACTCTGTCTAAAGAGAACAGCATAAAATATATGTGAGTACTAAAATAAAGTCAGTCAGACACACAGGAAAGATAACACTGAATGTCCTTCTGAGACCTTACAGAAAATAGTTGCCTTTTACATAAAGAATGGCACTTGACAGTTTGGATACAAGTTAATACTTTTTAAAAACTGAAACACAAAGTAGTAAATATGAATATAAAATGGATATACATGGTGGGTAACAAAAGCATTAGCTGAGTAAGATATTACTCAGAGGTTTGAATGTGAATATACAAAATCTTGGCAATGTGAAATTTTGGTTAGAGACTTAATTACAGGCCTCTGTAGGAGGTTGAGGCAGAGGATTAAAGGAAATTTAAGGTGTTCAATTTTATATTCATACATATATCGATTTGGAAATATAGAAAAGTGCTTTTACAAATAAAAGAGGAGATAGGAAGATTTGAACTGAAATGCAGACTTGGATCATCTACAAAAAGATGATGGTTGGTGTTGTGAGGAGAGATATAAAAAGAGATGAAAGCAGGAGTATTTGAGGAAAGAACCAAAGATTACCAAGCAGAAGGAATAAATCAAGTGGAAAAGGAATAAATTCTGAATTGTCATCTTACTCCATGCTTCCTCAACAGAAAATGACATGAAAACTTGGAAAACTTCACCATGTACTATTATGCCCCTAAAATGTCTACTAATAATTTCTGGGGTTTGTTATTAGGTTTTGTGAGATTTGTGGATGTGATTTTGTTGTTTTGTTTTCATTTTATTGTTTGTTCGATGTTCCATCTATACAGCCCAACTTGAACACAAAGACCTCCTTCCTAGACCTTCCATATGGGATTACAAATATGTACAACCACACCCAGTTTTTGTTTTACTTGTCAAAGATTGTCAGAAAGTTTTACCTCTGAGAAAACATATGTATATTTAGCCTAAGGACACAAAATATAAATGGATATCATATGAAATGGGTGAGTTATCACAAGCAATACTAAAAGTAAGTGAAAATTCAATGTTTTAGTTTAACAAGGCAGGTTCAGAGACCATGAGCACCTAGTAAATACTTTGAATATATTTAAAAATCTCAAATGCTCCAGGTAACTGGCCACAACTCAAACACATTGAACTTTCACCTATTCAAGAAAGAAGTGAACAACTGCTCCAGTTGCCTGGTCATATTCATTTCTTTGGCTCCTTTTTATCTTCCTGCCTCTCTTTCTTCACTTTCTTCCCACCTGATCCTCATATTCTTTACCTTCATGTTTAATCTGTTCTTTGACTGTTTAAATTTAAGTAGAATTAGTTTAATAAAGTTAAATGTAATTATTTCTGTGGCCATGTATTCAATACCCACTACTATGGCAGGTACTGTAGTAAGTGACAGATAAACAAAATTACCATGATGAGTGCAATCTACCAGTTGTTTCCTGAATTCTAGTTCATTATTGGGGAGATAATCTTTGTACAGATGACATTTTACTCTTGCAGAAACTAGAGGTGTGGAACTCACAGGATATCACTTCAAATCTTAGCTACAAGAGTCATCTGTCACACCTAATTGCGTTTATTAATCAATTAAGTATATAAGAGATACATTCAATGAGGTAAATGCTGAAAGTTCCTGTGATTTAGAGACCATAAACTCAATCAGTTTCATGAAAACCCTTAAGCAACAAAGGAGGCTGGACAAATCAGGACGCCGTCTGAAGGACTGCAGTTTAATGAAGCTCATGATCAATGCCAAACTGTAAGAATAAATGTGACTAAACACAAATAAAAGCATTTCATTATGAATACAGTTATCTAAAGCCATATTATTCATGTTTTGTAGTTCTGAAGAAACATCTACTTGTTTCAAGTCATATGTTCTAAAATGCTGTGTATTAATTAGCTCTTGGTTTCTTGCTTTCTATTGAATTGTAACAGGATAGTAATTGTAATTACATGGAAAATTATTTTCCTGTTTTTATTATGCAAGGTTACATGAGGCCATTTTCATGCAAGCATGAGTACATTTTGAGAATATTTCTCTCCATGTTTCATCTAACCTCAGTGCCCCCCCCCCATTATCTCGTTTGTTCTCCCAGACATTCACACATCTGTTTACGTGTCATCAGGGTATATGTATATATTATTATAAAGCCATAATGCAGTAGTTTCTTTTGCTGTGGGCCATTTCAATAAAAAGACATACAAATGCTGATTGGTTTTTCCAATATATCAAGTTGGTATTTTTTTACTTTAATTATTTTATTGTGTAGGATTTGTTGTTTTGCCTGCACGCATATCTGTGCCCCACACGCATTCAATGCCCTAGGAGGCCAGAAAAGGGTATGAGATCCCTAAGGACTGAAGTTACAAAGGGCTATGAGCCACCATGGGTGTCCTATTAAACAAACCCGGGTCCTCTGAAAGAGAATCCAGTCTCTTAACCTCTGAGCCATCTCTCCAGCCCCTCAAGTTATTTTTAGTTTTTCTAGCTGCTGAAGAAAGTTTCAAAGAATTCTAGTACTGACAAAACTTTGCTGTTTTCCAGTCCTGAGCTGTATTGTCTAATAGGTAACACCTTCCTAGGAAATAAAAACTATAATGGCTTCTAACTCATGCTCTTATTTTACACAAAGGGTCAATATTTCATTTAACATTTAATATTGTTTCTACTAATAAAATTTTACCCAATTGATATTGTAGGTAGAGTGGATATAATTGATGTAGTTAGTAATTATGAGTATCCAGATTAAACGAGACAAAGGCAGGGTAGGAAATGACAGCATATTAAGAATATGAATGTATTAAAATATCTATTTAAAAGTATAGTTGTATGTAAAACAAGTGAGAGCAATTTGAATTTTTTTTAGGTATAAACAATTACATTTACTAAACCATGTTATAAAAATCACAAAAGCAAAAGATATTACAATGAATTATTTGGAGAAACAATGGAATGCAGAATTCTTAATAACTCTTTGCCACTGCTGGCCAAATACAAAATGAGTGTAATCTACCATGATTAATTGCTTGTGTTTTTTCCCCAAACTGTATAATTGAGAAATAGTGTAATCAATGATACAAATGTAACTCTAATGTATCTTTCATACACAACCTTAATAGCTTTTACTCTCTCCAAATGTTCCTTTGCATAAGAAAACACTATATTTGAAAATATCATTCTGTGTTATCCAAATGTTCCTTTGCATAAAAAAGCACTATATTTGAAAATATCACTCTGTATTATCTAAATGTTCCTTTGCATTAAAAAAACCGCTGTATTCAAAAATATCACTTTATATTATTGCACTATCCCAGGTAAATAGTATGTGAACTTTTATATCAAACATTAAAAAATATAAATATTGTGGCCTGTTTTTCATGTTAATATTCTCGATGAATTAATGTAGCAATGTGTTTCACAAACCTAATACACAAAACAAATATAAGATCTTGTTATTTTATCATAGAACCAAAAAGCAAGTAAATGTTCTGATTTCCTATAGTCCGTGCAGACTCTGAACTGCTGCAGGAAAAGACCGTCCAGGGAGCAGACTTCTGCCCTGCTGACTGATGCACTGTCTGCACCATCCTTCAACACAACCCTGCCAGCCTTCCCAAGTACCACTCAGGAAAGTGACACCCCATTGAATGACCCTTCATCACCCCTAGTCCTCTCGGAGACTTCCATTAAGAAAGGGCAAGTGTTGCCCCAGAGCCTGTTAGTGGCTCTCACCTGAGAGTCACCTGATTTTCTTTTCCAGCTTGCTAGCCATCTGTAAGCTATTCTTCATCATCTTGCTGCTGTGTCTTCTCTCCACTGCACAAAGAACTTCTGATTAGGAAAGTCAAGCTAATATAGAAGAAAGGTTGCACCATCTCTTGCACCATTCCATTAAATGTTTTTTATGATATCTGAGGAAACAAGACCCCCAAAAATATCAAACTGAGTTTCTTCACTTAATAAATTCACTATCATTTTAGAGTACCTGTTTAATTTTTTAATTAAAAAATAATGGAAGTTTGTCCCATCAAGGAAGATAAATCAATAAATATCCCTTTGTTACCCCCAAATACACCTGAAAAACTTCATTCTCTGTAATTAAGTTACTATAAAAATAGATGATAGATACAATAATTATTCACAACATACTGCTTTCTTATTCTAGCTATGAGAAATGGGAACAACTGTAAGTATATTCAAATTCTGAACACTATAAATGCTATTATTGAAACAAATATTTCTGCTTACCTAGGACTCATTACTAAAGCATCTATTTGCATACTGTCTAAAATAAAATAGCCATTTCTTTATGCAAAAGATGATGTCTATGTTCATGGCAATAAAGATAAAAATTTATGATAACTCACCTGTAAGCCTCTGAGGCCTGCACTCACAATTTCACTTTTCAACCAATGACCCACAAGTGTCTTACAAATAGTGCTTATTGAAAGTGTTACACACAAATACAAAAATCGATGTAATGCCATGGAGTAAGTTTCAAACCAATTCACTGACTAAAAACCATATGTAAATATATTTCTCTCTCTCTCTTTCTCTCTCTCTCACACTCACACACACACACACACAGACACACAAGTTCTACTTACTACTCTTTTTTTTATTTTCCTCCATTTTTGACATACATAGGATTATCGTGCAGGATATAAGCAGTGAAAATCTGTTGGAGAATATGTGAATACCTGAGAAGATGGAGGAAAAAAGGGACATTGGTTTTCCAAGCTTAGGAAGGTTGGATTATTTCTTTTAAATACATGTTGGTGAATGAAAAACTTTAAATGAAAATTTTATGTGAATATATTTTCATTCTGGAAGGTCACAATTATTCAAAGTGAACTTTTAAGCGCATTCTGTTGATCTACAAGGAGGAAATAGTTGAATATTGTCAGTTTCTCTCTGTTTGCCTTCATCTCACTCCTCCCATCACCTGTGCTGGCCTTAAAGGAATCAACACTCAGAAAAAAGAAAGGCTCTTGTTTCTAAGTTTGCACTTTCTCTGGCTTATCCTAGCCCTGGACAAAGACATCTTTTACATATTTTTGTGCTCAGTTTATCATGAACTCAAATCCTCTAGCTTCATAACTGTGTGCTCAGAACCATTATCTGGGAACTATGGCAGCTCATGCCAAATTGTCCTATTTTGAAGAGTTTTGCCTGTGCCTTTTTTATCTTTCTTGCCCTATCTTGTACCTAAAATGAGGGAACACTTATGAAGAGCTTTAAAATTGATACAAAACAACTGGAATAAGATATAATCAAGATTCTCATCAGCTCATTATGCCGACTTTTGTTCTGCTTCTACCTCCATCTTTCCCAGTCACCGTGAACATTTAATTTACATATATTGGCAGAAACAGATTAATATACAACTACAAGTATGATTGACACTTTCTCCATAACAGGCCAAACTAAACAGTGAAGCTGATAACAGTACAGATATGTATGTACTACACTGCTTTAAAAATAAGCAAAGATTGCATTTACAAGCACAGAAACCGCTATGATCTTAAGTTATGATCATTATTTTATTGCAGTATGATACGGGCAGATCCATCTCTAGCTATAGATTGCTCTTTTTTCTCACGTAATTGCAGGGTCTCTTTAACCTGCCTATCTATAGAACTACCAGTCTGCAGAAAAACCCAGAGTCACAGTTTATAACATAACTGCGAGAACCGAGTGCCCACAGAAAAGCTTGCTTTTGTTATTAGTTTCAGGACCTCTGGGATATTAATTCATCATTGCACCTTCTCATCGCTTAATCCATTATGCCTGTCTACAGCTAATGTGGAGCAAAGAATGATGTAGACTCCAACTAAAGCAATAGTATGAGATTACCAACACAATTACTTCCCGTATACGTAGAGAATTTTCCATACCAGCAGAAATGGCTACAATCTGCTTTAGAAATATTCTTGTTGCTTTGGCTTTTTAAGGCTACTATAAGTGAGATTAGTAGTATAATCTATTCTCCAGTAAGAAAAGATATTGTGTGTGGAAAATTAAATGGGACCATCCATTTTAGAATTGAAATGCTAAGCTGCAACCTTGTTCTGCAACCTCATCCTTTTTCTCCAGTGCGGTGCGGGTGTCCAGGCTGCAGGAAAGCATCCTTGCTCTCTCCCTTTGTTTGAATCTGATTCTACAAACAACCGTGGTATCCATTTCCTCGGCTTACAAAATCTGTGAACAAGCAGAGCCAAGAATCAGCCATTTTATTCTCTTTTCAAAATGCATGAAAATCTTAACTGCCTTTTCCATGTTTCCACATAAAAACATCAATGTAAATGAGACTACCAGGTTAATCAATACATGTAAGAGGATTTTCATAATGTTCCTGTGTATTAATTTGAAAATTTCAAAGATTACTAATTACTATTTGAACGAACTAAGTACGCGGTTTTTGTCTCTCACAAATTTAGAAGCTTTCTGCTAACAAAGATTTTTTTCCCCCACTAAAAACCGTTTTTCGCTTCTTAAAATGAATGATAATAGAGACCAGTGAATAAGCAATACAGGTTTTGACAGAGTCTGAGCGCCATCTGCTGGTAACAAGCCTTCATTGCCGTCAAACATCCTGTAATTCAAAAAGAAATTAAAGGGCTAAGATAGTTTCCAGTGTCGTTCTGAGCAGCAAAGACGAGTAATAACCAGTGAGAGGGAAACTTTCTGAACACTCACATCAGACTCAGAGCAGGTAACACATTAGGGCAATGATCCGGGGAAAATCACATTTCTGGGTCACAGCACTTACAGTAAATCTGTTCAGCCATTTAGACATTGCATTTAACTGCAGCTCCCTGCACTTCCATTGGAGACTAGGTCATTGGGGAACAAAGAAATAGAAAGGAAATATGTACTAGAGCTGGTGACTTGGTGCAGGGTTTGTGTAGCATGTGCAAGGCTATGGGTTCAAGCCTCAGCACTGTTAAATAAAATAAAAGCCTAGAAGTTATGAGCCTCCTCCATAAGTAAATGCATAGTAATCTGCCTCAGAAGCCCAAACTTCCAAAATGTTAAGGCTATATACCTTCTTTAGAAAATCAAATTATTAAAATGTTATCACTCTACAGAAAAAAAAATCAGAATATATTCTCAGTAAAATAGTACTGACATGTTAAATTACATTCAATGTTTTAATAAGAGTCCATCGTTGAATTTTCCAATGCTCTTTATTAATTACAAGCCATGTAAAATCTCAGGGAATTCAATACCCGGGCGGCTAGGCAGAGACTTCGTTCCATCATCCTCTCTTGTTTCTCCTTCCTCTCCATTCTCTGTTCTGCTTCAGCCTTAGATCCTTTTCTTTTTTTTTCCCTAGCCCCCTCTCCAAATCCAGGCCTTCATTACAATACAATAGTACTTGCCTGTGAGTAATCAGACTCTGATCACCCAGCTACCACACCTGTAAACAAGTTAGTCCTATCTGTGGAGATCTCAGCAGGGCTAACACAAGGGTGTGAATAGGTAGGAAGCAAGGCCTGCACCAGCTGCACGGCATCAGGCTTCATGTCTACAAGGCATCAAAGCCCTTTTACAAACCAAAACACACACACACAGGAGTAATATATCCCACAACACTGGCACATTAAAAAAATATATTTGGGGGGCATTTTTTCTTACTACTGGCACAGTCAGCTCTAGGCTAAGAAGCCCGTTCCAGTGTGCTCACCGATTTAGCAGTTCTACTAGTTTGTCTTAAAGTAAAATCTACCCTTCATGGCTAGCATAGTAGCTACAGAAATCCTTGTTTAATCTACATTACTTGCCTCAGACTATGTTCTAATCACAGTGTAAGCTGAAAGCTATTTGTTGGTTCATTCTTCGTGTTAAAAAAAATAAATAAATCTAGTTTCATCAGTATATTAAGGATCAGAAATCAAAGTGCATGTTTTAAAATGCATATTAATATATATATATAACAATTTAAAAAACAATATATATATTGTTCTTTGAATTTTTTTATTATTTTTTAAATTGTTTTTTAAAAATTTTTAAATTATTTTTTAAATTGTTTCACCACGGGAAAGCTCTATAGACATAGAGCAAACTATAAAGTTTTATATCTCAACAAGCAAAGCCAATCTTGTTGTAGATTTACTTTGCTATCATTCAGAGTCCAAGCCTGTCACCATAACTGCAGTCATAAATCCATGGTCAGTGACTCTGAACCTATTGGCCTCACAAGGAAGTATTTCCAAACCGTAAATATCGGCTGATTGAAATCCAAGGTCATGTCTTCAGGATGATTTATAGAGCTAGTTAAAGAAACTGCCTCAGACTTATTTCAAATGAACAGAAACAATTTCCACAAAAATGTGTCTACACTTTCTTGGAAATATTCAAATGGTTAGAAAGCAGTGTTCTGAGATGGTTTTCTGTCCATTTGGTGGACAAATGCAATGGCAAGAAAAAGATGTACCTGATTACAAATTCTACCAGAAGTAAAAGGTTGAAGAAATGGGCCAAGAGTAGCACCCACAGGGAGAGGCAGGGTGTGTTTCTATGGAGACGCTCCACATGCTGTAATAGTTGGCTCAACTGCCTGCTTTAGCTCTGGAATTCCTTTAATTCATCTCAGTTATTATTTCTTCTTAGAGGTTTCAGCTGACCCTACAACTTGGTCAAATTGCCCCTTTATATGCTTCCTGGCACTTGGATCCCAGCTTTTATCACAGCAGAGGTTTATATAATTACTTGATTAATTTCAGTCTCCTATTGAACAGTAGATTTCTTGTGATGTTTTCCTTGAAAAATATATGTATAGAGAGAATAGTCTCAGTAGGTACATAGTCCATAAATCAGTGAATGAAACAGTGGAAATGGTAAAGAATTGGCTCAGAACTTGGTTTATATCAATTTTATAGATTGGGGTTTTTTTTAAACACATTGTATGCTAAGCTTTTTTCTCATTTTACAAATGAAAAATCAACAATAGAAAATAGAATTAAGCCAAAGTCTCAAGAGTGTATGATGTCATTTAAAATTAATGAGGTACTTGAGGAAAACTTGAAAACAATCAGGTCATTTTAGTTGGTAGCCCCTTAATATTCGTAGGTTGCCTCTTGTCCCTCTTAATCTTTCCCCCTGTGGTAGTGTATCAGGTGTCTTATTTGATTATTTATAACTTGTGTGCTGATATTAACAACAATAATAAAAGTTTTGTCACATGAAATTATATTTCTAAAGTAAAATGCTATAAAGAGGTAAATAGCATTGATATTTGCAGAAAATGTTTTTCTCCATCCATGGCAGGGCACATCTGCAATCCTAGCATTGAGGATGCAGAGGCAGGAGATCAGGAATTAGTTCAACCTCATTCTAAACTACCTACAAGGATGGCATAAGCTACATGAGCTCCTGTCTCAAAAAAATTCGCTTTTATTATTCTCAGTATGAGGCTGTAATTGTAGCCATAGACATTGATTTGGTTTCAAAGGTTGTTTTTTCTTTGTCTAAATAAATCACTGGTTCTAGCCTTGGAGCCTTGGAGCATTTCAGCCTCCATACTTTCTAGTCTTAAGCCTAGACTGGAAGGCTTCAGACTCCATACAATCTAGAACTTTTAAACTTCCATACAATCTAATTAACCTCCATGATTTACTGCTGACTGAGCCACTGACTGAGATGGCTCAGTGGCTAAGAGCAAAATGTACACCACTCATTCAGAGGATTTCAGTTCAGTATCCAGCACCCATGACAGGCGGCTCACAACTGTATGTAGCTCCAGATAATGTGATTCTAACATGATTGGCTCTTTGCATACTTAATCTCATGTCCATATACCCACACACAGAAATACACACCGATGTACACAAAGTTGAAAATAAAATAAATCTTTTTAGTAATAAAGAAGTGATCATGAAAAACAGATCTATGGAAGAGTAAGTTTATTTTCCTAGAATGGCAATGGCAAGAGCAGGCCTCAGCGTAATCCACCCAGATCACACTTAGAAGGACAAGATCAATGTGTATATTTTGAGAACAGTAAGGAATCAAAGACAGGTCTCTAGGAAACTCTTAATCAAAATTTTCATTAACAAATTAATATCTATCAAACTATTATCTTCTAATTTCTATGGCTAGAAGGTTTGATTTCTCCTGTTAGTTTTACTTAACTATTAGGAAGTAGAACACTCCCAAAGGTAATGTGGAACTTTTTATGTTTGAGTAAATATTTGCTGCCTTTGAATACACAAAACAAATGCTCAATAATAATCATCAAAAGCTTCATTAAGAGACAGGTCCTGCCCTGGAGCAGACGGAGGACCTCTACCTGGAGGTCAGGTAGGAGTCCTGCTCTCTGACCCTTCCTCACGCACCTGTCCAGACCATCCCCAAAGCCCCAAACTACCTCCATTGTTCCACCCACACCATTTCCAGCCACTTGTTCTGAGTCTCAGAGGCCAACAGAGGCAGACAGCCCCTGTCTTGGCGCAGGCAGAGCAAGCCAGCTCAAGAACAGCTCAGAGACCAACTTGAAAACACAGTCCCTGACCTAGCACTGACTGCACAACTTAGCCAGGAAACCAGGCAGTCATATTATGCTCTAGATCAGGCCACACAAAACATGCAAAAGAACACTCTCCAAGACGCAGCCACCAATTCAGAAGGGGACTCCTTGATAGACCAAAGTCCAAGGCAGCCACCATAATTCCAGTACCAATCTCAGGCAAAAACCCCTTGCTCAACAAGAATCCTCAAAACATAGAAGACCAGAGAAGATAAAGAAACCAAGTAACAAAATACTCATTCATTAAAGACAAACCTAACATTAATCATTCCAACTTAAGATGCCTAAATGCCAGCTTAAGAGCACAAGTAATAGCAACCAGGGCTATATGTCACCTCTAGAACCCAACTGCCCTATTACAAAAGCCCTGAACACTTTGACACAGCTAAAGCACAAGGAAAAAAATCTTAAAACCAACTTTGTGATAGTATTAGAGGCCCTTTAAGAGTAAATTAATAAATTCTTCAAAGAAATCTATGAAAAGACAATCAATAGAAAGAATTGAATAAACTCATTAAAGAAAGCCCAGAAATTACAAACAATTAGAAGAAACGAATAAATCCCTTATAGAAACTCAAGAACAAATAAGCAAACAATTGAGGGAAACAAACAAAACCATTCAAGACCTGAAAATGGAAATAGAACCCATAATGAAAACATAAGCTGAGGGAATTCTGGAAATGAAAAAAACTATAAAGGTAAACAGGAACTACAGAGGCAAGCAATAGCAATAGAATATAAGAGATGGAAGCGAGAATCTCAGGAGTTGGGGATACTATGGAAGAAATAGACACATCAGTAAAAGAAAACATCAAATCCAAAAAACTGCTAACACAAAATATAAAGGAAATCAGGGAACTATGAAAAGACCAAATCTAAGAATAGGAATAGAAGAAGGGGAAGAATACCAGCTCAAAAGCCCAGAAAACATTTTAAATAAAATCATAGGAGAATATTTTCCAAACCTAAAGCAGGAGATTGCTATAATGGTACAAGAAACATTTAAATAGAATAGACCAGAAAAAAAAATCCCTCATCACATGACAATCAAAATACTAAACATATGAAATAAGGAAAGAATACTAAAGGCTACAAGAGAAACATATAACAAGCAAGTAACATATAAAAGCAAACCAATTAGAATTTACACCCAACTTCTCAATGGAGACTCTAAAATCCAGAAGGGCATGGACTGATATGCTACAGACTCTAAGGGAACACAGATGCTAGCCCAGACTTCTATACCCAGAAAAGCTTTCAATTACCATAGATGGAGAAAACAAAATATTTCATGACAAATCCAAATTCAAACACTATCTACAAACCCGGCCCTACAGAGAATACTAGAAGGAAAACTCCAAATCAAGGAGCTTAACGGCACACATGAAAACACAGAAATATATAACCACACACCATCAAAACCAACAGAACACACACACACACACACACACACATACACACCAAAACCAACAACAACTACAAAAAAAAAAAAAAAAAAAGACAAAAAAGGACCTAAAAATCAGTGGTCTTTATATCTTTCAACATTAGTGGATTTAATTCCCCAATAAAAAGACAAAACAAAATCCAGCCTTCTGCTTCACACAAGAAACAAACATTAACCTCAAAGAAAAATATTGCCTCAGAGTAAAGGGTTGGGAAAAGATTTACTAAGCAAATGGAACTAAAAAAACAAGTCTGTGTAGTCATTCTAATATCCAATAAACTAGACTTCAAACCAAAATTAATCAAGAGACAGGTAAGGACTCTACATACTAATCAATCCACCAAGAGGACATTTCAATGCTTAACATCTATGCCTACAACACAAAGGCTCCCACATTTGTAAAAGAAAAGTTGCTAAAGCTTAAAAAACACATTGATAGTGGGAGACTTGAATATCCCACTTTCGCCAACTGTCATCCAGATAAAAACTAAACAGAGAAATGCTTGCGCTAACAGATGTTATAAAACAAATAGACCTAACAGATAAATACAGAACATTTCACCCTCACACACACGCACACACACACAAAAAAAAATGAAACGTTGTTCTCACCACCTCATGGATCCTTCTCCAAAACTGACCACATACTTGGAAACGAAGCAAGTCTCAATAGATACAAGAAAATTGAAAGAAACCCCTGCATCTTATCAGACTACTGTGGATCAAAGCTGCATTTCAACAACAACAGTAAAAACAGAAGGCACACAAATTCATGGAAATTGAACAACTATGTACTGAATGATGACTGAGTCACAACAGAAATAAAGAAATATTTTAAAGACTTTCTTCAATTCAGTGAAAGTGATTCCACAACATAACCAACTTATAGGACACAATGAAAGCTGTCCTAAGGGGAAAATTCATAGCACAAACTGTCTGCCAAATAAGAATGGAGACATCACACACTAGAAAATTAACAGCACACTTGAAAGTTCTAGAACAAAAAGAAGCAAACACATCCAAGAGGAGTAGACAGCAAGAAACAATCAAACTGAGGACTGAAATCAATAAGATAGAAACAAACAGAACAACATAAACAATCAATGAAACAAAGAGTTGGTTCTTTGAGATAATCAACAAGATAGGTAAACCCTTATTCAAACTAATTAACAGACTGAGAGAAAATATCCAAATCAATAAAATCAGAAACAAAAAGGGGATTATAACCACAGACACCGAGGTAACCCAAAGAGTCATTAGGTCATATTTTAAAAACCTATACTACACAAAATTCAAAAATCTAAAAGAAATTGATAATTTTCTCTATACATGCCACCTGTGAACACTAAGTCAAGATCACATAAACAATTTAAACAGATCTCTATCCCCCAAGGAAATAGATGAGATCATTAAAAGCCTCCCAACCAAAAAAAGCCCAAAGCCAAATGGTTTTACTGCAGAATTCTACCAGACATTCAAAGAAGAGTTAATACCAATACTCAAATTATTCCACAAAATAGAAGCAGAAAAAACCCTGCCAAACTCATTCTATGGGGCCACATCACTCTGATACCCAAAACAGATAAAGATTCAACAAACAAAGAGAATTACAGACCAATTTCCCTCATGAACATAGATGCAAAAATACTCAATAAAATACCAGTAAACTGAACCCAAGAACATATCAAAAAGATTATCCATCAAGATCAAATAGGCTTCATCCCAGAGATATAGGGATGGTTCAACATAGGAAAATTAGTCAATGTAATTCACCATGTAAACAAACTAAAAGAACAAAAAAAAAAAAAAAAAACCACATGATCATCTCACTAGATGCTGAGAAAGTGTTTAACAAAATCCAACACCCCTTCATAATAAAAGACTTGGAGAGATTATGGATACAAGGGATGTACCTAAACATGATAAAGGCAATCACCACAGCAAGCCTATTGACAACATCAAATTAAATGGAGAGAAAATCAAAGCAGTTCCACTAAAATCTGAAACAAGGCAAGGTTGTCTTCTCTCCATACATATTTAATATAGTACTTAAAGTTTTAGCCAGAGCAATATGACAAAAAAAGGAGATCAAGGGGATACAGATCAGAAAGGAAGAAGTCAAAGTATCCTTATTCACAGATGATATGATAGTGTAAACAAGTGATCTAAAAAAATTAACCAGGGAACTCCTACAGATGAAAAACAACTTCAATGAAGTGGCTACAAGACTAATTTAGAAAAACAAAACAGTAGCCCTTATATATACAAAAGACAAATGGACTGAGAAAGAAATCAGGGAAACAACACCCTTCATAATAGCCACAAACAACATAAAATATCTTGGAGTTACTCTAACAAAGCAAGTAAAAGACTTGTTTGTCAGAAACTTTAAGTTTTTGAAGAAAGAAATTGAAGAAGACCTCAGAAGATAGAAAGATCTCCCATGTTCTTGGTTCCGCAGGATTAACATAGTAAAAATGGCCATCTTATCAAAATCAACCTACAGATTTGATGCAATCCCTATCACTACCAAAATCCCAACACAAGTCTTTATAGACCTTGAAAGGCAATACTTAACTTTATATAGAATTAAAAAAAATAGCTAAAATAATCCTGAAAAATAAAAGAACTCCCAGAAGTATCATCATTCCTGGTCTCAGATTGTACTACAGAGTTATAATAAAAATCCCATGGTATTGGCATAAAAACAGACATGTTGATTTATGGAACTGAATTAAAGTTCCAGACATAAATCCAAACACTTATGGATACCTGATCTTTAATAATGAAACCAAAAATATATACTGGAAGAAAGAAAGAATCTTCAACAAATGGTGCTGGTCAAACTGGATATCTGCATGTAGAAGGATGCAAATAGACACATATTTTTCACCCTGCACAAAACCCAAGTCCAAGTGGATCAAAGACCTCAACATAAAATCAGATACACTGAACCTGATAAAAGAGAAAGTAAAGAATAGCCTTGAACACATTGGCACAGGAGACAACTTCCTGAACAGAACACTAATAGCTCATGCACTAAGGAAAATAATTAACAAATGAGACCTCATGAAATTGAAAAGATTCTTTAAAGGCAAGTGACACTGTCAGCCTACACAATAGGAAAAGATTTTCACCAACTCCACTTCTGATGGAGTGCTAATATTCAAAATATATAAAGAACTCAAGAAACTAGATGTCAACAAGCCAAATAATCCAATCAAGAGATGGGGTTAGGGTTAGGATTAGGTTAGGGTTAGGCTACGAACTAGAGACTGGATAGTTGTCTGGCTTGGGGTTCTTGCAGAGAACCTGTAGGCTAGAGTGAGGGTTCTCTGATGCTTTTGCCTGCCCTTGGGACCCATTCCTCCAGCTGGGTTGCCTGGCCCACCCTTGATTTGGGGACTGGTGCTTGGTCTTGTCCCATTTGTTGTGCCTTGTTTGAGCACTGACCCTGGGAAGACTGCTCTCTTCCATGGGGAGATGTGGGGAGGGGGCAAGGATAAGCAGGTGGCCATGGGAAAGATATATAATAGGAGGAGAGGGAGCATGTGGGAACTGGGAGGAATGGAGGCATAATAGGAGGGCTGTTGACATGTATTATATGAAAGAATAAAAATAAATTAAAAATAAGAAGAAGAAGAAGAAATTCCACATATAAGTGGAAAAAAAAAAACTTCCTTAAAATTTTCCCAAGACTCCCCTTCACCATGTGTCCAGGTAAGCCTTCTTCCTAACCCACAGGCTTGTTCAACAACTCTGGGATTCTCCTTCCTGTCACCACTAGACAGGCCTGTTCTTTTCCATTCTCTAGGTCCACCTAGTTTTTCAAGACTTCCCTCCCCAGGATCAACAGCTAGGTCCCCTTTCTCTCACCCCAAATATTCACTGAGATAGTCAATGAGTTACCATCCCCTGTGCTTCTAGCTTGATCTTCTCTTTTCCTTCCCATAAGCCAATTCTTTCCTCCAGGACTTCTTTTATCTGCAAGTTCCTTTATCTTTGCAACTCATAGCCCTCCTCTTTCTCTTAGACCTTCCTCTATTCCATCTGCACTATCTCACTTCTCTGAGCCTTTAGATAGGCATTGCTCAATCTCACCCCACAGGCCTCTTGACTCCTCACCTCCAGATGACAATAGAACACTCAGCTCCTCTACATCTCCCATCCTGATGTCTCAGATTAGGCTTGTTCATTATAACTCTGCAAGCTACTTATTTCTAAGTATGCCCTGGCCTCTGTATCCTATAGACCTCCTGACTTCAAACTCAATTATATATCTCCCATCCCCTACCAATGGTTGATTAGAGTTTACACAAGGTAGAGTACCTAGATTTGAGGAGCCACATCAGAAGACACAGGACATGTCACCTTTAATACCAGTTCCCAAAAAGAAGACAACGTCTCAGCCTTCTTATAACTGAATTCTCTATTAAACATGCACTCCTACACAGAAAGAAGAAAGGTGATTTAAGTAAAAAGAAAAATGCAACAAACTGCCACAGAAGAGAAAGTCAGAATCAAGATAAAAGTAACACATAAAAACCACATAAGAAATACATTCCAAAAATTACTAAACACAAATAATGAGTCCCAATGAGAATTACTGGGAAAATCTGTCAATCGAAGAATTAAAAAAAAAAATATTGAAAGAGTATTCCAACAGCTCAGAAAGGAAATGACTATACTCCAAGGGAACAAAAACAATAAGATGATTCTAGAAATGAAAAAGTGAATAACCTTACTAGAAAGCCTCACGCAAGCAATGGATCATATGAAAATCAGACTCAGGACTGGAAGAGAAAGTAATGCAATTGGATTACTCGGTAGAGGTTAATAAGAAATCATTTTAAAAATAAATAGAGTATGAGAAATGTTGAAAGCAACACAAAAAGACCTAATCTTTTAATTATGAGCATAGAAAAGGATATCATAGCAAAGGCATAAAGAATATTGTTAATAAAATCATAGAAGAAAAATTTTTCAAACCTAAAAGAAGAGATGCCCATGTAGGCACAAAAGGCCTACAGAACACTAAATACACAGGACCAGAAAAAGAAACCCCTCACCACATATTATAATTAAAATATGAAAAATGCAGAATAAAGAAACAATATTGAAAGTTGCCAGAGAATACAGTTAATTTACTTGTAAAGCCAGACCTATCCAAATAATACCTGATTAGTATACAGCTTTAAAGAGAAGTGGACACATGCCCTCATGCTTAACTCAGAAGCCATCTCCAATTGATAATCACTGGCAAATGAAAATTATCTTTCTCCAGGGGAGTCTAACTAGCTAAATAATCTTTTCTTAAGGATAGGCTGAATGTCTAGCAGTATATGGCCAACAGAAAACAAACTCAATGACATCTTTGAAGGTTTCTTGTTTTATAATGTCATATCAGAGCCTTAATATTTTCAATTTTCTTCTCTCATACAGCTTATACACTACATCCTAATACCCCTCCTCAATATCTTCTACCACCCAGCTCCCTCCATCTCCCCTCTTCCCCTGAGGTACTCCCATTGTTACCCACACACATCCATCTCTCACTTCTCCCAGAAAAGAACCCTCCCCCAGGGTTACTGCACAGTCAGGGCATAGCATAACAAGATGGAATGAGGCAAGGCACCAACCTCTACATCAATGATAGGCCAGTCAACCCAGAAGAAGCAAAAGGGTCTGTAAAAGCATCTCTAGAGCAGGTAAAAAGGTCAGAGACACCCCCAACTCCAGCTTGTAGAAGTTTTGCAAGAACACAAATCCAGATAGCCATAGATGTACTTAGGGGATCCTGAAGGTTCCCTGCTTGTCCCTTCAGTCTCTGTGAGCCCCAGTGAGTTTTAGTCAGTTGACACCATGGGACTTATTGTCCTGGTTTCCTCAACCCCTCTGGTTTCTATCATCTCTTCTCTCCCTCTTCCTTGGGGTTTCCTGATCTGTGCATGATACTTGGCCCTGGGACTCTCCATGTTTTCCTTTCAGCTGCTGGAGGAGGTTTCTCTGGTGAGGACTGGGTTAGGTACTTATCTATAAGGAGAGCATCACATCATTAGATGGCAGAAGAAGGGGCCAGGCTGCTGAGAAGTCAGATTTGCTCCCAGGCAGAAACAGATAGCAGTTCAATGGCAGATGAGGTGGGGGAGGGGGACCAGGCAGTGCGACAAAAGTCATCCCTGAAGCATGCCCACTGAGGGAAGAGAGCAGATGGGGGTTTACAAATATATGTATGCTTCTTGTATGTAGCAGACATATGAATGCTGCTTTCACATCCATTCTGTTAGTCTGTGTCATTTTTTTGGGCAATTGAATCAATTAATGTTGAAATATCAATAACCAATGATTGTTAGGTACTGTTTATTTGTAGTTGTTGATTGTGTTTGTGTGTGTGTGTGTGTGTGTGTGTGTGTGTGTGTTTGTGAAGCTCTTCTTTTGGTTGTGATGGGGTGAGGTTATTTATTTCCTATGTTTTCATGGGTGTAATTAACCTCCTCAGGTTGGAGATTTCCTTTTAGTACCTTCTGTAGGGCTAGATTTGTAGAAGATATTGTTGTAATCTGGATTTATTATTGTATATTTTGTTTTCTCTATCTATGGTAATTGAGAATTTTGCTGGATAGAGTAATCTGGACTGGCATCTATAATCTTTTAGACTGTAGCATATCTGTCCAGGCCCTTCTGCCTTTTAGAGTCTCCATTGAGAAGCTGGGTATAATTCTAATTGGTTTGCCTTTGTATATTAATTACTTGGTCTTTTTCACTGGCAGCTTTTAGTATTCTTTCCTTTTTCTGTACAGTTTGTGTTCTGAATAATATGTGGTGAGGCGACTTTCTTTTCTGCTCCAGTCTATTTGTTGTTCTGTGTTCTTATTATACCTTTACAGGGATCTCTTTTTCATTTGGAAAATTTTCCTGTATGATTTTGTTTAAAATATTTTCAGGGCCTCTTAGGTTGGATTCGTCTCCTTCCCCTCTTATTATTCTTAGGTTTGGTCTTTTCACAGTGTTCCAAATTTCCTGGATGTCTTGTGTTTAGGATTTTGGGATTTAACATTTTCTTTTACTGATGTCTCTAATTATGCTATAGTATCTTCATTCTCTCTTCCATCCCTTATAATTCTGTTGTTGTAGCTTTCCTTAGTAGTTCCTAAAAGCTTTTCTAGATTTCTTTTATTTCCAACATTCCCTCTGATTGTGTTTTCTTCATGGGATTTATTTCCATGTTCAGATCCTGAGCAGTTTTGTTCATTTCCTTTAATGGTTCGCTTGTTTTCTCTTGACATTCTTTAAGGAATTTATTCACTTTTTCTAATTTTTTTTCTGTGCTTTCCCGGCTTTCTTTTACGAACTTACTCAATTCATCCCATTCTCTGTTTGTCTTTTCATCTATTTCGTTGGGTGGTTTAATTTCCTCTATTATCTTTATAAAGTTGGTTTTGAGATCTTTTTCTTGTGCCTTGGCTGTGTGGGGGTCTTCAGGTCTTGTTATAGTAAGACAGTGTTAGGGCTAGCCGGCGAGCTTCAAAGAAACCACAAGTCAGTCAGACTGCTGCAAAACGCAGGAGGCTTTATTGTTATCCGGCGTGCCCCGCACGGATCAAGCATGGCGGGCCCCAATTCCTTCCCCGGAGGCACTTTTATGGGGTTCAGGGGAAAGAGGTCTGGTGGTGGGGGCTTATGCAGCTCTGATTGGCTCAGAGCTCTCTATGTTAGACTAATTGCTTGGCGTGCGCGGGATCAGGGGGGGGGGCGGTGGTCAATCAGTGCCCTTGGACTAGCTGTCCTTGAGACAGGGTGGCACTTGGTATGCCAGGGAAGGAAGAATCCTGCTGATAGGTGTTAAGCTTAATGGTCATTTTTCTGTGGGTGGGGAGGAGACTGAAGAGTACTGTTAATGGCTGTACTTGGGAAGGCATCTCTCAATAGGAGGCATCTCCCCCTACAGTGACTGCTAGCACTCAGGTGCATCTCCCCTGCACATGACTGCTAGCACTCAGGTTAATCTCCCCTGACTGCTAGCAGTCAGGTGAATTCGTAGGTTTTATATTTCTTAAATCCTTTCAACAGTTGGGCTTTGATGGTGATATATTGCTGTGGTTGTTGTTGATTGGATGTTGTGGTATGATAGTTGTGGATGATATTTAAGATTCGTCTTTTACTTGTTTACACCTCTGTGCCATCCCCAGCTTCCAACCCCCACAGGAGGTTCCTGTTATTTGTTTATTAAGGATCTGTGTGAAAACAGGAAGAAAAACACCTGGGGATTGAGGGGTGGAGCAAGAAGGGAACAGGGAGGAGGAGGTAGAGCAAGAGTAGGAGCAGAACGAGGAGGAGAACATAGGGGAAGAAGCCTTGGAGTGAGCTCTCTGGATAGCAGTTTGGGTATAGAATTCCCTGAGATTTGACATGGTTTGTGATTAATAAAGAGCATTGGAAAATTCAACGCTGGACTCCCATTAAGCACCCGAACATTAATTTAACAATTGTGCTCTTACATTGGCATTTGGGCATATGGGATTGGGGTGATTTTAGGTTTAGGTGCTAAATTCCTGCGTTTGTCTTTATTGGATGAGTGGTTTGTTCTTTGAAGCCTATTTTGCCACTGGTCCAGCACGAGCTCTTTGCTCGGGTTGGGGACTGGAACTTGGCTACTGTTCTTTTGTCAGGCTGTCCTGGCCTGTGTTGTTCTTCTGGCTAGCTGGCCTTGTCTGTGCTAGATTTTAAAATGGGGTGTGCAGTGAAGGTGCTGGGGGCTAGTTCTTCAGCTGGATTAGGTTGAGATATCACTAGGGATGGTCCTCAGGTTTCATGGGTCAGGCAGCAGTGCTTGAGAAGATTGGGGAGGGGCTATGGAGGATTGGTTTTTGGGAATAAGACCACATATTCTGTAGGCAATGATTTCACCTGGTCTGTCCACTGGTTGGAGATGCAATAGAGAGCTAGGTTTTTTTGTTTGTTTGTTTGTTTTCTTTTATTTCATTTGTTAACTAATATTGTTATTATTTAGCCTTACATATTTTGTGTATATATAATGGATTCAGTTTAGTGTTTCTATGGGATTCCAGAGTATGCAAATGAGTGGGTCTCTGCATATATATCTGTTTCTTGTGCCTTTTATTGGACTATTTTCCTTCTATTTGTCTGTTTTGTCATTCCAGTGTATTTGATTTTGTTATATTATATTATATTATATTATATTATATTATATTATATTATATTATACTTCATTGTAGTAGTACCCTGTATATGCATGTTTATTTTCTAATGAGGAATAGAGAAGACATGGATCTGGTTTGGAGGGGAGGTTGGAAGGAATAGATGGAGGCAAAACAATAATCAGAACATATTTTATGGATAAAAACTGTTTTCATTAAAGAAAAAAATATGTAAGTACAAACATATCTTACTAAGATTCTCTCCCCCCTCTCCTTTTTTGCCCCACAGTAAATTTTAATAATTTATCTAGTGATTCTCTATCAGCAGGTACTGTGAGACACACTGCAATGCTCAGGGAGAATGCACTGAAAGTACATTAACTCTTCACATATCCTTGAAGGAATGCATATAAGAACATGTGAATCAGAACAAAAAAAAAAAATAGCTGCACTATAAGTCACAAATTTATAGCTTCTTTTAATTACCAGATCCATTATTTTTTTCCTCAGTGCCACTTCTAATGTATATTTTAAAATCCATTCGGTGGATTTTTTAAAAACCATACAGAAATATGAGTATTTTTTATTATTTTCCATTGACAGACTCATTGTAATTCAGCTAAACACCTTTCTCACGATTAGCTCTACTCCTGAAGCTCCAATTTTTTCAGGAAATGCTTTAGTATTCATAAGAATTATTTATCCAACTTCTGCTAATGTATGATATTCCTTTTCCTATATGTGTAGCAAGGGCTTAACAAAGGCACTTATTATCTATTATTTTATCTAGTATCAAAGACATTAAAGAAATATTTGATGTTGATTATTTTATATGAGGTTTTCTGCATTTTAAATTGGGTATTCTATATAAACACTTTTCATTTCCATGGAAGTTTGAGAGCTAAAATTATTACAACTATGTGTCGATATGCTTGTAACATATAGGAATCTACTGATGAAGTCCTAGTCTCAACGTATCACTTAAGTATAAGTGGATTGTAATTAATATATTATCAATAATATCATGGTAAAAGAATGCTTTTATGTTTCTTCTTATTAGTTAACTAATGTGAAGAAAACATTGAGTTCACTGAGGAGAGGCCTTACCTCTGTGTTTCCCTCTCTTGAATGGTTCTTTCAGCTTAAAGACTTTCCATTTCACCCAAAAGGGCTATCTTAAAAACTCATTAATGTGGGTTGTATCAAGTTGTTCAGTGATGGTAAGAATCTTCTCAAGGGTCTGAAAGAAAGCATGTGGAAATCTTTCTATTGATTCTCAGGCAGATATGCTAAAAGTATGTGCCACACATAGTTCTCAAATGTATTTTCAGTAACTTATGACACGACATTTTGGTGAAATACTTGAAATCTTTCTCAGGCATGGTTTCTGAAAGCAGAGCTCATTTTCTTTCATTTGGATTCGTCAGATATTGAAGCCACTGACAGAGTGACCATCCAGATGCTTTTCTCTCAATTCAAGGTCAACAGTCATTTTAGATGTCAATTCACTTTTATTTGCTCTCTTCTTTTTTATATTGTAAATAACTTTTCACATACATCCTAACCACAGTTTCCCCTCCTTATACTCCTACAAACTCCCTTCCACATACCTCTCCTCTATCACCCAGGTCTACTCCCCCTTGTTTTCCTTCAGAAATGAGCAGTCCTCCAAAAGATATCAGCAAAATAAGACACAACAGGATACAATAAGACAAAACAAAAACCCTCATGTTGAGTCTAGACAAGGCAACCCAATAAGAAGAAAAGGGGTCCAAGAGCAGGCAAAAGAGTCAGAGACATACCCATACCAATTGTAAGTAGTCCCTCCCCAAACACTATCCTAGTAGCCCTAATGTATATGCAGAGGATCTGATTCAGACTCATGCATGCTATGTACATACATTTCAGTTTCTGTGAGCCCATTTGAGCTTTGCTTAGTCGATTGAGTAAACATTGTTTCCTCAATCCTCAATGTCTCTTAAAATAATTCCTTCTCTTCTTCCTTGGGATTCCCCAAGATCTGAGAATAGAGACCAAATAGAGTAATCCCAATTAGATTCTCACTCTAAAGTGTCTGGCTGTGGGTTTCTGTACCTGCTCCCATCTGCTGCTTGAGGAAGTCTTTCTGTTGCTGATTGGGCAACACACAAATCTATAAAAATAACGATCATTTCATTTATTTTTTTCCTCAGATGTGTTTGGTTCTACCTTAGTTCTGTGGGTTATCCAGTCTCCATTTCCTGAGCATCCAGGCAGTGTTAGTAATGAGGTCCTTCTCAGAGTGTGAGCCTCAAGTTAAGCCAGTCATTGGTTGACCACTACCACAAGCTCTGTGTCTCACTGTCCCAGCACATCCTGCAGACAGGACAGTTTGTAGGTCTAAGGTTTTATGACTGGGTTGGTATCCCAGTCCCACCACTGGGCTCTTTGCCTGTTTATAGAAGATGACCAGTTCAGGCTCTGTGTCCTCTGTATCCTCCATTACTAAGAGGTTTCATTAAGGTCACCCTCTTAGATTCCAGGAAGTTTCAACTGCAGTAGGTTTCCACATCATCCCCAAATGCCTGTCTCCCAATTTTAGCCATCTCTCCCTGGACCGTCTCCATCAATTCTTCCCCCCAACCTGATCCCTCACGCTCCTATTCCCATATGTGCCCAATTCACCAGCAAAATCCGTTCTATTTTCCCTTCCCAGAGAGATCCGTTAGATCTATATGTCTACACACTCAGTCCTCCTTATACCTAGCCTCTCTGGGTCTGTGGATTGTAGCATAATTATTTTTTACTTAACAGCTAATATCCACTTATAAGTAAATACAAATCATGTTTACCTTTCTGAGTCTGGGTTACTTCACTCAGGATGATTTTTTTTCTAGTTCCATCCATTTGCCTGCAAATTTCATCATGCCATTTTTTTTAACAGCTGAGCAATACTCCACTTTGTAAATGTACCACAGTTTCTTTATCCATTCTTCAGTTGAGGGACATCTAATTTCTTTCCAGTTTCTGGCTATTAGAAATAAAGCTGCTAGGAATGTAGTTTCCTTGTAGGATAGAGCTTTTAAAAACAAGAAATTTTGTTCACTCATTGTCTGAGCCTTCTTTTATTTCTAACTTTGGGTTCATTTAACATAAGCAAGAATCATAATTCCTGATTATCCAGTACTGCAAAGTCAAAGTAGGAAGTTTCCATGAGCATATCTCTTTATGCAGAGATTTTGGGTTGCTAAAATCTGGAGTAACTTTGTTCCATACTATTATTACAAACTGGTTTAAGGGGGACACTGAGTTCTGTCACTCTCCTTGTCATAACCTCACCATAGCCTTTTGGTAGATCCAGTAAAAGTTACCTTTAAACTGTAGTAAAAAATACAATGGGCATTTCCTTCTCAATTCTTTTGAAATTTTTGATTATGCAATGTGGTGTGGCTGTAGTATGTATGCAGTTAGCTGTAGGCAACTTTTTTCTTATCGACAGCTAAAAAATTAAATTTCCTGTATTCTCTGTACAGTTAACCAATGAGTACCTGTTGACTTTAAATAATATTTCTGCCTGATTTTTGAAGCTGTTTTGAAGTAGACATATGATCTAGTTATATTTTCAAATGTGTTAATCAGATTTTTGCTTTCAGGTTTCCATAACCTATTTAAAGCAGGTGATGACCTAAGCTGCACACCTTGTTCAGAATTGCTTCCTATTTGGGAATTGAAATAAACAACACATAGTTGTAGGCCATTACAGGATTTCTAGGTTTGTGGGGGGAAAGGTTTTGTGGGAGTTGATGTGCTTGGCATCATCAACTGAAAGAGAATGAGAAAAAATGATAGTATAGGTCATGTAAAAAATAATAATGGCAATAATAAAAAACATACAGTTAATGTATAACTAGTGGATAAAATATAAAAATTTCAGTAGAGAGATTTTGCACATCACCCTAACTTCATTCACTAATCATTAGCTACAGGGGTAGCCTGTGGAAACACTAAAATACTGTTTTAAATTTTATGTCATGTCCGTGACTTGCTTACTAAAAGTAAATATATACTAGGTGTTATATAAAAGAATGTGTGTGTGTGTGTGTGTGTGTGTGTGTGTGTGTGTGTGTGTGTGTGTGTGATGTCTTATATCAGAGTTAGGAGGAATGAGTTATAACTCTCTATAAAGAATAAATTTCAGTCTACAAACTTGAGTACACAGGAAGTGTCTTATTACACCTTTAAATATTATAACACAAATCTTATTTGTGAAGACATTTTTAATTCTGTTATTCTTGAAAAGAGTCCTTCTTTCCTGGAAAGCATTATGAATTCTTGTGCTTGGGAAACACAAAGTCTGCTCTGCTCTCTTCTAAACATAGCTTCCCACTCATTACTTCTGCATTTCTACTTGTGGCAGCCTTCACAGTGGCCACTTCAAATATACCAACAGTAGTTACTCTCATAGGCCACGCCTATGGCAGGGACTTTCAGTTCCCAAAACTGTTGTTTCATGTAAACTCACAGAAGTTTTAGAAGACTATACATTTCTTACTACTTCCTACTTTCAAAGCCATCTTTCCTTTCCTTCATACGCTATTGAGAAAAATAAATCTTCCTTCCCTGTCTAGCATATGTGGGATAATCTCTTCTAGTTCAGACTTTTTTGAGAGGCAGTGAGAATGTTTATTCTCAGAAGCTTCTGCTTTCAGGCTGACCCAAATCTCTAAGCAAAAATAATAACCTCAGCCAAAAGGATGGTTGGAAACACATCAGCATAGCAAATCCAATTTCACATTATAATAAATTAACCTCCTATAAGTATATCTGGGATGTCTAATTATATTTGGAGAAACCCCTAATCAAGTTGGTCTTGAAACACAATTGAGCATTTATCAAAAATGGTCTTGATTGTATCTTGATATGAATACTCTTGAGGAGGGTGCATAGTTTGTTGACAATTTTTGAAGACACACACACACACACACAAGCCACAGGAATGGATTCAAACTTTCATTCATCATCAGTGTTAGCATATGAAGGATAACATTCAGGAAGAATCAAGAATATAACTCTTTCTTTTCAGCTATATGCACAATGTTCCTAAGCATTTGTAAGATGATTAAGCCATTTTTGAATAATCAATGATAGTTTCAACTATGTTACAAATTAAATATTCACTGTTTACTTACTTTTAAATCTGCATTGGAAGATATTAATGCTTTTATTAATCATTGATATTATTAATAAGTAACAATTCATATTTCATTGAGTATTATAAAGTTTTCCAGCCAACACAATTAGTATAAAGAAAGCTCAGCTGTATCCTATAAATGAGGTTTGTATTTTTTTTAGTAGACATGAAAATATTAAATGTCAGTGGTGAAGGGACGTCTGCAGTTATAGCCGTGATTTTGTATTTTTAAATTTAATCTTGCTTATTATGATGAACAATGCATTAACACTGCATAATCACTAAACATCACAATGGTAAACTTAATCTTTTGAGGTTTTTTAAATTGCTGTAAAGTAAAAACATTTTCACAAGAAGAAAGCGCTATGTTTACTTACTCCTTAGTGAACTAACTTAGTTAGTTAGTTAGTTAGAACTAACATAATAACTAATTATGTTCACGAACTTCTTAGTCTCTTCCCAGAGCACTCTGTAGAGCATTCAAGTCCATTCTGGGTACCCCTGGTACCCAGATTATAAAGGCACTGCCTGTTACATAATCACTTATTCCATGTGCTCTTCAGAAACAAGTTCTTTAGACTATGAGGCATTTGATTGATTGATCTCAGTAGAGCTCTCAATTGTGATACTATTCTTTAAATAAATATTACTCTGTATATAGGACAGTTGTGTCTTATGTGGATCCTTATTATTTTAAGCCCTTTTATTCTCTTCTTTTTGTTTCTCTGTCTTCTTTCTCCCCCTCCAACTACCATCTATTTATTTTATCCACCCAATATGTTTGCTAATTGACACTTCCAGAATTTGATAGGTCTTTTGATAGCTGAGGGCAGAGTTCTGTTGTTTTTATCTCCTGTTTTCTTTCAAATGTTACTTAAGTTTAATTTGATACATATTTTTCACCAAGCTGATATGTGCATCAGCACTTAGCATTCCAGACACTCTTTTCCCCAAGTATATGTAAGAGAACCCTAACTGAAAGGCTGCCTGAACGTTAATGTGCTCTTGTTTTTAAGCAATGTTGACATGTTGGATAAACACTCAGATTCAAAACATTTATACAAGTTAAACATATATATTCTCTCAATTAAAAAAAAATGTAATTCATATCACTCACTACCTGAGTGCCTGTTAATTATTGTCTATATCGAGAAGACATTATTTTTTGAAAGAAAGTATTTAATGACAACTACAGCTTTAGTGATCATATATAATTAAAAAAGCAAGATGAAATTGCAGATTACCTCTTTTTGGTTGTTTTGTTAATCATGTCACAGCACATTTTTCTTTTATCACTTACGCCGGCTGCAAAGAGAAGATAGTTACACTCTCCATAACAGGGACAAGGCAGAGGCCTTGATGAATGCTGTGGGTGCCACTGCTATGCATCCATGCTGTTTCCTAAGTGGGAAGAGGTGAATGTACTGCCATTGTGTGGTATCACTCAGCAGGTGCAAATGAAGTACAAAATGAAAGATCCCAACCCACACAATATACAGAGCAGAACCACATAGCACTATGTAGTCACTGCTGTGCTGGGCTATTTACTGTCACAGACAACTCAGCTCCAGCTAGGCAGGTGCCCCAAATCTCTGACTCTGATACCTGCAAGAGAAATTGTGTTTCACTCTGTAATGCTTTTCTTGTTTTGATTCCTCTCTAGTAGGCTCTATTTCAAAGAAACTAGTTAAAATTGTATATGCACATCTAAAGATTCAGAGCTAGGTTCCACAAACACAAGAACGTGTCATGTTTGTCTTTCTGGGTCTCCCTCACCTCAGTCAAAATAATATCATCTAGTTTTATCCATTTACCTTCAAATCTAGTTTGGCTTTTTTTTTTTATAGTTGAATAAATATTCCATTGAGTATGTGCCACACTTTCTTTATCCACTATAATTTGTAGGACATTGAGGTTATTTCCATTTCCTAGCTATTGTAAATAAAACAGCAATGTATATGGATGAGCAAGTAATTGGCATAGGATGTTGAGTCCTTTGGTCGTATATCAAAGAGTGGTGTAAGTAGGTAACATGCTGGATCTATTTTTAACTTTTGCTAATTCTCTGTGCTGAATTTTATAATGTCTAACACTAGTTTGCATTCCCGCGAAAGACAAATACGGATTTTCTGTTCCTAGAACATGGCTGCTGTCACTTGTTGTCAGTTATTTTCTTGGTCTTATCCAATCTGACTTGGTAAAATGAATGCTCAAAGTAGTCTTAATTTGCATTTCTTTAATTGTCAAGCATGTTTAATACAGTTGCTGGTTAGCTTTATGTCAGCTTGGCACAAGCTAGAGTCATTTGGGAGGAGAGAACATACAGAAAATTCACCTACCAGATTGGCTATGGGCAAGTGTATTTTCTTAATTAATGATTGATATGGAAAGATGCAGCTCACTGCATGCCACTCTTTGGCTTTTGGTTTAGATTTTATAAGAAGGCAGACTGAGTAAATCACAGAGTCAAGCCAGTAAGCAATACCACTCCATGACCTCTGCTTCAGTCTTTGCCTTTTCCTGTAGGTTTCTGACTTGAGTTCCTGTCATTTCTTCCTTTGGTGAGAGATGTAAGGAAGAATTAACCCTTTCTTCCCTAAGTTACTTTTGGTCATAATGTTTTGTTACAGCAGTTGAAAAGTAACTAAGGCAAACACTTCAAGCACTTTTAAAGATACTTTGTTGACATTTCTATTTCTTCTCTTGAGGATTCTGTTCAGATATCTAGGTCATTTTTTTTTTTAACTCTATGGGCTTCTTCCTCTTTATTCCATTTCCTTTGCTGTGCTGAAATGCTGAAACTTTTTTAATCTTATGAAGTCCCACTTGTCAAGTTTTGGCCTTAATTCCTGAGAAAATGGAGTTCTCTCCAGAATTTCTTTTACATACCTTTATCTTATAGGGCATTGCCTGTATTTCCTTATAGAAGTTTCAGTGTTTCAGATTTCACATTGAGGTCTTTAATTCATTTGGACTTGATTTCTGAGCAAGGTAATAGATATTCTAATTACATTCTTCTGCATATTGACATCCAGTTTTGCAACTACCATGTTTTGAAAATGTTGTCTCTTCTCTAGTCTTTACTTATAGCAACTTTGTAAAATACATGTTGGCTGTAGTTCCATACACTCATGTTTAGGTCTTCCGTTGCATACATTCATGTTTAGGCCTTCCAGTGTGTTCCATCCATTCATCTGAATGTCTGTTTTTGTACCACTACCATATTATTTTTATTACTCTAGCTCTATAATGTATCTTGAGGTATGTAGTATTATATTTTTTCTTAAAGATTGCTTTAGTTATCCTGGGTCTTTGGTGCTTCCATGTAAATTTTGGGAAGTTTTTTTATTTCTGTAAAAAATGTTACTGGGATGTTGATTGGGATTGCATTCAATCTGTATATTGTTTTTGTAGGATGGACATTTTCACAATTTTCATTCTTGCAACCACTGAGCATGGGTGATCTTTCTTTCTTTCACCTGCTTGGGTTGGTGAAATTTTTAAGGATATTGGAATGAGAGTATTTCCATGATGTCTTTCTCAATGTATTTTAAAGTTGATTTTGTGTCCTGCTACATTGATGAATTCAATAATAATTTCTAAAAATTTTCTGCTGGAATTTTTAGGATATATTATGTGTATCATAGCAACTACAAATAAGGATAACTTAACAATGTTTTCTGTATGTATCTATTTTATTTTCTGCTTGTATCTTTTTGACCTACCTAGTATTTCAAGCACTACACATTGAAAAGGAGTGTGGATTGTAGGCAACCTTTTTCATTTCTGATTTTAATGGGATTTCTTCAACTTTTTTTTTCTTAATGTAGAATGATGTTGGCTGTAGGTTTGACATACATAATTTTTCTGATGTTAGGGTGTGTATCCTTGAGTTCTACTCTCTCTAGGAGTTTTATGATTAAGGTATGTTAGTTATTTTTTCAGAAGCCTTTCTACACACATTGAGATGATCATGTAATTTTTTTTCTTTAAGCCAATTTATGTCATTTAATACATTTATTACATTTATTGAATTACGTGTATTGAACCAATCCTGCATTTCCAGGATAAAGATAATTTGTGGTGGATAACCTTTTTAATGTATGACTTTATTTAGTCTGCAAATATTTTATTGTGGATTTTTGCATCTATGTTCATTAGAGTTATTGGTCTGCATTTTTGTTGTTGCTGTTGTCTTTAACTTGTTTTGGTATTGGAGTAATACTGGCTTTGTTGAAGGAGTTTGAACATACTTATTTGTAGAAGAATATTTAATTATTTGATCCAGCAACATGGCTGAAAATATCACAACCATAGGTCTATATGAAGTGGTCACATTCAGAGGCCTATGTGGTCAAGATAGAATGTAGAAAGATTGTGAGTACACACCTTTAATCCCAGTATTCAGAAGGCAGTGGTAGCACATGCTTTTAATGCACAAGAGAAGTAGAAACAGGAAACAGAGCTGAGGAGGAGTCGATGTTAGACAGGAAGTGACATCTAAGATGAGTCAGAATGAAGAGCAGTCAAAGTGATGAATCAAAAGAAGAGTTATCAGAGTGAACCAGTGTGAGGATCTTCCCAGCTTTCATGATAAAAAAACATGCTCTCAGCTAAGAGAATCAGGAGAGACATAGGATAAAACACAGAAATAATAAAGCAGTCTGACTGAGGATAAGGCAGGCTGAGGGAAGTAGTACAGAGAAATGAGAGCTCACAGAGTTAGTCTGAGGATTATGAGGAAGAGACACTAATGTTCAGCAGAAGAAGTGAGTATCAGACAGGAATGGTGAGTCAGTTTGAAGCCAAACAGAGCAGTTTAGTCTGAGGCAGTCAGAGAATCAGCCAGCATCTGACAGAGTCAGAAGAGATACTTCAGAAACAGTAAGCCAGCTCAGAAGATCAGTTTGAACCAGTCAACTTGGAGAAGAATTTGAGCCAGAACAATGAGTGAGTTGAACTAGAAGAGTCAAAGTCCAGAGGGAACAAGTCAAAGTGGCTCAGTCAGCAGTAAGTCTTAGAGGTTGATTAGTTTATATGAAGTTTTAAACGTACTAGTTTGTACTGAGGCTGAGGCTGAAGCCTTCCCTGTTCTAGGCTTAAGAATAGATGGTATGAAGGCCAAAACACTCCAGGACTCCAGGATCAGTAATGGGGATTGAATTCAAAAAAGAATAAGAAGCATTTTGAACCTGAATCTACAATTATACTTCTTCTATTTCTTTTTTTTTTTTAATAATTAATGAACTCGAGACTGGATAGCCCAGAGATAATTTCTAATGATGTCCTGCTCTGCTCATATATTGATGCCTAGCCCAATCTTCACCAGAGAGGCTTCCTCCAACAGCTGATCCAAGCAGAGGTGTAGGTTCAAACAACTTGCAGAGCTCAGGAAACCCCACAGAAGAGGAAAGGGAGGAATTGCAGGGGGATTGAGAGTTCCATGAGAACAAACCCCATGAGTCAACAGATCAGCACTCTTGGGGCTCATAGAGACTTAAGTGGTAGACAAGGAACTTGCAGTATCCTCTAAATATTTCTTATGGTTGTCTGACTTGGTGTTCTCGCAAAACTCCTATACGTTGGAGTAAGGGAATCTCTGGCTCTTTTACTTGCCTTGGGACCCTTTTGTTTCTACTGGGTAGGCTAGTCTACCCTTGGTGTAGAGAGTAGTGCCCAGCCTTGTTCCATCTTGTCACGCCCTATTTAAATGGTAACCTTATGAGGACTGCTCTTTTCTGAGGAGAAGCAGGGGGATTTGAGAGGGGGGCAGGGATTAGATCTGGGTGGAGCTGAAGGAAGTAGAGGGAGGGGAGGAGGGGATTCAGGATATGTTTTATGAAGGAAGAAAAATACAGCCAAAAAATCAGGAAAATATAGAGAAATTTTAAAAGGAAAGACAAAAAAATTAAGAAATATTGCTTGGAAATCTTCGTTGAAAGTATATTAGAATTTTATGGTGAATCTATCTAGGTCTGGACTTTTTCTCAGTTGGAGGTCTCTTTATTGCTATTTTGATTTCCTTATTTGTTATGAGTCATTTTAAATTGGTAATCTCTTCTTGGTTTAAGTTTGGTGGTTTGGGTTAATCTAGAATATTATCATTTTGTTTTACATTTATTAACTTTACAGATTTTAACTATTTATTTACAATGTTGTCAATTTCCCTGGTATCTATTGTACAGTTTCCCTGTGAATTCTGATTGTGTTAAATATATCATGACTGTCATTTTTTTTGGGGGGGGGTTAGTTAAGTAAAGGATCTGTCAGTCTTGTTTATCTTCTTAAAGAACCAACTTTTGAGTCATTGATAATTTTTATTGTTTTCTTTGTTTTTATTTCAATAATATCTTCTCTTTTATTATTTCTTTTGGATGATTGAATTTAATTACAGTTTGTTCTTGCTTTTCCAAATTCCTGAGCTCCATCATTTTCATTTATTTATGCTCTTTCTAATTTTATTTTAATGTAAGCATTTAAAACTGTAAATGTCACCTTTAGGACTGGTTTTAGTGTGTTCCAATGTTTTTGTTCTGTTATGTCTTTATTTTTTTGTTTAATTCCAAGAAACATTTTTTTTCTTGATTTCCTCTTTGAAGCACTAATCATTCAGTAATCTGTTGCTCATTCTTTTAAATTTGTGTAATTACTGGACATTCATTTGCTTTTATTTTAAACTGTGTTTTGTGGTCAGATAGGATACTCTGAATTATTCCAGTTTATTTCTGAATCTGTTAAAACTTGTTTTGTGTCTCAGACTATGGTCTATTTTAGAGATGCATTGATGGGCTACAGAGAAAAGTATATATTCTTTGACTTTTAGGAGGGGAATTCTATGGATGTCTGTTAGAGATACTTGTTGATTGGGGTTATTTAATTATGATGTTTCCCTGTGCTTTTGTGTCTTATAGAAAGTAGTGCATTGAAATCACTTACTATTGCTAAATTGGAGCAAATCTGTGTCTTTAAGGACAATGCTATTCCTTTTATGAAATTAGGTATGCCAGAGAGTTTTCTTTTCTTTTCTTTTCTTTCTTTTTTTTTTTTGTTGTTGCTTTTGTTTTGTTAATTTTTGGAACTTTTCAGATATACTTAAAGTTATAACATTCTCTTGGTTAATTATGCCCTTGATGAGAATGAAATGTCCATTATTTCTTCTAATTAATTTTACTTTGAGTCTATTTTGGTGCATATTAGGATAGCAATTACATTTGCTTCCTGGTCCCATTTCCTTTGAATACATTTTTCTATCCTTTCTTTTTAAGATGGTGACTATATTTGAAGGTAAGATAAAGTTTCATATAGCCAACAGAAAAATGCATTTTGTTACTTATCAACCTTGCAAACATATGTCTTTTAATTGACAAGTGGAGTCCATTAATCTATTAATTGTGACTAAAGTCTATTATTGAAAGGTATTTGTTGATTGTTGTCATTTCATTATTTTTTACTGTGTTCATCATTTTTTGGTTTTAGTAATTTTAGCTTCATTTGTTTTCTTTCTAGTTTCTTTAGTATACTGTTCCTCTTTTCAGTCTAAAAAAATTTTTCCAGTATTCTCTGTAGAGCTGACTTTGTAGATTTCAATTCTTTTAGACTCTTTGTATGGCAAGAATTCTTTTTCTTTCAACTATGGCATATAATTTTTCTAGGCACAGTAGTCTAGATGGGCACCGAAAATCTATTAGAACTTGAAGTACACTGCTTCAGGATCTCTGGCTCTCAGTATTTCCATTGAATTGTTATTCTGATTGGATTTCCTTTAGATGTGACTTGTGATTTTTATCTTTTTGCTTGCAGTACTCTCTCTTTGCTCTGTATATTTAGTGTTTAGCTATAATATGCTGTTCTGGTTTTGTCTATGTAGTATTCTGTGAACTTCTTATAGCTGTTTTTGTATGTGTGTTACTTTTATGTTGCTGTGGTGAAGTACACTCACATTACCAAAAGCAACTTAAAGAAGAAAATGTTTATTTTTACTTATAATTTCACACAGATAAGAGTCCATCACGGTGATAAGGGATGGAAGCAAGTGGCAGGCATTTCAGAATGAGCTGGAAGCTGAGAACTCACATATTGAGCCAAAATCATGAAGCAAAAAGTCAATTGGAGTGAAATGAGGTCCTTTCCAATGATGCACTTCCTCAAAGAAGGATGTACCTTCTGAACCTCCCCAAACAGTACCACCAACTGTGGACTGAGTGTTTAAACACCTGAGAATATCAGGGACATTCTCATTCAAGCCAATACAGTATGTTTTTCTTGGGAGGGAGTTTCTGTTGACTCCCTGTTGACTACCTGTTATCCTGCTGACTACCTCTTGATTTATGCTGTTGACCTGAAAAGCTTCACCTTCATCTATGCATATAATTATAATATTTTGAATGTTCATGGTATCCTATAACTCCTGAATTTAAAAAAAATCATAGTCCTTTCTTTAGTGGTCAGTTCCTCTACTTTATAAGCAAGTCTTGATATTCTGTCTTCTACCTAGTCTACTTTATTTCTAAGGCTTTTCCTTGAGCTACTTACTGACTTAACTGAATTTTTCAATTTCATTTTCATTTAAACATGAGTTTTCTTTAATAGTTCTATCTCTTTACTGAACTTAGTCTTCAGATCCTAAGTTATCATTTCATTTGGCTAGAAATCTGTTTTTTGCTTGGACGTCACCAAGACATTTATAGTTCTGTTATTCTTCTAAAGTTCACTGAGCTTCCTGTTTTCTTTAAACTTCTTGAATTTTTTGGTGAAATTTATGATTTTAAACTCTGTGTTGTGGAGGTCATCTAGGAATTGGAGAACATTTATACAGAATTAAAAAACATTTATACAGAATCAATTGCAGTTTTCTGAGGGAGGGAGTAGGAACGTCTTGGTTATTCCTGTGTTTTTTTCAGCATGTCCTGGGAACATGGACTCTCTTCTTTGGTTGTGTATCAGATTGTATTTGTAACATGCTTCAGGCTTGTCTGGTGCTGGATCTGTGTGACCAGAAATGGTTTGGAATGTAGAAATTGCATAGGTGGGCTTGATTCTGTGCAAAATCACCAGAGAAAATCAGTGGGTGCGCAGCTAGGAACATAGGAACATCACTGATAGAATTGGAGGATTCACCAAAAAAAGCTGGTTGATGAGCTCTGCTCACATCATTGGACCCAAGAGTGTAGAGAATGGCATGAGCAGACTCCCTAGAAAAAGCCAGTGGGCCAGCTGTGCCTATGGTGCTAGGCCTTGGGGCATGTGGATATTGTACATTGGCTTATGGAACCCCATAATTTAGTGTTATATAAAAAATAAAATGCAATGATTTTTTTCATTTATTTATCTTTAGGAACTACCTTAAGATAGTAATTAAATTCCTTAAGATATTCAATACCCTAGAAATATGGTTTATGTCCTTTGTTCTTTTATTCTTTCTCTCTTTCTTTCTTCCCTTTTTTTTTTTTAGTTCAAGATAATTGACTTTATTTTAAGGTACCATGCAACCTACGTATTGTAATGCTACCATATGTTTTAATATGGTTTGAGTCGGGTGGAAGGATGAGAAGAATTACAACAAAGATTAGTTACTCAAATTCTAGTAAAGTATCTTAAGTATAGTCAATATGGTTTAGATGAGATTTATCATATTGTTCATTTTATTTTATATTTTATTTTTCCAATTAAGGATGGATCATAACTGAAGAAAATAAATGTATAAATGTCTTCTATGTTTTTATTGAAAATTATGTTCTATATGTAATACTTATCTAATGTTGGTTACATTTTATTATTGTAAGGGGATAAGGAAAAGGTTGACAACTTTGTAATTGCAGAGCATTCTACAATAAATAATTTGAGTAAAGTAAAACCAAATTATTGTTTCCATTCAAGAAAAAGCAAACTGTATAACTTCCTGAGTTTACCCTTTCCTCTGTATCATTGCCAAAACCAGCTTCAAGCTTTACTAACATTTATAGGTTTTCATAACTATGAAAAAACAAAATACATATTTATGGAAATAACAACAGAATTTTAGTTGAGACAATGGTAGGGATGTTTAATAGTCATTACTAAGAATTCTCTTTAAAAAATACATATCTAATTATATAGCTCAGTGTGTCCCTGTATGAACAAATATAATAGAAGCAAATGTTTTTCACTATGATTCTATGCAAATTCACTTGAGAAAACATAAATATTTAAATAGTTATTAGAGTTAGAGACTATTTAGCTACAGGTGCACATCTAGAGCATCTTCATAAAGCAAGTATATAACACTATCTTGCATTTATATCTTATTAATGTTTCTAGATTCTGTAGTAGGACTTTAATCCAAAAATTAAAGTAATTTTTAGCTAGAGATTATGGATTGACTCTTCTCTATAGTTAGCCACTACTTAAGACCCTTATGATAGCATAGGCCACTATATGATTTACAGAAAATTTGCCTCTCTCTAGATTATTTCTAAACGATTTTATTTGAATATGATATTTAAAAGAAAAGATAGGAAAATTTTCATGTGATCAACCAGGTTGAGAAAGGAGGTCATTATAATTGCTTCCTAGGAAGGCCAGATTTTCTGGGACAGAGAAAGTCACAACAGAAGATCTGCATTAACAGAACTTGTCTGAGAATTAGGTCAACATTTGTTTCCCAGCTGTGTAGATGTAAATGTGGCCTATTTACAATCTCCTCTTAATCCTTGAACTTAATCCTGAACTAAAATGCTTCAGCCTTCTCACAATCTAGAACATTTAATCTGCTAGCCCTGACCTAGGAGGCATCAGCCTTACCTTCCAAGACCTACTTCTGACTGAACCACTCTGAATAGCTCCTTCTGCATTCTGACTCTTCTGATTCCACTCACTCTCTGTTCTGGGCTTCTGCTAAGCACTGCTTTGTCTCTGTGTCTCTCACTGTCTCTCACTGATCCTTCCTGTTTCTGTAACTGACTGCTTCAACTAACTGCTCTATATCACACTCCAGCCTCAGCTTCTGTATCTCTTCTATAACTTGACTCTTCAATTTACTCTGTAACTGCTCCTCAACTGACTTTTCAGACTGCTTCTCAACTGACTCTTCTTACTGACCCTTCAACTGACTTTTCAGACTGCTTCTCAACTGACTCTTCTTACTGACCCTTCAACTGACTCACTCTGCCGACTGACTCTAAATCCTCAGTAATTCTTTTCTGAGCTGAGGGCCATCTTGTCTCATGAGAGTTGGGTATGTCCTTACTCTGCTAATACTACCTTTGATTAGATGCTTTCTCTGCCATTCACTGTGACTCTTCTAAGAAATCACTTCCTGTGTCACATCAACTTCTTTTGAGTTCTGCTTCCTTTGTCTCCTTCCATTGTTCTAGGGATTAAAGGTGTGGACTACCACCACTTCTGAATACTTGGATTAAAGGTGTGTCTACATTTCAACCAAACCACACAGGCCTCTGAATATAGCCCCTGGAATGTAGACCCTAGCTTTCATACAGGGCTATTACTCTACACAGCTGTTCGAGTACCACTGTGCTAGTAGCAGCAATAAACTCTGTAGCTCCAACTCCTGCTCATTTTGCCACAGATTGGACCAAATCTACATAGTAAGGTAGAAATCAGTTGTAACATAGAATGATATGTAAAGGCATTCATTCCATCAATGTTAACTGATTCTATATAAGCCATAATAATTGTGCAGTATGTCTATAATTTCTTGACAGTTTCCTTTATTTCCCTTACTTGTTAGTAGATTCTTAGTTTAAACATGAAAACTCAGCTGATACTCACTCATGTCCTTTGGGGTTAATAAATCTGTTCATCTGATAAAAAGGTTTCTGTCTTGATTCTTTTAAAAGCACCTTTTGTGCAGCCATCATCATCTCTGCTTGTTTACTGAGATCATGGATTACTCCATCTATAGGAAAAGATTCCCTGGTATACAATGCCAAGGCTGGCAACTTTTCCAGGACCCATGTAACATTACTTGTGAGCTATTTAAAATGTAACTCCTTGTCCATTCATCATTATTCATTTTCTTTACAATATAACAAAATGGTATTAAGAATTTTAATATCATACTTAAAGTCATCCTATGCATTTTATTGTGTTATCCTAATTTTGCCAATGAGTGAATTTCAGTCACATTTTCTGCATTCCACATGTATAAAGCAGAGATGGAGTTACATTTTAATATATTCAAGAAATGAGTAGTGAATTTTAGCACATTAATCTTACCCAGGCAGCATCTGAAGGTGCCCTGATATTGTTACATATAAATACACTTTGCCCACCAAAACATCCTGCTGTTCTGTTTTTCTTTCCCTTAAAATCTTACAAAATAATATTTTTTAAAAGTGATATTTAAAACTGCTAGAGTGAAATACAAAACTAAATATCTTCAGGGTGAAAATTGGGAACTTGAAAACTCAGGGGAATGTAGCCAAGATATATTTGGAAACTTAGAAATATGTAAATGATGTACTAGATGAAAATAGGATGTGAGCCTGCTTCTTAATTACAATAATAAAAATACAGGCTTGTAAGAATTGTTGGACTCTTACAAGGAATAACTTTTTTTTTCTTCTCTCATATAATACATATCAACACCCTTCCTCCCCTTTCTCCACTCCTCCCAGCTCCCCCCATCTTCTCTATCCCCTAGATGTTCCCCAGCTTCCCCCATCATCCAACTCCCATCCCTATCTCTCCCCAAGAAAGGGCAGTCCTCCCAGGGTTACTGTTCCAACATGGTACAACAAGATGGAACAAGGTTAGGCATAGTTCCCGACATCAAGGTTGGACTAGGAAACCCAGTGTAGAGAGAAGGATCTCAAGAGCAGGAAAGAAGTTCAGAGACCCACTCACCTAGTCCAATCTGTATGCATTCTGCAAGAGCACTAGGCCAGGCAACCTCAAGACATATTTGGAGGACCCAGCACGTTCCAAATCTGCCTTTTCGGACTCTCTGGACCCCAAAGAGTGCAACTGGTCAGTTGACTCCTTGAGGTTTATTCTTCTGATGTGCTGCAATCCCTCCTGTACTTCTATGGGGTTCCCAAAGCTCTGAATTTCATTTGGCCCTGGGTCTCTGCATCTGCTCACTTCAGCTGTTGTAGGAAGCTTATCTGATAAGGACTGGGCTAGGCACTGATCTATTAGGAGAGCAGGATAACATTAGTAGTCCTCTCCTGTCTATCCAGGCTCTAGTTCCAGGCATGCCCTGGACTATCAGTTTTGGGTTCCGTCCTTTACCATGGGCTTCTGCCCTTCCGTTGTCCCTGTGGATCTTATAGGGAAGGCAGGTTATAGGATGAAGTTCTTGTGGTTGGTGTGGTGTCCCTTGTTCCACCACTGGAAGCTTCACTTGGTTGTAAAAGATGACCTATTTGGGCTCCCTATCCCCCATTACTAGAGATCTTCCCTAGGGTCTCCTTTGTTGATTCCAGTGAATTCTACTGCACTATGTCTCCCAATTCTCCCCTACATGTTCTCCAATTCTGGTTGTCTTTCAATATACTCTCTTCCTCCATCCCTCTCAGCCCTTGTGGTCCCTTCTCTTCCCATTTCAATCCTTCCCTGTCCCACCTGTATCTTCTGTTCTATTTCTCCTTTACCAAAAAAATCTAAGAGATCTCTGTGTTTCCATTGGGGCCCTACTTCTTGGATATTCTCTCTAGGTCTGTGGATTGCAGCACCATTGTTCATTGCTTAAAGTTAATATCCATATATAAGTGAATACATCCCATGTTTGTCTTTCTGGAACTAAATTACCTCACACAGGATGATTTTTTTTCCTCATTCTTTCCATTTGTCTGAAAAGTTCATGCAATCATTTGTTTTAAACATCTGAGTAGTACTCCATTGTGTAAATGAGTCACAATTTATTTATCCATTCTTCAGTTAAGGGGCATCTAGGTTGTTTCCAAATTCTAGATATGTGAATAATGCTACTGTAAACATAGTTGAGCAAGTGTCCTTGTGGTAGATTGAGATGTCTTTTGGTTATAGGTGGTATAGAGTTGTATGGCTGGGTCTTGATGTTCCCAAATATTTGGGGAACCATTGTATTGATACAGCAGTGTTCCCTTTGCTCCACATCCTTGACAGCATGAACTTTATTTGAATGCTTGGAAGGAGTATTGTTATTTTGATTTCTTTAAAAATCAAAAATCGCATTTGGACTGTTTTTATTCCAATCCCAGGTGTGGTGGATGATAATGAGTTTGTTTTGGACTGTTTCTTGCTGGTGGCCATAAATTGGTTACATGCAGCCAAGTGTAGCTTGTCCTTATGATTGTGTGCACTTGGACTTCTGGGAAATTTTGCTTAGAGTATATAAGGGTTGAGGTCCCAAGAGCCGGAATTGGTTGTTTGTTTGTTGGTTGATTATTGGTGGGTTGGTTGTGTGGTTAGTTACTTATTGCTTAGAGAAATGTTCATTGGAGAAATTGAGTTCGGGGATATTGGGCTGAGATGTGGGTCAAGCTCACTCTCAGTGCTTGCTCTCCTGCTACGAATATTTATCTCTTTCTCTCTAGCAAGGCTACCTACAAGGATAGTGAGAACGTTTTCCTTCCTTCCTTTCTTCCTCCCTCCTTCCCTCCCTCCCTTCCTTCCTTCCTTCCTTCCTTCATGTTTCTTGATAAATAAAAGGCAAAAAGCATGGTAACTAATTGCTTCAATGAGCTGTCACTTGTATTATTGATCTTAGTCTTTCTGACAGGTGCAAGACAGAATTTCAAAGTAGTTTTGATTTGCAGATCCCTGATGGCTAAGTATATTGAGCATTTCTTTGTTTTTCAGGCATTTTGATTCTTCCTTTGAGAATTCTGTTTAGATTTGCATCCCATTTTTAAATTGGCTTATTCTGTTTGATGATATCTAGTTTCTTGAGTTCTTTATATATTTTAGATATTAGCCCTTTAACAGATATGGAATTGGTGAAAATATTTCCCCACTCTGTAGGCTGCCTCCTTAACCTATTAATGGTGTTTTTTGCTTTGCAAAAGCTTTTTAACTTCATGAGATCCCTTTTATTGTCAATCTTTATTTCCCCGTCTTCCTTTAGGGTGTTATTTATTTTGGGGTTTTAGTTTTTATTATTATTTATTTATTTATCTATTTGTTTATTTATTTTACTTCTCTCATACAATTTATACAATACATCCTTACAGCCCTCCTCCTCTTCCTCTACCCTCCCAGATACCCCATCTCTTGTCTCCCTCAGATTCACACCCCATCACCACTCACAAACATCCCCCTTTCTCCCCAGAAAAGAATAGTCCCACCAGGGATGCTTCTCAAAGAGGGCATGGTATAGCAAGATAGAACAAAACCAGGCACCAGTCCCTACATCAAGGGAGGGTCAGGCAACCCAGCAGAATCAAAAGGACCTTAAGGGCGGATCAAAGATTCAGAGGCTTTCTTATTCCAGCCTGAAGATTTTTTTTTGTTAAAATAAATGTCATCTTAGTGGATTTTTCCTTTGATGACTATGAAGTGGCCTTCCCTATCTCTTTTGATTAATTTTGGTTTGAAGTCTATTTTGTTAGGTATTAGAATGACTAAGCAGGCTTTCTACTTGGGTCTGTTCACTTAGAAAATCCTTTCTCCACCCTTTACTCTGAGATGTTTATCTTTGATGTTAAGGTGTATTTCTTGTGTGCAGCAGAAGGCTGGATTTTGCTTTCACATTAATTCTGTTATTATGTGTCTTTTTATTGGGGAATTGAATCCATTGATGTTGAGAGATATCAATGACCAATTATGATTAGTTCCTGTTATTTTGCAGTTGTTTTGGGTTGTGTTCGTGTGTGTGTGTGTGTGTGTGTGAGAGAGAGAGAGAGAGAGAGAGAGAGAGAGAGAGAGAATCTCTTCTTTTGATTGTGATGGGGTAAGCTTATTTATTCCCGGTGTTTTATGTGTGTAGTCAACCTCCTCAGGTTGGAGTTTTCCTTTTAATGCCTTCTGTAGAGATGGATTTTTAGATAGAAATTTTTTTTGTTTGGATTTGTAGTTAAATATTTTGTTTTCTCCATCTACAGTAATTGAGAGCTTTGCTGGATATCGTAATCTGGGCTGGCATCTGTGATCTCAGTCTGTAGCACATCTGTACAGGCCCTTCTGGCTTTTAGAGTCTACATTGAGAAATTCAGTGTGATTCTAGTAGGTTTGCCTTTGTTTGTTACTTGCTCTTTTTCTCTTGTAGCTTTTAGTGTTCTTTCTTATTTCTGTATGTTTAATATTTCGATTATTATCTGGCAAGTGGCCTTTTTTCTAGTCCAGTTTATTTGGTATTCTGCATGCTTCTTGTACATTTATAAGGATCTTCTTCTCTAGGTTTGGAAAATTTTCTTGTATGATTTTGTTGAAAATATTTTCTGGGCCTTTGAGGCAGGATTCAGTCCCTTCCTCTATTCCTATTATCCATAGGTTTGGTCTTTTTATAGTGTGCCAGATTTCCTGGATGTTTTGCATTAAGGATTTCTTTTTTGATTTAACATTTTCTTTTATCAATGTCTCTTTCTTTTATTGTATCATCAACTCCTGAGATTATTTTTTCAATCTTTTGTATCCTATTGCTGTAGCTTGCCTCTGTAGTTCCTGATTGCTTTTCTAGATTTTCCATTTCCAAGATTCCCTCCAATTGCATTTTCTTAATGGTTTCTATTTCTATTTTCAGTCTTGGGCAGTTTAGTTATTTCCTTCTATATTTATTTTTTCTTGGCTTTTTTTCAAGGATTTATTCATTTCTTCTAATTGTTCGTGCTTTTCTAAGTTTCTTTGACAAATTTACTCATTTTCTCCCTTTGTCTGCTTTTCACGTATTTCTTTGAGGGATTTGTTCATTTCCTCTTTAAGGACTTCTATTATATTCTTAAGTTGGTTTTGAGATCTCTTTCTTGTGCTTTGGATGTTTCAGGGTGTGGGCTGTTCAGGACTTGTTGTAGTAGGATAGTTGGGCTTTGATGGTGACATATTGTTCTGGTTGTTGTTGGCTGTGTTCTTACATTGATGGTTAGGGCATCTAGGTTTGGGATGGTTGTAGGTTTAGATGCCAAATTCTTGTGTTTGTGTTTATTGGATGAATATTTTGTTCCTTGTTTGTTTTTGTTGTTGTTGTTTCATTCTTATTTTCCTTTCTGGTCTTCTGTTTTTTGTGGTCTCTTGATGAGCTGAGAGGCGAGAGGGTATCTGATTAAATTGAGGGATGAAGCTCTGGTGGCCTACTTGACCTTTGGTCCAGCAGAAACTCTCTGGCTGGATTAGGTGCTAGGACTCATCTACTCTTCTGGCTGGTGGCCAGTGCTGCTCTTCTGACTGGTTGGTGTGGCCTACATTAGTTCTTTAAATGGTGTGTATTATGATGGTGCAGAGGCTGACTTGGGTTGTGATAGCACTGCAGGTTGTCCACAGGTCTTGCAGGCTGGAGGAAAGTAGGGAGGGGCTATGGAGGTGTGAGTTGTAGGAACATAACCAAGTATTCTGTAGGCCTGCTACCTCCCTGTTCTGTCCACTGACTGGGGCTGCCTTAATTGTTGATCTTAATGTCTATATTATCAGTGTTCTGTTTAGAAAGTTGTCTCCTGTTTCAATGAGTTCCAGACTATTTCTCACTTTCTCTTCTAACACCTTCAGTGTATCTGGCTTTATGTTGAGGTCTTCAGTCCATTTTGACTTGAGTTTGTACAGAGTGATAAATATGCATCTTTTTGCATTCTTTTACATGAAGACATCCAATTAAACCAGCACCATTTGTTGAAGATTGTTTCATTTTTTTAGTGTGTATTTCTGGCTTATTTATGAAAGATCTGGTGTACATAGCTGTATAAATTTATATCTGCTTCTTTGATTCAATTATATTCATCAACATGTCAATTTTTATACAAATGCCACATGGCTTTTATTACTATAATTCTGTAGTACAGCTTAAACTCATTGATAGTAGTATCTCTAGCAGTTGTTTTATTCTTTAGCACTGTTTTAGCTATCCTGGTGCTTTGTATTTCCATATGAAGTTGAGTGTTAACTTTCAAGATCTGTAAAAACTTGTACTGGAATGTTGATGCTGGTTGCATTAAATCTGTTGATTGCTTTCAGTAAGTTGGCCATTTTTACTAATTTAATCCTATAGATCTATGAGCATGGAGATCATTCTATCTTCTTATATCTCCTTTGATTTATTTTTTCAAAGACTTGAAGTTTTCATCATGCAAATCTTTCACTGGCTTCACTGAGTTACCCCAAGATATTTTATATTATTTGAGGTTATTGTGAACAGTATAGTTTCCCTGAATTTATTCTCAGTTTATTTGTCATTTCTATGTAGAAAAAATACTTTTATTTTCTATACTGTTTCATTATTATGTAATATAGTACATAATACACAAGTAAATTCTACCCAGCACTAAAAAAAAAAAAATGAAATTATGAGATTTCTAAGAAAATGAATGGAAATGAAATGAAAAATAAAATACTATATATAATAGTCTATGACTGGAAAATCGTATGTGATACATTTTTCTTACATGTGAATCTTAGATTTGAATTTTTAGATTTCTGTGCTTAAGTTGGAATGCATATACATGACAGCCATAAATCAACAAAGAAGCCATGAAAAGGGTTAAGAGCCATGATAAGAGAAAAGAGGTCTTAGTGTATGTCTTCTGTTGCTGTCATAAATCCTAAAATTTGTGGGTTTAAGACCCAACATTCCAAACTTTGCTGTAATAAAAAGGGGCAATGTAATCATGTATGTCTACTTCCTGCTGACATGGAGGCACTACTGTTTGGGATCCCAAAATGTTGAAATGTGGCCTGGAGTCAGGAAGAACAAACTGTTCCCTCACTGTCCAAGCACTGTGGGACCAGCAAAGGGTAGGGAAATGCAAGCCATACCTGGAGCACCTGGGAGAGGGCTAGCCTCAGTGTCACTTTCCTCAGTGTCCTAAACTTTACAAGCTTAAGAAAAGGTAGATAGAGCAAGAAATAAGTTTACCTCATTCAAAAAAAAAAAAAAAAAATTGTGCAAAGCTCAAGTGAAGCCTTCACAGTCCTTTTGCAAAGATTAACTGCAGCAGTAAACAATGACATCTCAGACCCTGAAACAACACAGGTGCTGACTAAGACCATGCCATTTGAAAATACAAACACAGAGTATAAGAAAGTTTAAAGGCCATTAAAACACAAGGGCTCCCACATTTGTAAAAGAAACATTACTAAAGCTATAAACACATATTGATCCTCACACACTGATAGTAGTAGATTCAAATACCCCATTCTCACCAACTGACAACTTCCAGACAAAAACTAAATAGAAATGCTGGCACTAACAGATGTTAAAAAACAAATAGACCTAACACTTATTTACAGAACATTTCACCCAAAGACAAATTAATAAAGCTTTTTCTTATCACCTCATGTAATGTTCTCCAAAATTGACCACATTCTTGGCCACAAAGCAAGCCTGAAAAATACAAGAAAGTTGATATATCCCCTTGTATCCTAATAGACCACCATGGATTAAAGCTGGACTTCAACAACAAAAGGCTTATGAATTCTTGGAAACTGAACAACTCTCTACTAAATGATTAGTGAGTCAAGACAGAAACAGAAAGATACTGAAGGCTTTCTTGACTTCAATGAAAATGACTCTACAACATACCCAAATCTATGAGACACAATGAAAGTGGTGCTAAGAGGAAAGTTCATAGCACAAAGTGCTAACAAAAAAGTAGAGAGATCACACACTAGCAAATTAAGAACACATCTGAAAGCACTAGAACAAAGGGAAGCAAGCACATCCAAGAGAAGTAGACTGGATACAATAACAGAAGGACAGCAAGAGGATATGAATTGGAAAGGAAGAGGTCAAAGTATCTTTATTTGCAGATGATAAGATAGTTTATATGAGCAACCCAAAAAACTTGACTGGCAAATTCCTACAGGTGATAAACAACTTTAGTGACAAGGCTGACTACAAAATCAACTCAAAAAAAAAAAATCTGTAGCAGTCCTATATACAACAGACAAATGGACATGTTGGACTTCAGGGATCCAAATTGGGACCCCCCAGGGTCCAAACCGGAACGCCACATCCCCACAGAGACTCACAGACGGGATATCGATGCAAATAGCAAGAGGATTTATTCCAGTGCACTGGGACCGTACTAACACGCAGGATAGAAGCGGCCCCAAGGAGCAAATGGTGAAGCTTTTTGAGGCATTACCGGCGCGCGTCCGGGTCCCGCCTATCCCACGCAGGAGATGAGCATGGCGGGCCCCGATCCCTTCCCTCCCAGCCCTTTTATCGGGTTAGGGCAAAGGGGTCTGGGGATGGGGGCTCGTGCAGCTGATTGGCTTCGAGCTCTCTATATTAGACTAATTGGTCGGGAGTTTTGCGCGCACGGGTTGGGGGGGGCGTGGTCAACCTGTGCCCTTGGACTAGCCCCTTGGGACAGGGTGGCTCCTGGTATGCTGGGGAAGGAAGAATACTGCTGATAAGCTTAATGGTCATTTCCCTGTGGGTGGGGAGGAGACTGAAGAGTACTGTTAATGGCCGTACTTGGGAAGGCATTTCCCCCTATATGTGATTGCATTTCTATGTTTCATATTTCTTAAACCCTTTCAGACAGAGAAAGAAGTCAGGGAAACAACACCCTTCACAATAGCCACAAATAACATAATATTTTGGGGTGTCTCTAACCAAACAAGAGAAAGACTTACACAACAAGAAGTTTAAGTCCTCAAAGACGGAAGATCTCTGAAGATAGAAAAATATCCCATGCTCCTGGGTAGGTAAGATTAACATAGTAAAAATGACCATCTTAAAAAAAGCAATCTATAGATTCAATGCAATTCCTATCCAAACCCCAATACAATTCTTTACAGACCATGAAAGGGGAATATTCAACTTCATATAGAAAAACAAAAATCCAAGGAAAGCTAAAATAATCCTAAAAAATAAAAGGACTTTTGGAGGTATCAAAACCCCAATCTTCAACTCTACTGCAGAGCCACAGTAATAAAAACAGTATGGTATTGGCATAAAAACAGACATGCAGATCAATGGAACTGAATCAAGGATCCGGACATAAATCTACATATGGATACCTGATCTTCAATAAAGAATTCGGAAGCATACAATGGGAAAAAGAAAGCATCTTTAACAAATGGTGCTGCCCTAATTGGATGTCCACATGTAGAAGAATGCAAATAGATCCATATCTATCATCATGCACAAAACTCTAGTCCAAATGCATCAGAGACCTGATCATAAAAAAATAGACTGAATCTGATAGAAGAGAAAGTGGGGAATAGCCTTGAGCACATTGACACAGGAGACAACCTCGTGAATAGAACACCAATGGCTCAGACACTAATATCAATGATTAATAAATGGGAACTTGCTCCATCTTCCCAATGTCAACCCCTTCTACTCACTGCTTCTGAGTTACAGGGGATCAACTCAGGCAGACAAAGACAACCCCTCCCCTGGGGTGGGCATAGCAAGCCAGTTCCAGGAGAATAACCCAGAGACCCTTTTGGACACATGCCAGGGCCGGCCTGGCAAGTCGGACAGTACCTGGATGGAGAGTGGGACTGAAGGGTCTAATGAAGAGAGGGGGAAGAGACACGAGGGGAAAGAAATAGACTAGACACACACAGTATCATGTGCTCAGATGGAATGGAGCTGAAATTTTATTTTTCTCTCCAAACTTATACCCCTTTCATCAGGGGGCTACATGCAGCTACAGGGATTAGAACCAAGGTGTTAATTACAGGGTGAGACAGTGCATAGGTAAAAACATCCTGAAGCCCAGATAGGTATCAGAACAAAACAACTTCCCTGCTGGGGCGGGATGTTTCCCTATGGGAGACTGCCTCTCTCTGGTGGAGTTAGATGCTTAGGACAATAGCTTCTCCTCTGGATGAGGTTGAATGTTTAGCCAGAGAAGAAGCATCCCTTCAGAGGGCTTTGTCTTCCCTGTAAACAAGCTGCTCTCGGGAAGTCATTAATATTTTCATGACTCAGTTTTGCTCAAAAGATCTCCCAATACAGGAACTAGGCAATTTTAGCCAGAGGCTCACAGCAGGGTCTAGGCCCAGAGTCTGAAGGGCTCACCACAGACACACAATCCCTGCCCTAGCACAGACCACATAACCTAACCAGGAGATCAGGGAGGCAGACACTGCTCTAAAGAATTGTCCAACATGTTCCTTGTATAATCAAGCCCCATTGCTTGCTGGAAGTAACCCTAAGGATACTAAAAGAAGGGAAATCTGGCAGAGGGATGTTTTCCATGTTGCAGACTTTGGAAAACTAAAGTTTGTGCACCATGCTACTGATACTTATTCAGGATTTCAGTGGGCTTCTGCCTTGAGTTCTGAAAGGGCTGACTCTGTAAATATACCTTACTGGAATTAATGGCTATTATGTGTTGCAAAGTTTATTTTTCATTATATATAAAATAATTCTTTTACGCGCTGTTGGGTGAGGGGTTGTCTAGGGCATTTTGTATTGTTTGCAGGTGTTGGATTCTGTGGGAGGATGTTTAATTGTTCATGATCTGCATATGCTCTCAGTAGAATACCTGAAGAATTCTGAAAGAATAAAAACACTTGAGCTGAGATGCTTAGGGTCCTACTGTTGATCGAGTATGGTGCTGGCCATGACTGTGGTGGTTCCCTCTGCTGAGGACTGGCAGAGTTGTTGTACCTCTTGTTTGCTGAGATACCACAGTAGGCATACTACTACAAATAGAGCCTGCAACTCCAGACTTCTCTGAGGCCAATAAAGTACGCTCAGGAAAGCTACTAGAGGGATAAAGGTATTAATTGAAGGTTCCTGAAAGGAGGAAAGAGAAAGAAATAAGCCTCTCTGGAGAGAAAAGGCTGTGAAATTAATAAATAAATGAAGGAAAAGGCTCCAAGGTGAGAGTCCCTTAGAGATTAAGGATTCAGGGAGCAGGAAAAAGCAAGGTTCTTACTGTTTTTCCTGATTGTGGAGCCAATGCTCCCTCCTGCTGCAGGTGGTAGCCTGCTGTTTCACAAACTGAGTTTTCTGACAGCTGCATTATATGTGTGTGAAGTTTGGGATCTTGCGTTTGAGGTCTATGAAGAAGGGTGTATGTTTCCCCATAGCGGTGGTGAGATAAAGAGCCAAACTGCCAGAAAGTTTCAATGGGAGATTCTTCCCAACTGCCCAGAACTGCCTGTTGTGGAAACCACAGCTTGGAATAAAAGAGCCATTAGATAAACTGAACAGGTTTTTGTTTTTGTTTTTTTGTTTTTTGTTTTTTGTTTTTTTGTTTGTTTGTTTGTTTTTCTGCAAACCTAAGACAAAGACAAGCAGTCCAGATGGTGATGAGAACTCCATCTACACAGGGACCTTTACTGCAGATAAAGTGATCAGTTATTTTTCCAGCAAACTAGAGTCTATCTTCAAACCTGGAAAGTGTTTTGTCAGGGTCAGCACACAGAAAATTCTAGAACTGGCTGAGGTTGTATCTCATTCCAGCAGCCGAAGGCATGAAGTGGTCATGGAGAGCAACTGAGGCTTGGCACTGTGAGAGACCAGGAGAAGCCACTGGTAAATGTGCAGTCTCACTAGTAGTTGAAGGCCCAGAATGAAGGAGGCATGTATAGAAGTTGAAGCTTGGCACCAAAAAGAGAGCCCAGGAGAGGCTATTAGTGAAAGTATAGCCTCAGTGACAGTTGAAGGCCCAAATTGGAGGGGTCATGTAAAAAAGTTGCTGTTTGACACAATAAAAAGAGCCCAGGAGAGGCTATTGGTGAAAGTTCAGCCCAGATGCAGCAAGGGTACCCAGAAGTTTTGAGGTGCCAGCACCATGGATACCACCTAGAACAGGAACAGCAGTGGAATGGAGCCAGCCAGGGCCTGGAAGAGAAACTGTGGGTGCTGCAGGGGGCAGAGACAAGGAAGTGATCCAAGACCTTTGGAGAAGCCCAGATCATGAGTGAATTCCAGATAATTGGACAGTGATAACATTTTTCTGTTGTCCAAAAACATTGTGAAGAGCTTGATAGATGTTTGGTATGATTGATCATGTGAATTAGAAACCTCATAATTGTTCCTCTAGTAAATAGTTTTGTGGGTAGAGTGTTAAATTTTGTTGTAAAGATAAAGCATTTCTTTATACAGAAAAGAGTTGTTGCAGACTTTTATTTTTAGTTATATATAAAATAATTGTTTTTTTGCACTGTTGGATGAGGGGCTGTCTAGGGCATTTTGTATTGTTTGCAGGTATTGGGTTTATTTGATGGATGTTAATTGGTAATCTGCATATGCTATCAATAGAATACCTGAGGGATTCTGAAAGAACAAAAACACCTGAGCTGAGATGCTCAAGGTTCCACCGTAGATTGATTATGGTACTGGCCATGAAGATGGTTCATTCTACTGAGGTTTGGCAGATTTTGCACCTCTGGAAATGCCTCCTTGACTTCCATGGTGAGCCACCCCATAGACATACTGCTAAAATTATGGGAATGCCTTTACAAATTAGGACTGATAATGCCCCTATATTTGACTTCAGTAAAATCAAAACAGTTTTGCATATTATGTCATAAAACATATTACCGCTATATTATGCAATCCTTCTGAACAAGCAGTTACAGAAAGATATAATCTGACATTAAAGAAATGCTGGATACATAAAAAGGAATAACAAAGATCCCCAAAGATAGACTACATCCTGCACCACTAGCTTTAAATTTTCTAATGTTAATGAGACAGGAGCAACAATGGTTGAGAGACATTGGACAATAGAAAGAACTGAATAGCTAAATTAATCCATATATTATAAAGATGTATTAACATCTGAATGGAAATCAGGACAAGTATTACACTGGGGTAGAATGTGTGCCATTATTTCCAGTGGAAATGAAAAGTTGTGGATATCATCAAAACTGAAAAAGATTAGATATAAGTCAGGAAGATCTCCTGAATACCCTGACCACTGATCTGAAAAATGTGGCTATGGAAAAAAAAGTTCTTTTAAAAAGATAGAGCCTTCTAATGATTGTAGTAAAGTACAAAAAACTAAAAGCAACAAAAATCAGCCCTGGGTAATGGAGTAAAGTTTCTTAAAAATATGACAATATGAAGTTTTGAAGAAAAACTGTTCCTGTGTGAATCTCACTTTGGCTTATTTGGAACAGTTGGCTGGCAGTCATCAGAAGATTCCAGGAAAAGATGAGAGTGATGGCCCACTACATGCCAATCACTGCAAATTTGATACAGTCTTCAAGACTTCCCATGACCTGTACAATGGCTGACAGTGCATTAGTCCTGAGAAGATTGTGATGTCCCTTTTAGAGAAAAAAAAAGTCACCTCGAAGCCAAAGTTCCAGGCGTTCAAAGTAATAGGCTGTCTCTAGGCAAAAGAGTCAGTGGACAAAACAAACTGTTGGCCTTTAACAATATCAGTGAACATCACAGTTCCTTGAAACATGAAGATCCCTATAGCATTTTTGTAGAAAATGGATTAGTGCTGAGTCACAAGACAGAATCTGACAGAGACATATACCATTCGCCTGAAAGTAAAAGCTTCAGAGAAAGACGGGACTGATTCAAGCAGCCTCACATCCCTTGAATTCTCACTCTCTGTTAGTAATGCAACATATATGAATGCAAATGAAAAACTCCTGAAGACCAGAAAGGAGAAGAAGTGGCACCTCGATGTGGCAGGGATCTCTTATGCAGGCTTAATCTCTGGAATTCATCATGTGAGTGGACCTCTCCCTCACAAAAACATTTTAAATGGGGAGAGAACGCAATTAAAATTTTCCTCTAAACAGTTCAATGCTTTTTATGATAAAGCACTGGACCTCTGTCCCTGGATGCTTGCTGGCCAGATCTGGGACAAACTTGAGAAAGGGTCATTCAGCAGGCTCAGTAGGGAGACTTTGCAGAACAGCTTCTGCCTTATTTCTCTTATTAACCCAGAGGAAGAGAAAACAACTCCTCCCTGTCCCTGCTGCGTCTTATCCTGGAGGACAAGCATCCACTTCTGCTACTGACTCAGGAGCCAAAATGGTCTCTGCTGCCACTGCCACCACTACTGCCACCATCATATACAGGCTTGGCAGGGAAGATGGTTTGGGGGGAAGGGAGTGCAGCACTGAACCACCCTGCCCACAGTGTTACAGGCCCCCTGGCACCACCAGTGCTTGCAGAATCCTGGGGCTGAGAGAGCCAGGTAGCCACAATCTCCATACTTTACGCTCTGCCTATGCCCCAGCATATTCTGGTCCTGTCAGGGCTCCTATCTGAGGACAGTAACATTAGTCCTTGGAGAGACCCCATAGATTCCGGTTGGAAGGGCCCCTTCTCACTGCTAACAACGGGGTGAGGTTTTACTTGTAAATTTCCAGAAGAAACAGACAAATCTGTCTGGGTATACCCATGTTAAAAACAGTAGCAAGCCATCTCCTGAGAGCCCCTGATGCTTCTCTGTTCTGTTTTTTTCAGGCCTGGTTTATTTTTGTTTTGGTGATCACCAGTCTATGTATGTCTTGGTTTTGTTAGTTACTGTCTGTTTCAAATGTGCAAAAAGTTTTGTGTAATGATTTGTCTGTGTGGATGATGTTTTCTGCTGTAATGTATGGATGGATATATGGGGAGCTACCAAATGGTTTTTGTGGCTGTTTTTTGTTTGTTTGTTTTTGTTTTGTTTTTTGCTTTTTTTTTTTTTCATGAAGGTAGGAGTTCTCTGTTCTGTGTTCATTTGGATCTGGTTAAAATCTGTAAAATCTGTGAAAAAAAAAAGGTAACTTAAAGCTTACAACATGGAATTGTCAGTAATCTTAGAAAAAAACACATGGAAGACTCCATTTTGGAGACTTCCATTTTGGATTGTGGACAGCATGTGTCTTGATGGCATGCGCTTTACAACCATATTGGTTGTCTTCCTACTTGGGGAAGAAGGCAGCCAATGGCTGGCATCGTTTTTTACTAGGGCTTAAGGGGACAGATTTTGTGTGACTTCACTGCCATCTTGAAGTGGCCACATTTTACTGATCAAAGAGATAAAAGTTCTCTGCGATATTTTAGATTAGGATGGATTTTTGTATGATGTTCTTCTGCCCTGAAAACAAGGTTTATAAAAGTATGATTTTTAAAACATAGGTATAGGTATGTATTATAGTATAGGTATAGGTATAGGTATAGGTATAGGTATAGGTATTAAACCTATAGGTATAGGTTTATCGTTATTAAAGCTACACCTTCATGCATCCATATATAGGAATGTACCTTGGGCTGACAGCCAGCTTTTTAGTGTAAAAGTCACTCAGATGATACTTTAAAGCTGTAAAGGGATCATGGAAAACATCTGAGGTTTGGGTAAAAGAACCTGACAGATTTAGAAATTCAGGTGTCATATAACTGCTGCTGTGCTGGAGCTGGCTTGGGTGCAGAAAGTAGGCTGTTGCCATGGGTGGGGCAGAGGAATGTGCATAACCCGAGATATAGAACATCAAATTGTTTACACTATGGGGCTTGGCTCTGCTTTTTTTTTTTGTTGTTGTTGTTTTGTTTTGTTTTTTCAGATTGTGATTATGCCATGTATTTTGTTTCCCTTGAAGGAAAAAAAAGAATTTTATTTTTGGTATTACAAGAACACACAGTTGGGAGATTTTAAGCTACTTTAAGAGAAAATTTTGGAGTTTTACAAAAAAGCGAAGGAACAGCTTTTAAGGAATTTTCATTTACAAGGCTATGGGACATTTTAACTATAAAAAATGTTTACAATGACCTAAGCAGTTTGGCAAGGAACTTGGAGCAGCAATTCTCAGTCTATGAATCACAACATTTTGGGGTTTGAAGGACCCTTTGGCAGGAATAGTCTGGGACCATCTACATATTTGATGTTTACATTTCACACCATACAGTGGGAAAAAAATTGCACTTGTAAGTTTTATGGTTGGGGGTCACTGCAGCATAGGAACTGTGTTAAAAGGATCAGAGCATTGGGAAAATTAAAGAACCACTGGCTTGAAAAAAATGTCTCTACTTACCTCAGGTCTATTCAGGTATGAAAATGAATGGTTTTCCTCTTGTCTTTGATAACTTTGTTAAGCCTTAGCTATTTTGAAAAATGAAATAGGATAAGAAATTACAATATTCTGTAATGGTACACTATAAAAAGGTCAGGAAAGGAAAGTTCCCCATATCTCTGTGAATTGTAGTTATGAGCTAAAAGTTTTATTTTGATATTAAAAGAGCTTCAATTCAAAAATTATTTTTAAGGCTACAATCTAACAGGGACAAGCTAAAAGGCTACTAGATTATAAAATGCAATTAATTGATAATTGAAACATACAAGTTAATGGTCAAGCTCTTTAATGTGCTCAAGACTATACTTGTAGCTATGCTAAATGCTAATGTACAAAAATAAGTTTTATTTGACCTCCTATATATGTTTTCTAGGTTGGGCTGGAAAAAGATATCTAGATAAACAGGCAACGTTTGTTTATCATAGAGATACTTACTAGATGGTCAATTGGTTATATATTATATAATAGTTGATAGTAATTATTATTGATTAATAATGATTGTTATTAATATCATTTATCATTGATTATTATTATATGCTATAGTCAAAAAATGCTAACTAAAATTCTTTATTATATTCAGATATATATTCATAATTATTCAGAATACTGATACAATTAATTCTAATAATAAGCTTAATTCATCTTACTGTTATATATTTTCTAGCCATGAAGAGTACTATTAATTCCAAAAGTAAACTTCATGTAGCTACCTATATGTTTTTTCAAATTTTAGTCTAAAAGACTAAAAGCTAAAAAAACCAATATATGCTTAATTAATATATAGATATACACTTAATAGATTAAAGATGTATTTGAGAGATTATGGTCCTCACATCATCCAGACATCTGTTGAATATGGCATTCGATGTTTGAGCTTTCTACAATAAACAGTGAGCATTCCTAATGGTATGCCTCCAGGTCTCCAAGATGTTAATGGGGCTCTACAATGAAATATTCACCTGGGTCGTGGTAATGCTAACCAGTGGACAAAACTGCCCTGTGTCTCACCTGCCACCAGGATCTACATAAGCTGTGGATACATTTGTTTTGGCTGTCTTTCTCTGCCTAGCCAGGGTAAGACCAGATTCCATAGTTTCTCAAAAAAAAAAAAAAGAAAAGAAAAGAAAGAAAATTCAGACCTGGGCAGCCAGAGGCCTACACTATTAATGTATGACCACTAGAGATCAAATCCTGTTCTACTTCTGTACCTCAGATGATGTCTGCCCCTGGCAGACCACAGGAGCCTCAGGGAACTACCTAGGTAACTGTCATTTTTAACTGATACATAGACCATCTAGCTTCTATAATTTATCCTTCCTCAGATCTCTGATGGCTTTGATGGGTAACTGTAGTTTTGTTAGTTTAACAGCTACAGATGACCAGCTCCTCGCACCCAAGGATGCAGCTACTTTATTCACTCAACCAATAGAGCTACTGGAGTCCCTTCTAAAAAAGAGACAGATTTGTATTGCTAACAGAATCCATATTTAAGGATAAACAGGTTTCAATTATAACTCTTCTACTGTTTCTTTGCTTTGAAAAAAATTTACATTAATTAAACTACTCATGTCTCTAGTAAATGCTTAGATTTTTAAAAGGGGGGAGGGATTAAGATCTAAGAGAAAGTATGAGGGGCTGAGAAAATGTTTTAAGGTGTATAAGAAGTGAAAGCTTAAGTGAGTTCTAAGGACCTAAAAAGGTGATTGAAAGGGAAAGAATGATTTAAAAGGATTTCAAAGATTCAAAGTTGTGGCATTAATGGAGTTCTGGATGTCTGTTCTTATAGAGTTCTGATAAGCTGGTACTACTATTAACAGTCACAAGATCAGGATTTTGGATTTTCTTTAGTTATTTTCTAGATATGGACTTGAGGTGCTTCTCAATGGCTGGGGTTGTCTCCTTCCAATTTATATATCTAAATTTCTGGATGGAAAAAAAATGTTCATGCTTTGGCCCAGAGGCATAGCTTTTGAGAGTACTTGAGGACATGACTCTATTCCAACTGTTTAACAGACACCATGGATCTCAATGTTGAAATTTACAAATGTAAGCTTCATGAACTTTAATTTCTGCCTCTAGTCTTTATCTGTCTCAGCAGATTTCCACTTGGCTATCAGACACCATCCAGGTTTCAACTGCAGACTACAAACTATTTCAACTGCTGTGTGTCCTGGACTTGTTGATAACTGATACAGACCAATCCAGCTGATGTGAGCACTCCTATCCACTCAGTTAAGTCAATGAACCAGATGTATCCCAATGCCCAAACCGCTCACTATGATGTCCCAGTTTCAGCAGGAAGCAGATTAAGAGCATATGAAGTCCCATTTCCTCAGGCTGGAATTTTAGTCAAAACAAAACTCGCTGGGACTAGGGACATAGTAACTTATATAGTGCCTATTGGCACTATAACAGTTACCTGTTGAGGCCAAATATGTGCAGATTCATTAGCTGACAATATGATAGGACACTTGAGCTGCTTTATGTAGAACACAAATTATTGTATAGCTTTAAAAAATGTTGTTTCTATAATCATTAGATGTTTACACCATGCCTTTTCAAATTTATTCATAAGCAGGTCTCCACCATTGGTGATGTGACTACTAGGACAGTTATGGCTTAATACATGGTCCTACAGTCTATTACTTCAGACACTGATGTAGACACTAGTCTTTATTAAGAGAAAAGGAGATGTTGGTGACAACCCTAACCCTAACCCAATTGTAGGACAGAGAGGAGGACATCAGCTCCTGTGCTAGGCCAGTACCCCAACCCATGGCAAATCGTGTGGCCCTTTAAAATGATGGTTCCCAGCACACTGGTGGAGCCCCGCCAGGGCAGTGCCCACTTCCTTTGTCTTTATGGAAATCTTGTTCACCAATATTGGCAATAAAGATAGGCTAAGAGCCTTTTACATACATGCCTATGGATAATTTGGCCTTTACTGACTTTACCCATCCCTCTCTGATTAACAAGCTTTAGGAAGGCTGATTGATGTGTCTTGTAAGCATAGACCAAAGCTTTGGATCTCTTCCCTTCTGCATTGCCTTACTTTCCTTATAAAAGCCCATTCCCCCCACAATAAAATGAATCTGCACCATGGAGACATTTCCCCAGAGTCTGTTTCTCAGGTTAGAGACTGTCTGCCACTCATTGCCTTGGGAACACTGCACCCATGAAAACAACACACAACAAATAATTCATAAAGGCCCAAAGATGGATCCAGATTCTGACAATACATCTACCTTTGAATATTTTTCCATGTAACCCCTCACATATCAGGAGCCTATGGTGTTTTGAATGAGAAATATCCCCTATCTACTGAACATTTTAAACACTTGATTTGCAGTTAATACTGCATTTTGGAAAGCTATGGATTATTGAGGGATAAGGAGCTTGCTTGAGGGAAGCATCATGAAAACTAGTGGAGACACCTTGCTTTGAGGGATCATTGCAATGCATTACTTCCATTTAACCCTCTCTGATTTACATTTGTAGTTGAGATAGTTCACCAGAGCTCATATTTTAAAAGCTGGGTAAAATAAAGCATGGTTGAAAATCCCTGCTCTGGTTGATAGAGAGATAGAAGAAACCCTGGGGCTTACTGACCAGAAAATCTGTTCTAATTTATGAGCCTCAGGCCAGTGAGACACTCTCAAAAACCAGGCTATATGGCACCTAAGGAATAATAGCAGAGGTTGTCTTACGACTTCCATATGTAAGCACACAAAAATATCTACTGACAAAGCACCACAAGTACACCTACACTGACAAGAATATATATGCATATACACAAAACAAAGAAAACAGAAGGATGAAACCTATATGAAAATGGACATAACTGAAGATTATGCTTTAAAAAAAAATTAACCAGGCTCAGAAAGACGAATACAACATCTCATTTATAGAACTTAAATTGAACGTGGGGGTGATATTAGAAATGTGATTCTAAGAGGAAACGTCTAGATTTTAAATGATTCCCATATGGTTATTTCAATAGAGGTGAGAACCTAGTAATGGGACATGGGTAGGGTTTGATAGATAGAATGTAGAGATATAAAGGGAGAAAGAGGAGCAATGTAACAGGGAGAATTAAATGGGGTAAGGAATGTGAGGACACAGTAGAAGAGGGAGTATAGGAAGGAATAACTCACACTAAAGTCCTTTTGAAAAGGTCATGTGGAAACCTAACACTCTAGAAATTCCTTAAATATATACATATGTACATATGAAGACCTATGAGAAATCCATATGGAATTCTATTACTTTAGAAGGTTTATAAAATTTTATACATATATAAAAAAGGCTTAGTAGAGTTACCCTACAATAAAGGGGACAACTCTCCAACTATACGTCTCATATTAGCAAATAAAAGTCTCCGCATCGATAACTGTATATTTACAATGATATTTTTATTAATTATTTGAGAATTTCATGCAATATATTTTAATTCAATCTCCCCTCAAATCTTCCCAGATCCACCTCATGTTTCTGACCCAATTTCATGTATTTTAAAAGAAAAGAAATAACAATATGGGGTCCAACTTGTCCTGCCCATATACTCTAGACACTCTTGAGTCTGAGTATACCTTGAAGCATTGTTGATCTACTCAAAGCCACACCCATAAAGAAAAATGATTCTATTTCTCCCAGCAGCTATCAATTGCCAATAGCTACTCAGGGAATGGTGGGACTTCATGCCTTCATATTTTATCTGACTTGAGTTTGCTCAGATCTTGTGCTTCTACAATATTTCTTCTCTGCCTTCCATGACAATCTCTGAGCCTTGTCAGGAGGAATGTGATATAGATTTCCATTTAGAGCTCGGATCAAACTTGTCTTTTTTTCTCTATACTTTGGCCAGTTTGGGTCCTTGTTAATGGTCATCTACTGAAAGAAGAGGCTTCTATGAAGGAGGTTGATTCATTAATCTGTCTATGTAACAATGTCACTAAGACTATAATTTTACGTTCATTTAGCATAATCATAGTATTAGGTTCTCTTCTAGAGCATATGATGTTTCTAGTCACAGATTTTTGGCTCCAATAAAGGTGTGAGACAGGAGTTCCATCTTGTGTAGTGGGCCTTTAACTCAATCAGAAAATGTTTGGTTACTGTGATAACATTCATGCTTCTGTAGTGTCTATAGACATACTTTACTAGGCTGGTTGTTATTGTAGCTCACAGAGTTTGCAGCTGAGTTACTGTGATGTTCACTTTTTCCTCTGGTAACATGTACAGTGCCTTTCATTACTATAAAAGCTAGCCTGTAAGATGAATCATGTAGGTCAGTACTAGTTTGCTTTCTCCATGAAATGTGGTTTTATTAGTAATGGGGTTTTAACATCAACTTCTGGAGGGTAATCAAGAGCAGTGGCTAACTTCAAACTGCATACTACAAGCCTCTGCTTTGTCTATAAAGTGCCAAGCATTATTTATGAACAAACTGGTTAGTCACAAAATTATGCACATCTTTCAGTGAAAGAAATTAAGTAACTGATCTCTAATGAGACAATCTCTATTAGAAGAGACTATTTGTAGTCTCAGTGGGACTATTTGCCTTTTTCTGATGAACACCTTTGTCCTAGGTTATTGTAAGACACACACACACACTTATACTTTTCACAGTATAACTAAAAATGTTGAAAACTATTCTTAAAAGTCAAATCTGAGCTATTTTTAAATAATGAAATGCAAACATTGGAAGTGTTTTCAAAATAGCAATACATGTCAGGAAGAGTGAAAAAAAAGACTATAATTTCAGCCATTTGGGAAGCTTAGGGAGAAGGATAAAGATAACAAGGGTAGACTTAGCTGAAGATAAGACTTAGTAACTTGTTGAGATACTGCCTCAAAAGAAGACACAAAACAAATTTGATGGTGACATAGTTCAGTGGTAGGGATTTCAATTCCAGTTCTGGCTATTAATTAACTGATAAAAATAAAAACTAAGACTAGAATAACTTGAATGGTGTAATCTAATAAGACTTGAAAGACAGCAGTGAGGGACATAATATAAACAACATTTATAATTTATGTTAATGCATGGTGTGCATGTATGAAATTCCCAAAGAAAAAATATATTAAAAGATAATTACAACTGTTGATATTAATGATATTCTCATGTGTAAAGATTGGAAGAAATTAAAATAAAATTCTAATCATAGGTTATTAAAATAGGAAACCTTATGGGAGTAAGAGCCATAGAGGTTGGAGGACACTTAGAGAACAAGGCCCTCTGAATCCTTTAAGCAAGGTGCATATGATCTCACAGAGACTGAAGCAGCAAGCCAGGGCCTACGTGAGTCTGTATCAGGTCCTCTGAATATGTATTATATATCAGTTTAGTGTTTTATGAGACTTCTGATTGTAAGAATAAATGAGTCTCTGACTCTTGTGCCTGCTCGTGGAACTCTTTTTCTTCGGGTGGGTTGTCATGTCCAACTTTAATATGATAGTTTTGGCTTCATTTTATTATATTTCATTTTGTCATGTTGGTTGTTGCCTCTTGGAAGCCTGCTCTTTTCAAATGAGAAACAGAATGAGGGTGGATCTGGAAGGGAGGGGAGAAGGGGAGAAACTGGGAGAGTGGAGGAAAGGGAAACTATAACCTGTAGTCATTGATTCCAGGTAAAAGCAGTTTATTCTTCTGCTAATTCAATCCCTGGTCCAGGAGGGTTTCAGTCTCTGTACAATCTAATCTTCAAGATACTAGCCCAGACCTAGAAGGCTTCAGCCTTTGTATAGTCTGGTAGAATGTTTCAGCTTCCAAGGATTACATCTGACTGCATATATTCTGACTAGCTCCTTCTGATCTCAGAGCTGTACTTAAATCAACTCACTCTCCTGGTTGGCTACAAATCCCAGGAGGCTGAGGCCCTCTTTCTGAATTATCTTTAGCTTTAGGAATGTACTGCGGACAATCCCTTTTCAAACGACCTTGACTTCCACAATTAAAGCATCAGACATTTTGAAATCCAAGACCTTTAATCATTGTTTGTCCAATTAGATAAGTGTTAGGGTCAAAATAAAACAATCAAGTCATATTGCATGAGATGTCAATTTCAGTGTCAGTTTTAGTTTCTGAAGGTTTCTATTGTTTATGATGTAATTAACACTTCTCTCAAAAAAAGACTATCTTGATTAGATTTCTGTTCTCCTACTTCCTCTGCTTATTGTCTCCCAAGCTTTTGTGTTTCTATCTATAATTTTTCATTGTTCAGCTACTTTTATCAACCTTTTTGGAGAGGAAATAGATAAAATTGCAACTGAAAATAGAGATGAGGATACTCCAGGAATCATAGTTGCAATAAGTATAATCAGGATATATAGTATGAGGAAGAAATCTATTTTCAATAAAATGAAAAAATAAAATAAAAACCAGAGACAGTAATGAAATACATGTGGCATGATGGCAGAATGAACACTATCCCAGAGAAGGGAAGGAACCAACTAGAGTTGGGTCTGATAGGCAAGAAGAGGACATTTGGAAAATGTGATGTATTGCTTAAGTTTTCTTGTCAGCTTGACACAATCTAGAGTCATTTATGAAAAAAAAAATTTCATTTCACCAGTTGTCTAGACCATATTGGCCTGTGGGTACTTCTGTGGGGCATTCTCTTTACTGCTAATTGATATAAGAGGGCCCAGCTGCCTGTGGCAACATCATTGTTAGATCAATGTGCCTGAGCTTTATAGGAAAGCTAGCTAAAAGCATAAAGGCAGGGGTACATGAGAGGTCTTGGAGGATGGAAATGGAAGTAGATACGTGATTATATTGTAATAAAAAATAATAAAAAGAATAAATAATAAAGAGTCAGACAATATGTTGTATTTCTCCATGGTTTCTGATTGAAGCTCCTGCTTTGAGTTCCTGCCCTGACATACCTCAATTAAGGATTGTTATCTGAAGTATAGACTAAAATAAAACCTTTTCTCTACCAAGTTGTTCTTTGTCATAGCAACAGGAATAATACAACAGCAGAAATTCAAACCAAAAGAGTAGAGTAGGGTGTTCTGAGATAAATCAAACCTTGTTGTGAGATAAAATTGTCAAGAATTTTATAGCTTTGGACTGGAAAATTCATTGAGTGCTCAGAGATTATTGGGATGTTGCTAATAAGACTTTAGAAAATAAAAATGCTGAGAGAAATGCATATAATGGAGGCCTGGTATATAAAGTCTGAGAGGGGAAACAAAGATCTAATTAAGCACTGCACAAAGTGTCATTTGTGTGATTTTTCAGATTAGAAATCTGAGAATACTGTCAGCTGGGGCTAACAAGTTGGTTGTAATTAATAAGAGATCAATGTCATTGAGGTATAAACTCTTATGCTTCATTGAAACAGTGGATGAATATTTCCTCAGAGTCACAACACAGAAGCAGTGCTCCAAGGTATAACAAGGCCTCACATTGAGCTGCCAGAAAAAGTTTGCAAATGTATAAGAGTCTCCCACAGGGAACTGATTCTGAAGCTTGGCATCATGTTGCTGGATTGAAGTGCTTGCACAAAGACTCTGATGAAGATGAAGCATCAGTTCCAGTGGAGATCCTAGGATTAAAAGGGACGTAGAGAGGAGCTGAAGCTTGGCACTGTGTAGCAGGATTGAAAGGGCAGGATATGCCATTTGTGAAGGTATGGTCTTACTGGCAGTAGAGATCCCAAGATATCAGAGACCATGTGACATCTGCCAGGAACAGTAGCAGGTGTGGAGTAAAACTGGCCTGAGCCTATGGTAATACAAGCTGTTTGTATATTGCAGATGGAAAAACTGGAGAAATAGAAATATCCAAGTTTTTAAAAGCCCAGAAGATCATGATTGAATCACAAATGGAAGGTGTTGTGCTACACTGCTGGTTGTGTTTTAATGTTTGTTCCCATAGCCTGCTTTTTCCCTTTGGGGAATAAAAAATATTACTTGTTGTTTATATTTTACCGGAGGCTACAGACAAGAAATTTGGATTTTTTTTTTTTTTAAAGCATTGAGCTTCTACAGCATTGGGATTTTTAAAGACTGTGGTTGAAGATGTGCTGTGTTTTATATGATGATATTAACATGAGATCTTGAGGACAAATAAAAAATAGTGGGTATAATTTAAAGGATGTTTTTGTGCATTAAGTTTGACAACAAGTAGTTTGTTCTAGATTGATTTTTATTGTCAAGATGATGCTATTAAGAGTTACATGGGACCCTTCAATTTAAGAATTGCTTCGGTCTAATGGGTTGGGTCTGTCTGTGGCCACATCTCTGAGAGATTATTTTGATTAAAGATTGATGTGGGAGGACTCAGACCACCATGGGAAGCACCATCCCTAGGCATGTGGGCCTAGGATGAATATGAAAGCTAGCTGAGAACAAGAGAAAAATTAAGCCAATAAGCAGCGTTCCTTCATGTTTCTGCTGGAGATCATGTCTTCCTTAGGGATAACCTGTTACGTGGAAATGTAAGACTCTTCCTCTCCTAAATTGCTTTTGCTCATAGTGTTTATCACAGCAACAGAAAGCCAGCTATAGCAGTAGACAAATGATAGCAAAATATATTAGCATATATGTATAAAATGGCAGAATCAAATCCATTATTGTGTAGGCTAACTTTAAAAAAATCAAATAATATTAAATTTTAAAAATTAAAATCAGGGCTCAAGAGTTGACTAAGTATTTAAGAATGTTACTCTTCTTCCAAAGAAGTCAAACAAGTTCTGTTCCCAACACAGATATTGAGTGGCCAATAACTCCAATTCCAATGATCTAATGCCCTCTTCTGGCATCTGCTGATATCTGTAAACACATGGCATACACTCACACTCACACTGACACTGACACACATACAAATAAAAATGAAAATAAATTTTAAAAAATAACTACTATTTTTATTTTATAATTTATTATATTGTATTATTAATAATAAAAACACAGGGAATAGCTTCTGACTTTTTTGCAATCATATTTGCATTTCTTATTCTGAACTACCTTTCATTTCTTTGCCACATTTTATATTGTTAATATTATGTACTATTCCAATTAAACATTTGGATTGGTAGTGTATATATATTTTTTCCAGAATGCTTTCTTCCTTTCAGCATAGTGCTTTTGAAGAGTGATCATAAGTAGTTACCTGGTTGACCATTGAGTCTCATAGTTTAATATATTCCAGGATATTACTTTTCCATAGCACAGTTAATGGTGAACACTGTTTCATAGTATTCTGTTTCAAACAAAGGATTTGAATATTCTTGTATGTATCCCCTCATGCACCTGTGCCTCATTATCTCTAGGATACAAATCTGGGCATTGTTAGGTTAAATATATACATTGTTATATTTATTAGGCAGTAACCATTTTATCAAAAGGACTTTTATCAATTTATAATTTCAATAACTGTGTAAAATTTTCATGGTTGCATGTACTTTAAGCTTTCAACTTTAAACTATGACTTGGCAATTTCTTGATTACTACTTAAGTTTCCAGTGTTGTAGTTTGTTTCTTTTGGCCTATGAAATGTCTGTCTCATAACCTTTCCCTTTTCTGACTGGGTGTTTCACTGTTTTAATATTAACTTTGACATTTTCTATTGCATACAGTATTTTTCATTTATTTCTTTAATATATTTAAATAAAGTTTTTCATTTTCTCAATAAATTCATACACATCTTTTGTGAGATTTATTCCTAATGGTTTACATTTCATTGCTACAGTAAAATATTGGTCATAATAATTATATCTCAGAGTGTTTTTTTTTTTGCTGATTCTTATACATAATAAGTATGTGGAAATTTCCTAATATTTATAATAATTGTGTAGTAGTTTCTCATTAGTTGCATATTATCCTCAATGCAGAACAAAGTGCCATTTCTTTTTCAGTCCATATATTTATTTAATCCTATTTCTGTGCTTACTTAGCTACCATTATAACTTAAAATAGAGGATTCTTTCTTCTTGTCTGGTTTTAATTAGAGTATTTCTACTATTTCACTGCTATCTATCAGTTACTTTGATATTACTGTTATAAATAAATCTGGAAAAAAGCAATTGAGAAAGAGATGATTTATTTTGGTTTATGGTTCCAGAATTCTTAATGGTGGGAAAAGCATAGCCACAGGCACTAAAAACATAGGCACAAAAGCAGAAAACTGAGTGAAAACAGTCCATCCTCATACAAGAAGCAGAAAGAGAAATGACAAGTAGAGTAAGTCTATTAAACCTAGAAGCCTACTGCTAGTGACCTATTTGCTCAAACAAGTTTCTTCCACATAAAAGTTCCATACTCTTTCCAAACAGCACTAGCAATCAAGTATTCAAATACTTGAGCCTGTAAGGGACAATTCTATTTCAAGCCAGCACATGCAGATTAAGAGTAACTTTCTCCATATATACTATTTAAGATGTTTTATTACAAAAGAAAAGAATTTTGTGTCTTTTCCCATTTTTATGAAGATAATATTGCAATTGTTGTTTACACTGATCTGTTAACATAATTCACTATATTAACGTAGTGAGGTACATTAATTTCTCAGTTGCATATCATCCCATCATTATTGGCAACAAGCCATATTAGGATTCAGTTTTATAAATAGTGGAATTTGATTGTAGACCCAGACAGTTGATTGACCAAGTGAGATCACTACCTGTAGTACACTTGGCTCTGTCCCCACAACCTATTCCTCTGAAGTCCCTTTCCACTCTCCTCCAACCTCACCTCCCTCGTTTCCTGAGACCTGAGCAAGGATTCCAGCTCCATTAAAGCACCAGTCATCCAACAAACCAGCTATAGAAGCAGCCCCCAGCACCCTCACAGCACACCTCATTTGAAGAACTAGATCAGACCAGGCCAACCAGCCAGAAGAACAGCACAGGGCAGGACAAACAATCAAAAGAACAGTAATCAAATCCTAGCCCCCAACAAAAGCAGAGAGGTTCTGCTGAACCAGAGGACAAATAGGCCAGCAGAGCTTCAGCCCTCAACTCAAGTGGAGACCTCTAGCTTGACAAGAGGCCACAAAGAACAGAAGAGGAGAAACTAAGGAAGAAAAAAAAATATCGAGGAACAAATCATTCATCGAATAATGACAAACACAGGAATTTCACACCTAAACCTAAAATTACCCCAATCCCAGATGCCTAAACACCAATGTAAGAGCATAATAAATAACAACCAGAGCAATATGTCACCACCAAAACTCAACTATCCTACTACCACTAGCCCTGAGCACCATGACACAGTCACAGCACAAGAAAAATATCTCAAAACCAAATTTATGAAGAAAATAGAGACCCTTAAAGAAGAAAGGAATAAATTCCTCAAATAAATAGATAAAAAGGCAAACAGGACAATAGGAGGAATTGAGTAAATTCAATAAATAAAAATAAAACAGGAAAACACATACAAAAAATGAATAAATCCCTTACAGAAAGTCAAGAAAAAATAAGCAAACAATTAAAGGAAATGAACAAAACTGTTCAAGACCTGAAAATGGAAATGTTAGTCATAAAGGAAACAAAAACAGAGGCAATTTTGAAAATGAAAGGTCTAGAAAGGTGATCAGGAACTACTGAGACAAGGTACAGCAATAGAATACAAGAGACGGGAGAGAGAATTTCAGGAGTCAAAGATACTATAGAAGAATTGGAGACATAAGTAAAAGAAAAATGTTAAATCCAAAAAAAGAAAAAATCCCTCACATAAAATATCCAGGAAATCAGAGACACTATGAAAATACCAAACCTAAGAACAATAGGATAGAAGAAGGAGAAGAACCTCAAAGGACCAGAAAATTTTTTCAACAAATGATAGAAGAAAAATTTCCAAATATAAAGAAGGAGATAGTCATTAATGCACAAAAAGCATACAGAATACCAAATAGACTGGATCAGAAAAGAAAATCCCCTAGCCACTTAATAATCAAACCACTAAATGTGGTCTTTTGTGAGTGTAGGGGATTCTTGAGACGGTGAGTGGTGTAGAGTTACTAACCCAAGAAACTCACCTACCTCAAGACCCAGCTATGCCACTTCTAGGCATATATCCTAAAATGTTCCATCCTACCAGAAGGATGCTTGCTCAACTATGTTCATAGCAGCTTTGTTTATAATAGCCAGAAATTGGAATCAACCTAGATGCCCCTCAGCTGAAGAATGGATAAAGAAATTTTAGTATATTTACACAATGGAGTATTACTAAGTTATTTTAAAAAATGGGAACATGAACTTTGCGGGAAAATGGGTGGAACTAGAAAAAAAATCATCCTCAGTGAAGGAACCTAGTCCCAGAAAGACAAGCATGGCATGTACTTCCTTTTATGTGGATACTAACTGCTAACCAAAGGAGTAAGGTACATAGAAAAACTAAGCAAGAAGAAGGATCCCAGTTGGAACACAGGAATCTCCCTGGGAGTATGGAAATTGAACAGAGGGTGCAGGTGGGTTGGGGAGGATGGGAATGAGAAAAAAGAGGATCAGGAGGGGAGGATGGATGGAGGGCCAAAATATGTGGAGAGACTACAAGAATTCAGAGACAATTAGGGGGCCATTGGGAGACCTAGTGTAATGGAAACTCACAAGAATCTATGAGGGACACCCTAGCAAGGATCCATAGTAATTGGGGATTTTGAGCCTGAACTGACCATCTCCATGGCCAGGCAAAGTTTCCAATGATGAGGCTGGGACACAATCCCAGCCACAAATACACGCAAGGAGGCCATTAAAATGTAACCATCTTATATTATATAACTTATGGCCTAGGCTCTCTACAAGATCCTCATTGACAATGGAAAGGCAGAACTGTATTCCAAAGGAGGGAGCCCCTACCTCAAACTGCAGGTCAGGCCAGGAACTAGGGACTGGATAACACAGTTACAATTTCTAATGATGCCATCCTCTGCTCATAGATCAGTACCTAACCCAGTTCTTACCAGAGGGGCCCCCTCCAGTATCTGAGAGGAGCATGTGGAGGCACCCAGTGCAAAACATCATGCAGAGATCTGGAAGAGGAAGAGGAAGGATGGTGGAAACCAGAGGGGCTGAGGACACCAGGAGAACAAGCCAACTGACTAGCACTTTTAGAGACTGAAACCATAGAAATGGAACCTGTAGGATCACCTAAATTCATCTCATGATTGTCTGGATTAGTGTCTTTGAAAAACTCTTAAAGGCTGAAGTGAGGGTGTCTCTGACTATTTTACCAGCCCTCGAGACCCTTTTTCTCCTTCTGGGATGCCTGGCCCATCCTTGATGTAGGGATTGGTGCCTGGCCTCTTTCCATCCTGCTATGCCATGCCCTGATTGTGTGGTAAGCCTGCGGGAGGCGGGGTGGGGGGCGACAGTTCTTTTCTGGGGAAAAGGGAGGATGCTTGTGGGTGGTGATGGAGTTGGACCTGAGGAAGATGGGCGGAGCTAGGTGTGTGGAGGAAGAGGAGAATGAGTGTCCTGTAAGTTGTATGAGAGAAGAAAAATTAAAAAAAAAAAATAACAAAAGCAACTTTTGATAAAATATATTCTAAATTGCTTATAAAAATAAATAAATGGTGGATTTTGATTGGTAACTAATTGGTAGGATTTTTTTTTTTACTTCTGAATTTACATAATAGTCCTGTTTGTCATTTTCCTTTCATTAACTGTCCCTTCAGCTATCTGACACTGACTAAATTCATGAATTAATAGAATTGAGAAATGTTCTTCATTCCACTGCTGTAACAGTCTGTACATGGCAGTACTGTAGGCATCTGTTACTTGAATATTTGGCATAATGTGCCTGTTACTCGAGTTTTTCTATTTGGTGTTCATAAGATGACAACAGTTACAAGACAATTGCAAGTAACTGTTTAAAGTGTGTTTCAACATATTAAGTAAAGCTATTTTTACGTTCTAATGTCCGAAGTCAGAATTTTTGTGTTATATTTCCCTAACAAATCATACTTTTTACTCAATTATTCAAAATAAATGGCTATAATATAAGGTTATATTTTAGTGGCCTCCTTGTGTGCATTTACTATTTATTCTGCCCTTTATCTTTCTTGGTAATGTTTTTTCTGGTTAATTTTGCATTTGTGCTGTTGTGTTTGTTCCAATTTTGTAACTGAGTTCATGTTTTTCAGCCATTTTTTCACAGTATATCACAGAGTATTGTTTTAGCCTTATCCAATAGCTTTTGATATCATAGGCTTTCCTTTATACTATTCTGTTGCGATTATAGAAAATTCATAATTTCCATGACAGTTTCTTATTTGAGTCATACAGAAGTGTGTTAATTGCAGATATGTGAAATTTCTTTCCCAGAGGTTGAATTATTTCCTGATAAACTATTTCATGGAGAATATAACACATCAAAGGCACTGGTTATGACTGTGGGGTATGATGGAAGCTCCATCTTGTGTATGCAAAGTCTTTGACTTGTTCCAAGCAATAACAAAGCCTAGAAAACTTAGGGTCGGAAATTTTACTTGCTTTCATTTTGTTTTACTTTTAATCTTTATTTTGTTTTCAACACTTATAGTTCCTTATTTTGTTACAATGCTTAATGTATTAAAACGTGTCTTGCAGCAGGATATTTTCAGCAGATTTGGTCACACAGCCAAGAATAAAAACTTAAAACAAACGAGAAGGCAGTGGCCCATGCTTTCAATCCCAGCACTTGGGAGACAGAGGTAGGCGGATTTCTGTGAGTTCAAGGCCAGTCTGAACTACAGAGTGAGTTCCAGAATGGCAAGGGTTGTTACACAGAGAAACTCTGTCTCAAAAAAGGAAAAAAATTTAAAACAGATGTTCATGTGCATTTAGTAAACTGGAAAAAGTGGGGATCTTAAAGATTCCTCAATTCAACCCTTTTATAGAAAACATGAATATAAAGAGAATATGAATTTGTAAATAAAGCCTTCATGGAGTGAAATATATATATATTCAAAAAAAGTCTATGGATGATACTTACTCTTTTTGCCCTTTATGTATCCTTTATTATATGTAGAATGCATCTTAGATGCTGAAAGTTGGTCTTTTCTTCCAGGATGTGTATGCTTAGACGTTAAAATGTTACTTAACTATACATTTTCTTATAGGTGAAGGAATCAAAATAACATAGACATTCACATATGGGAAGAATCAATAAAGATGCATAATTTGGAACATTATCAAAATATAATTGGAGGATATTGAAGGATGGCTCAGTAATTAAAAGCATTGGCTTCTCTTCCAGAGGTCCTGGATTCCCAGCACCTGTATGTCAGTTCACTGCTGCCTATCACTGTCTGTAGTGTCACAGGATCTGAATCCCTCTTTGGATGTGCAGACAAAAGACATAAATGAACAAAAGACATATAAATAAATAAATATAGAAAAAGAAAGAAAGGAAGAAACTTAAGCCTATAATTTTGAAAAACAGGTAGGCTGATTTCATATCTTCTCTTCTCTCTCTGTTCCTCCAGTTCCAGTCCCCCAGTGTCATAGTCAGCTCCACAGCAGGACACCCTTGACAGCACCCTCTGCCCCACGCTGGCATTGCTCCCACCTCCCAGAGATCCCACAGATGCTCCCAATTCTAACCTTCTTCCACCCATTTGTTGCTTTTTCTGAGATTGCCAACCACAGCACCTTGCTAACTCAGGGCCTCTCCTTCCAAAGAAACAAGTACGCTGGAGGATACCCACACTTTTTCTGCTGCTACTGAGACCAACGCACAGTAAATTTCTTCCCGAGCTCTGTAACAGAAAGCCTACTGCAGTCTCTGTTTCCTCTTGACCATACCCCTAATGGAGCACAAAGATCTTTTCCCCAAAGCCTCCTTCCACCCAACTTATCCAATTATCCCAGGTACAACACCAGAATTCATTCACTGGGAGCACAGCAGCCTAGCAAATTAGGGAAACAACCCCCAACTCCAGAAGACAACCACAAGCTAGCCCACAGAATATGCCTTCCAGAAAAACAGGTAGGCTGACCTCAGACCTTTTCTCTCTGTGTTCTCTCAGATCTAATCCCCTAGTCTCATCGCCAGTTCTGCAACAAAACACCCTTCTCGATATTCACTGCTCCTTTTGCTCCTATCTCCTTTGGACCCAACAGATATTCCTCTTCTTATCTCCCTGCCCCACTGGTTGCTCTTTCCTAGCCCCCAAACCTAGCAGGCTGCCCATGCTATTCTACAAGCCATACCTGCCAGAAAAACAGAGAGGCTGTCTACAGACCTTCTCTGTCTGTGTTCCCTCAGATCCAATCACCCAGTCTCATTCCTAGATCTGCAGCAGAAAACATTTGAGAGCCTATGTGCAAGCTTGCTACCATACCCTGTGGGTCCCACAGATCTTCCCTTTTCTAATCTCGACCCCCCCACCTCAACTTGTTGTTTTGTTCCAGACTCCAAACCTAGCAGGTAACCACTGCTCACCCAAGGGCTTCTCCTCCCAGGACAGCAAGTGGACTAAAGGCAGAACCACACTTCTCTTACTGTTCCTGAGATCCAACCAACCCAGTTTCTCTCAAAGCTCTATGACAAGAAATCTGCTATAGTCTCCTTTTCCTTTCTGACTCCATTCCAAGAGATGACAAAGACATTCTCCTTCAACTTTCACCACTGATATGGGGAGGCCAAATCAGGGGACCTCCTGAAATATCATTTTAGCTACTATCTGAGAAGTTATGGTCCAGACAGGGAATGCTTCTACCCACCAGAAAAATATGTCTATAAAAACTAGCAAATACATTTATCCTCCCCCATCAGGCCACATCTTGGTGAAGTCAGTTTTCCTATAGTCCGCTGGGGTACTGGTATCTCATTAAGAGCTCTCTGTTTTAGATTCACTTGAGCACAAAACTGGCATACAACTGAGATATCCCACACTAAGCTGTCCAGTCTAGGTATAACATAAGCTAGTCTAAGGAACTCAGAAAATTTTGTGGACCTTAGATGAGAAGCTTGGTGAAGGGTCATTGCCAAATTGCTTCAGGAGGGTCAAGATTTCTTTAATGTGACTTTTCTAAGTCCTAAGAAACCCTCTTTTTTCTTATCATCCTATGAAATATACAGTAGTAAAAACAGCAATTATCCATGTTGACAATGATGGAGTTTCCTTTGCTCATCTGAAAGCCTAGGTCAGATCAATCAGTTCTGCTCTCTAGGCTGAGGTACCTGGCTTGGGTCCAATTTTTTTGTTTGTTTGTTTTTGTTTTTGTTTTAGTTAAAGTAGTTATTTCAGCTCCCATGTACCTGATTTCATCTTTTTATCATGGGACAGTTATGGATGAGCACCTGTATCATCAAGCAAGAGGGTAACTGAATTGATGTCAGTGGGTTTCTCAAACCAGATTTGAGGGTGAGCCAGGAGTAGAACCTGGTGCTGGGTCACTGTCATTAGAGAGCCAATATTCTGTAGTTTCTCAGAGAAGGGACCCAGCTGCAACATGGGGTACTGTGAGTATAAGATCTTGACCCACAGTTTACTTGTGTGCTTTCTTTTATTAAACTAGCAGTAACCACTCTGCTCTTAGACAGGTGGGTCATCTTGTGGCAACAAGGTATAATAGTTTGGACAGGTACATCAAAAGGTGTTTGAATTGCCTCCAAATTTGGGTTAAAACCCATTTTGCCTTTTGTTTCATAAACAAACAGATGAAGAGGTTTTGAGATATCTGGAAGTTTTAGAGTTCAAGATGAAATCAGGAAATCAGAGCTGTTTTTAAAACCACAAATGCCTTTTGTTTAGTCTCAGTCCAGATTAGGGACTTAGTGTCATCCTTTTGTGTTGGTGTATAGATGCCTTGTCATTTTCACAAACTCTGGTATCCAGAGGCAGTAATATCAGCTGTAATTAGGAATGCTTAAATCTGTCTCTTAGTCTTTGGAGTTGGGATCTTAAGGAAGGCAGCAATCCTACTCTGAGAGGTTCCTTTTGACTCCCTTCAGTTTGTAGCCTTTTACAAAATGTGGCTTTCTTAGTCAACATTTTGTAGCCCAAGATCTGTAATTCTTGCAACAGTTCATTAGTAGTCCTTTTATAATCTATATTTCCCAGGAATCCTCTGACAGGAAGACAGGCAATATGTATTTGGTGTCTTTAAATATTGGGGCAACCTAGTCCAAGTAAGTTTCTCTTTATAACTTCCCATTGGGTCTGTCCATTAAGAAGTTTACAGGCAAAAGTAGATGGACTTACCTCTGCCAATGGGAAACTGAAGAATGCATCTTTATGTCCAAGACAGTATATAACTGTTTCTTTGGGAGAATCAGATTCATGAAAATCAGAGGTCCCAGGTTTCTTTATAGGCAGAAATGGCATATGCCAGGTGACTGGCAGGGTGATAGGATGCTAGTCTCTTTAAGTAAGGCAATATGGGATGCAATTTGCCTTTTGTTTCTACAGTCATTGGGTATTGTTTAGGCTGGATGAAGGTAGCTGAACTGGTTAGCTGAACAATTATAGGAGCTTGTGTTGGGCCAGTCCAGGGGATTGGTTTCACCCCATACCCCAGGTATCTTTGTTGTTCACCTAAGAGATGGTACAACTATATTTTTTGATAGGAGACAGAACTTTCAGCTAGGAGATATTCTTTTCACCAAAATTTTGCTGGGTATCTGTAAGTCTTAAGTCTCATCATCAGACAAAGTAACAGTGGCTTTAATTTATCCAACAGATCTTGTCCCAATCAGTTTTGTTGTTGTTATTGCTGTTAAACACCTTTGAGCTACCTCCAGCAACTGGGACCTACTTATGTCTTTCATTTTTTTAAATATCTGGGATCAACTGTGTGACAAAGGAAATCTTTTTAGCAACTGTCTTTATTCTTTCTAAAAATTACCTAGAGAAACTTGGTTAAAGTCTCCTTAATGAGTGTTGGACAGAGGGAAATCTGATCTGTCTGGATTTCATTGCCTGCCAGCAATCTCCCTGTCTGGCCCAGGGTAATTTTTCTACTTTTTTCAGAGGATGCTGAATCTGATGGATCACAGATTAAAACAAAGACATAAATTATGAAAGAGAAAGGAGTGGAACTTCCTTTTTTCTTTCAGGTTTAGTCCAGGGGAACTTTTCCCTTTCTCCAGGGTCACTCAGAACAGGCACAGAACAAAGAGACTGCTCACTTGGGGGAACTACTTTCTACTCCCTGTGTGCATTTTGCTGAGATGCTTAGATAGCAGGAAGTCCTGAATGAGAGGCCCAGCTCCTCCCCACCTCTACTCAAAGATTAACCTTGACCATGAGCAGGAGTCAAACAAACATTCCTGTTTCCAGAATGGAACAGCTGGAGGTATTTGTGTCCTGACAGACAGTCTCTAAGTGTCCTGACAGAGCCAAAAGGGTTTGGTCCCCAACAGGATGGAGCACAGGGGATCCTCACACAAGAGAAACCCATTGTCCAATACAGGGAAACAACACTGACAGAAACACATAGAAAGATCACATAGAAACACAAACAGATCCGATTACAGAGACACACAGTAAGGACAACTAGGGTGGCTACCACATTCATGCACCTGAACAGAGGGAATCCTTCTATGCTTCACAGGACCCAGGACACTTGGATCAGCAGTTGTGTCTGATCTCTCCTATGTGTTCAAAGTAACCAGACTTACTTCTTGAGGTAACAGACTAGGCTACGTTCTAATTTGTTTCTTTTTTGGGTTGCTATGTCAGAAGCATTAGGTAGCAAATGATCAAAGGAGCCCTGGGGTCCTGGAACATCTCAGGTTGCCCACACCCTAGAAGTACTCTGACCACCACTCTCTTCCTCACGTCCTGGGAATCTGAGAGTCTCAGTATCTCAAGGAACAGTCTCTGGAATCTCCATGGAAACTCCAGAAATTTTGTAGGGGTATTCACCAGAAAAGGCTACTAGTACATGGATTTAAGCCAATAGAAAGTCTTTGTTAGCTGGCCAGTAACTACATTGGGTGTTTGGGATTCCAGTGTAGCCCCAAGTTTTTCTGAGGTTGAGCTTTTAAACACAAAGTCCATATTTAGGTTGACATACTTCAGCTAAGTCAGAAACAGAACTACAGAAGCTAAAAAGGAAGGTTAGTACATTTTGGAGATTTCCCAGAATTATACGGACTTTGATCGGTTAGGCCTTTGTTTTAGTTTTGGCAGATAGTACTGTCTACTTGTTGAGTTTTAAAGCCTGAATGGCCCTTCCATCATAGAGTCAGTTATGCTAAGGTTTCAGGTCCTACTAATGTTTGGGGACTTATTATAGTAAGCACACTACATACTAATCAAAAAAAGAAATTAACCAAGAACACATTTCAATTCTTAACATCTATACCCCAAACATAAGGGCACCCAACTTTATAAAAGAAACACTAGTATGTCTTAAATTACATATTGAGTCCACACACCACTGTCATCAATGAACAGGTCATCCTGATGAAAACTAAACAAAGAAATGCTGAAGCTAACAGACTTTATAAACTAAATAGACCTAATGAACATTTACAGAACATTTCGCCTAAACACAGAAGAATATATCTTCTTCACTGTACCACATAGAACTTTCTCCAAAGTTTACACAAAGCAAGTCTCAACAGATACAAAAAATTAAAATAACTCCTTGCATCTTATCTGACTACCACAGATTAAAGCTAGATATTAACAACAAAGAAACAATAGAAAGCTTACTTCCTGATGGAAACTGAACAAATCCCCACTAAATGAAAGGTGGGTAAAACAGAAATAAACAAAGAAATTAAAGACTTTCTAGACTTCAATGAAGATGAAGACGCAGAATATCCAAAGTTTTGGAACACAATGAAAGAGGTTCTAAGAGGCAAGCTCATAGAACTAATTGCCTACATAAAAAAAAATAATAATAATAATAAAATAAACTAGAGAAATATCAGACTAGAAACTTAGCTTTAGAACAAAAAGAAGTAATCACACCTAGATGGCATGAAATAATCAAACTGAGGGTTGAAATAAATATAATAGAAACAAAGAGCACTATAAAAAGAGTTAAGAATTGGTTAAAGAATTGGTTCTTTGAGAAAATCAACAAGATAGACAAACCCTTATACAAACTAACTAACAGGCAGAGAAACAATATCCAAATTAAGAAGATCAGAAATAGAAAGGAGACATAACAACAGGCACCAAGGAAATCCAAATGATTATAAGGACATATTTAAAAATCTTTACTCCAGCAAATTGGAAAATCAAAAAGAAATTGATAATTTCCTTGATAGGTACCACTTACCAAAGTTAAATCAAGAACCATATAAACAATTTAAATAAACTTATAACCCCTAGTGAAATACAAGCATCATTAAAAGCAGCCCCCCCCAACAAAATCCTAGGACCAGAGAGTTTTAGCTATGAATTCTATCAGACTTTCAAAGAAAAGTTAATGTCAGTGCTCTTCAAATAATTCCGCAAAGTAGAAAAAGAAGGAACATGGCCTAATTTATTTTATTAGGTCATTCTTACCTTGATAATAAAGAAAGAAAGAGAAATACAGATAAATGTTTCTTATGAACAAAAATGTATAAATATTCAATAAAATATTGCAACTGAATCCAGGAACACAGAAAACAAAAGTCATCTGCCATAATCAAGTAGGATTTATCCCAGAGAGGGAGGGATGGGTGGTTCAATATATGAAAATAAATAAATGTAATCCACAATATAAAAAAACTGAAAGGAACAAAACATATCATTGACTCATTATATGCAGGAAAAGGCTTTGACAAAATCCAACACACTTTTGTGAGAGATCAGGAGGGACATCCCTAACATGATATAGGCAATTTACAGCAAGTCTATATTCAACATCAAAATAAATGGAAAGAAAATTAAAGCAATTCCACTAAAATCAAGAACAAAACAAGACTATCCACAGTCTTCATATCTAGTTATATCTAGAAAAATAAGCCAATGGAAGGAGATCAAAAGGATGCACTTTGGAAAGAAAAGAAGTCAAGTATCTTTATTTACACATGATGTGATAGTATACATAAGTATCCCTAAAAATTCCAACAGGAAACAGCTACAGCTGATAAACACTTCCAGCAATGTAGCAGGATACAAAATTAATTAAAAAAAATAGTCCTCCTATATACAAATGACAAATGGACTATGAAAGAAATTAGGGAAATAATACCTTTCAAGATAGCCTCAAATAATATAAAATATCTTGGGGTAACTCCAACCAAGCATGTGGAAAATTTGTAGTTTTTCAAGTCTTTCAAGAAAGAAATTGAAGAACATATCAGAAGATGGAAAGATGCCCCGTGCTCATGGATTGGTAGGATTAAAGTTGTAGAAATGGCCATCCTAACAAAAAAATCTACAGATTCAATGCAGTCTCATCAAAATCCCAACATAATTCTTCACAGATCTTGAAAACACAATTCTCAGCTGTGTATTGAAAAAGTCAGAATAACTAAAACTATCCTGAATGATAACAGAATTTCTTGAGATCTCACCATTCCCAGTTTCAAACTGTACTACAATGCTATAATAATAAAATCTACATCACATTGGAATAAAAATAGATACTTTGATCAATGAAATTGAATTGAAGACACAAACACCTATGGATACCTGATTTTGTTGTTGTTGCTGTTATTTTTTGCTTGTTTGTTTTAATAAAGAAGTGTTAAAATAACATTATTGCGCTTAATGGAGAGTCCAGCATTGAACTTTCCAATGCTTTTTATTAATCACAAACTATGTCAAATCTCAGGGAATTCTATACCCAAGCAGCTAGCTAGAGAGCTCACTCCAAAGCTTCTTCACCCATCCTCTCCTATCTGTACTTCTTCAAGGTTCAGCTCCTACTCCTTCTCCACCTCCTACTCCCTGCTCCCTCCTTGCTCCACCCCCCAATCCCCAGGTGTTTTTCTTCCTGTTTTCACACAGACCCTCAATCAACAAATAACAGGAACCTCCTGTTGGGGATGGAAGCTGGTGATGGCACAGAGGTGCAAGCAAGTAAACTTGAGACTAATCTTAGCTAAGATATTATCCACAACTAAGCATACCACAACAAAGAAGCCATAAATGTGTGTGTGTGGGGGGGGGGAGACAGACCCCTACCATTTTCAACAAATGGTGCAAGTCAAAATAAATGTCTTCATCTAGGAAAAAGCAATAGTTCCATACTTATCACCCTGCACAAAACTGAAGTTCAAGTGGATCAAAAACCTCAACATAAAACAAGATATATTGAACCTGATAGAAGAACAAGTGGGGAATATTCTTGATGGCATTTGCACAAGAGAAAACTTTCTTAACATGACACTGATAGAACAGGCAGTAAGATCAACAATTAATAAATGGGTCCTCAGGAAAATAAAAAACATCTGGAGGCAAATGACACTGTCGATCAGGCAAAGTGTTGGCCTATTAAATAGAAAATATTTTTACTAACTCCACATCCAATAGAAGACTAATATCCAAAATATATAAATAACTCAAGAAACTAAACATCAAAAAATCAAATAATCCAATTTAAAAATGAATACAGACAACAGATGGTTCTGAATAGAGGAAACTCAAATGGCTAAGAAATGTGTTCAATATTCTTAGCCATCAGGGAAAGCAAATCCAAACTACTTTGAGATTCCATCTTATACCTGTCAAAATGGCTAAGATCAACAAAACCAGTGAGAGCACATGCTTGGTAGGATGTGGAGCAAGGGGAGCATTCTTCCATTGCTGGTGGGAGTGAAAACTTGTACAGGCACCATGGAAATCAATATGATAGTTCCTCAAAGAATTTGGAATAGATCTCCATCAAGACAAAGCTATTCTACTCCTGGGCATGTACACAAAAGATTTTCCATCCTACCACAAGGATGGAAAGAACATATTCAACTATTCATTGCAGCTTAATTCATAGTAGCCAGAAACTGAAAACAATCTTGAAGTCCCTCAACAGAAAAAATAGATAGATAAATCATGCTACATTTACACAATGAAATTTAGTTAGCTCTTTAAAAAGTAAGTAAAATCATGAAATTTGCAGAGACATGGACGGAACTAGAAAAAAAAATCATACTGAATAAGGTAACACAGACAAGAAAGATAAGTATGGTATGTATTCACTTATAAGTGGATATTAACCTTTACGTAAATGATAACCAAGTTACAATCCATAATCCATAATCTCCCAGAGAGGTTAGGTAAAGAAGAGGTGTCTGGGAGGGATCCATGAGTCTGTTTTGGAGGGAGGAGTAGGTTTTATGGGTAGATTGGAAGCAGGTGGAGAGGGCACCAGGGGGATCAGGAGGAGGACAAAGATGAGGTGGATGGAGAGACAGCAGGCAGCCTGCTGGACTTGGCAGGCTTTTAGGGGGTGGTATGGAAACCTAGTACAGGAGAAACTGCCAGAAACCTATGAAGGTGATTCTAATGAGAATTCCTAGGATTGGGGGATGCTGAGTCCCAAATGACCATCTCTTTCGGCCAAGTGAGGTGTTCAGTGGTGGCACTGGGTTACATTCAGTTGAGGTTTTGGCTAAGAGAGTCTTATGGAAATCCTCAAAGAATTCAGGCAGTTTCTAAGACAATGAGTTACTCTCTGAAACCTGACAGTTGGGCCCCATTGCCAAAGAAAACAGCAACATAGCTCATTGAACATGGAGAATTTGAGCTGCTGCTTATATGGAACCTTCGATCCTACATTCTAGTCTCTTTGGTGTGGTAAGGTACTCTGCAGGCTATGGAAATAGAAATGTGGACACCAACATAGCAACGAAAACTTTGACCTGCAATCTGTCCTCCCTGAAAACTATGCTACAGCAATGGTGGCACAGAATTTGTGGGAATAAGCCAACCAATGTCTGATTTTACTTAAGGCCCACTCATCATGAAGAAACCTACACTGGATGCTGCAAGGGTAATCAGGAACCAGAAACTATATAACCCAGAGACCTGGGGTAAAAACCAAAAACTGCTGGTCAAAAACAAAAAACAAAAAAAACAAAACAACAAAAAACAAACAAATTAAAAACAAAGCAAAACCAGAAAACAAAAACCAGAAGTATCATTAAAATGACTCATAATGGTATTCTGCTATACTCATAAATCTGTGCCTCATACAGTCATCATCAGAGAAGCTTCCTTCAGCAGCAGATAGGAACAGATGTAGAACCTCACAACCAGACATTATGCAGAAAGAGTCTAAATGGGAAGTCTCCACTACCCTCCCTCCTCAGAGCTCAGGGAATCTCCTGGAGATTGTAAGAGCCAGAGAGGATGATGTCACCAGTAAAAGGCCCTTTGAATAGGGTGCACATGAGCTCACAGAGACTGAAGCAGCAAGCACAGGGTCTACATGGATCTGATTGAAGTCCTCTGTATATATTATAGCTATTAGCTTAGTGTTTTTATGGGACTCCTGACTTTGAGAATGATTTGGTTTCTGACTCTTCTGTCTGCTCTTGGGACTTTTTTCCTCCTGTTGGTTTGCCTTGTCCAACTTCAGTATGGTAGTTTTTCTTCTTATTAAGTTTTATTTTGTCAGGTTTGGTTTTTATCTCTTAGAACCCTGTTTGTTTTTTTGTTTTGTTTTTTTTCTAATGGAGGACATAAAGAAAGTAGATTTGATAGGAGGGGAGGTGGGGAGTAGCTGAAAAGAGTAGAGGGAGGGGAAACTACAATCATGATATATTGTATGAGAGAAGAATCTATTTTCAATAAAAGAAAAAGTTTCAATAATTGAAAAGTAAAATAATAAATCCATGGATAAAATTTGCATCCTAAACATGTCCACACAGTGTTATATAGATCCAAGAAGGGAACTCAGTTTGTGATTTCAAGAGAAGAAAAAAACAAAGATGGAAACCTTATACTTTGCTGGAATAAAAATGCCCTTATTCTGAAAATAGACCAGTTGTAAAGAAATTAGATCAACTTATTATAAGATAACCATATTGAGTCACATGTATAGCCTTACACAATATTACATAAGCTGAAACATTTGTCCTGGATAAAAGCACAAACAAAAGAATATAAATCAGTTGGAAAATATTAAAATGTGCAATAGAAATCCTAGACAAGGATTTCTACAGTACTTTATATACAGTTTGCATGAAGCAAGCCAGGCATCTTTTGTAGGAATTTTTATGTGATTTATCTAGCACTCTCATTGGGTGAGTTTTAAAATTCCTATTCTGCCTTATGATATTCATGTAGATATTCCTAGTAAATATACGTAGGCCACAGTAAAAGAACCATAATTAGTTTGTTTGGCAGCAGAAGTTACTATCAAAGTTATAATCAGACGTTCACACACAGAAGTAAAAGATGTATAACAAAATTATATTAAATTCTCAATCATAACGATCCTAAAAATATTTAATGTATTATATTGTATGAACAAATCAAATACAAGTACTAAGTGGTTTTATGTAAGATGTCAATAGAATGACATTTATGTAAACCCAGGAATGCGAATTGGAGAAAGATTGATAAATTGGTATTAAGTTACAGTTTGAAAAAACTAAGATCTGGTGTGCTATTGCATTAATAGGTGGCAATAAATGCCAATAATATACTGTATGTTTCAAAGATCTAAAACCATTTTGAATGTTTTCACCACAAAGAAATTACTAACATGTTTTAGGAGATTGGTGTGTTTAACCTTATTGAAGGACTATATGATATTTTGGGTTATCTATATGTTGCATAGTAGACACATTAAAATATTTAATTCTTATTTTATGTATCCTTTTAAAATTCATCAAGATGTATTCGGACAAGAAATGAAGCACATGTGATTAAAAAGTATTAAACCTTTTTATCTCTAGCGGTATAGCTATCAGTCCTGGTTGCTCACTTAACAGTATCTAGCAACACCCAGGACACAAACTTCTGTGCATATCTGTGAGGGCATTTCTAGCTTAGGTTTATTGAGATTGAAAGACTCACATGAAATGTAAGTGGTGCCATCCATTGGCTTCTGGTCTGTACTGGCTAACAATGAGAGTGAGACTGAGCAGAAGCATTCATTGCTCTATGCTTCCTGATTGAGGGTACAATGCGACCAGCTGCCTCAAGCTACAGCCACCGTGACTTCCCACCTGGGGAAGAGTGGGACTTCAATGTGTAAGCTAAAATAAACACTCTCTTCTTTGAATTGCTTTTGTCACATATTTTGCTAAAGCAGTGAGCAAAATAACTGATACAAGTGAGTTGGTGATTTGGGCAGAGTGAAAGCTAACTAAAACAGCATGATACCAGCAAGATAACTCACCGAGTGGAGGCAGGCCTAGATGCCTGAGGTTCATTCCAGGCCTCACAAGGTGGCAGGAGACAAGGACTCTGAAGAGATGTCCTCTGACCATCACATATTCAAAGAATCATCCTCAAACACACATTTACTTACAATAAATAAAATAAAATAAATTTATGAGAAGCTAAAGGCTCTTCTGAAAATGATAAAAAAAAAATTATATAAATAAGATATAGACATCACTAGCTCTAGAAAGGCCCAAATCTGAGAAAAAATGAAAAAAAATTAGGGGAAAATTAATAAAATTCTAAAAATTGTATCTATGAACAAGAATAGAAGAACTAATAACTTGTTTTATGGTCATAAAAAACGACTTGCCTTAATGGAGACACAGGGAATAATTTGAGAATAAAATTAAGAGGAAAAAACTAAAGTTTTTATTTTAGTGACAGAGTTATAAAACTGTACGGTGATGAATTTAAGGATCATTAATCCTTAAACACTCACTAAGTTATTTTTTTCAGTTGCATTTCAAATGTGTTCTTTCAGACCCTAAAGTAGGTTGGGATTCACTGAAGTAACCAAATAGTCATCTAGGCTCAATTTTAAAAATGTTAACAAAAACAGATAATAGGCAAATACTTATCTTTGAGGCGTTAAAAGTGATCAAAGGATTTATTTGATGGTGATGCTTACAGCTGCCTCTTGGAAAGGAAAACAAAGAATACTTCATGATCCATTTCAGTCGTAGAAATCATTTTTATACATGTCAAAGAAGGAAGAAATTCTTCAGGAATGCAGAGACACAGTCTGAATCCTTGTTAAGTGGTCTCCAGTGACCCCCAAGTAATCCATGTCTGTTGCGTCAGTGTTCAATATACAAAAGTAAGTTTCATGGTTCAAATTGGTAAAGCACGCTTTCAGAAAGCTAAACAAAGTTATTTGTCTCCATCTTGTGGCAACCTTGGAAATAACACTGTTTCAGTATTTGTAGTGCTATTCAGCCCAAAAGTTATTTTAGTAATTATTTGGGAATTTCATACAAATTTGCTTTAATCATATTCATCCTCAAGCCTTCCCCCTTACTCCCATCCAATACCTATCACGTCTTACTCCCAAACCGTGTCCTCTTTTTTATGTAATAACCTTTCAATTCCAATTTGTACTGTCTATATATCTGGGTATAGGTCCATCCACTGGAGCACAGTGGGTAAGAAGCCATACTTAAAGAAGACTGACTTTCTCCCCTGGAAGCCATCTTCTGTCCATATCTCCTCAGTTAGGGATCAGGGCTCATGAGTTTTCTATTTCATGCAAAAATGTTTACAGGCTTGATTTTACTTGATTAATCACAGCTGCTCTCAGCTCATGAGTGCAGAAGTTCTCTCATGTCAAAACGACAATGTCTCATTCATGTCCTACCTAAACTCTGGTTTTTACAATCTCTCCACTTTCTCTTCTTTGATGGTCCCTGAGCCTTGGGAAAAGAGCATCATTTAAATGCCCCACTGTGGCTGAGCACGCCACAGTAACTTACTCTCTACATGTAACCAGCTCTGAGTTTCTGCATTTACTGTTGTCCAATTCACAATGAACCTTCTTTGATAAAGTTTCTGCCCTTGTCTATGGGTAGAGATATGAATTCAGAGAGTATTTGACTGTGTCCATTTTGGAAAATAATACTAGTAAGTTCAGCCATGGTTCTATGAACTTACAACCACATGTTCTTGACCAGATTTCAAGTACTAAACATGTATTTCCTTTGGTGGAGCAGGCTTTGAATTCAGTCAGGTTTATACTCAACTAACTTTCTTATACAGCCAAGGCAAAGTATTTACCTCCTATGTGAGAGACAAACTGACTGCAATTTAAGAGAGATACAAGGCTACAAGTATACAAGTCTATTGATCCACTAAAGAGATAACTTCTTTAAGAAAATAAATGGAGTCTTCATGATATCTAGTAAAACTGGCTGATTTACATCCTGACATATACATTGGAGTTCTTCTGTAATAAATATAACTACATGTCTCATAACCCAAAACATGACTGTTTTAATATAAGTTACTCAAATTTATGTTTTAATCAAATATAACAGATATCAGACTTCAAGATGATATATTCAGTCCAAATGTAAACACTTAAAGGAAGAACTCTTGTGAAACTACATAACCTCTTTCCTGAGATCTGTGAGACAAGATGTATTTAGTAATTCCCTTGTTTTAATTTTAGAAAGAGGGCATACATTAGACAGCACCTTTCATCAATCTTAAATTATGGAGATGTCTGCAGGAAAGGCTTTGTATACTCTCAACCAAAAAGGCAAAATGGAGTTAATAAATATCCCATCTTAGGCTATGATACCAAGTAATTATATATTATGTATGTATGTTTTATATACACATACATGTTGTGCTATTGGAGGATTAAGAGATTATTAGATTTCAAAATTGTACATAGGTAACTGGAGATCAATAGTTCAAAGCCACATATATAATACTACATTTTTTTTTCAACATAAGGAAGAAAGAAAATGTGGAAAAAATTTGTTTGAAAAGAAGTGGAACACCTAGGGGACACATTTTCTAAAATCCAATCAGAGAAGTTTCTGCTGGAGCTCTAGAGGCCCATATGTACCTTTGTCTTAGAAGATGATGAAGGAATGCTTGAATTTGCCTGGAAAATTATAAAGAGAAGGGGAAATCCATGTGGAAGTTCATATAAATGAACCTGAATTCCCAAAGTTTGAAGGAAAACAGAAGATTTATGAATAGTTTTCATGCACCACACAAGGCTGTGAGATTCTTCTAGGATCTAGTGAGAAAAAATAGATATCATCACCTATCAATGCTCTGTTGCTGTGAAAAGACCCCAAACCATAGGTCAAAAACTTTTCCTATCATCTCTCCATTCTATGCATTGAGTAAGCAATTCTCCAGACAGTCTGACTTTGAACTATCTTTGTTATCTTGTTTAGTCTTCAGGTAATCAGTCCTCACTTATATCTCTAGAACATCAATCAATGTGACTAGAAGTGTCAGGGTGTTCAAGCCAGTCTCTGGGTTCTCTTTCCCCTTGGGCTTCTTCACATGGCAAAAGAATACAGGTCCTGTTATTGTCAGCATATTCTACTCTGTCAAAACAAGGCAAAACACAAACCATATTGACAGAATAGGGAGTGGATTATGTCTCTAGACAAGAAGAACTACAAAAAAACTTTTATTCCTATTTGGTGGGAAAGAAGCAAACGGACTTCACTTTCCTGAGAGAATCTTTAAACTTCATAATCTGCAAGCTCTACATGTCAATATAAACCATACATCTGAGGAGAATTGGAAATGTAGAAAAATGAGGACCTCTGACAATGATAGACTCCTACAGGAAGCAGAGTGAAGACTCTGAGATTCTCAGCCATACTCAGTTCAGGTGCTTCCTTGCTCCCTCTGTCTGTGGTGTTTCTAGGTTTCAGAAGGGTTGAGAAACTCAGTAAAATGTGGGAAGAAAAGTGCAAACAAGACAGAAAAAAAGCTTTAGGTTTTTTTTCTATCTACAAATTCCCCAGTTGGTGAGAAAACCAAGCTTAAACTATATTCACTGTTGGACTACTATATGGTATTGGCTGTCTTTAATTGAAGAATTATGGGTGGAAACTGAAATAATTTTGAAACTATTTGGAAACTGGTTATATTTTCTCCCAAAACAACTACAAATACATTGTATAGACTATAGTTTCTTTCACAGAAGGAACAATTGTTTTGCTAATAAATATTGATGGGAAGACAAAAGACAGAATCTGGAATTTTCTGAGTGACTGTTAACTGTTGTTGATTTTGAGAATGGAACTTCAACATGTGATTTTGGGTCCGAGAGTTTCTTATTCATTCCTTTTGAGGAAATAGTAAAGAATGAGAATGCTACAATAAAAACACAAACAGTTGCTCTGAAAATTATCATCACTTTTGTCCAATCCCACAATGCCTCATAGCTCTTCCTCCAGTCTACCTGTCTTGCCTTTCAGACATTACTATTCAGCTGAATTTCTTCACAATCACAATGCTTAGAAAATCAGTGTCTCTTTCTTGTTTCCCATGAGGATGTCTTTTCAGAGGCACCCATTCACATATACACACATATGATATATAATGAAGACTTAATTGTTTAGGAAAGAAATACCCTCCTACACTAAATTTTGAAATGACTTCTATATTTAATAAAGAAATTTACTGAATATTTTTTGGCATCATAAGAATACTTTTATAATCACAATATGTGGAAAAAGGACAACTGATGGTCATCTGTAGGGTGGGTTTTTTTAAAGGAATTTTCAAAGTATCAGAAGAATTCAAAAAGGTTTCAAGGGAATGAAATGATATGGAGTTGAATGAAAATGATAGCAAGTGATAATTAACTTCCTCTGGATAAAGATCCTCGACTGATAAAAAGATGAGGAAGTAAGAAAAGCCCGTTTTACAGCAGTAAAATACTCCTTAGTAAATAATATCAGAAGATGTTATTGCATTCGTCAAACTTTCAGGAACCCAGGCTTTCCTGAATCTCCATGCTTGGTGATACGTTAGAAAAAGATGATAAGACTACAATTTCACATGCCACCCATATAAATAAATTGTATTAGACAATTTTCAAAATACTCCAGATGGCTAAAAGCAAGTTTCCAATGTGGCACAGAAATCAAGACTAAGTATATACATTGATAATATTCTAATTCTTTAATTAATTTGACTTAGTTATTATGCACATTAGTGCTACAAAATTTGCTCTGTTTATTAAATATAGATAAATAATAATATATAAATGAATAAATATAAATAAATCATACACATGATTCTTCTTTCAACACTCACTAAGAAATGTTTACAAACCATCATTATACATAAGGAACTTCCTTGAGTACCAAAAGAAAGTTGTCCTTGCCTTGATAATATGTAGTTTGAGGTTCTCACAAAAAAGATCAGAAAAAGTCCAAAAAACAAAAAAAGACAAAAACAAAACAAAACAAAAAAAAAACAGAGCATGATAGATCTTCTTGTTTTGGTACTATGTGGTCAGGTGGATGGGACATGTGATTATATTTAGAGGAGAGGTTAGGAGAACTTCTAGGTAGAGTAACAAAATTGTATGACTAAATATAAAAAAACATAATAATAATGTAAACGTTAAAAGAAGATATGATACTTACTGGATGGTAAAAGAGTACATTTCACAGAAAACAAAATGACCCACAAGTTCTCTCCTGAATATTGTAAATGGCTCCAGTGAAAGAAGGCAGATGACTTCTAGAAAAATAAAGGCTCAATTAAATGTTTACTCTAGATGCACAAGAATCAAAACCATAGGACTCTTTTCAAAATTACCAATCCCATAGGAAATGCCCTCCCAAAGATATTTATACATATCACACAAGTCCCAGGGCAGAAATAAATTCATGAAACAACAACACAACATGATGATTCTGAAAGTTACAAATTCCACAGAAATAGCACCCTATAATATATTTATACTACCATCACTAAGGTTCTGGAAACAATGTAGAAAATGGTATAAAAAAATAAAGATCCAAAACATAGGGAGAAGGACTACATAATATCTTTGGGTACAACATACCACTGCAATAATGAACTTACAGTAGCTTCTCTTACCTGCACTGGGTCTGCACAAAACTGGCTCTGTCAATAGTCAGCTATGTACGGAGGAAGGGCCCATGTGGCCTTACACTTCTGCCTTATTTACTTTTTATGGCTGTGATAAGACACTATAACCAACACAAATTATAGAAGAAAGGGCTTATTTGGAGCTTAAAGTTCCAGAAGTTTAGATTTCATGACTATCATGGCAGGGAATATTGTAGCCAATAGATTGTCATGGTGCTGGTGCAATAGCTGAGTCACATCCAGACTAAAAAGCATGAGACAGAGAAATCTAAGTGAGAATTCCATGAACCTTTGAGCCTCAAATCTCACTCCTAGTGACACATCTTCTACAACAAAGCTACATCTCCTAATCCTTCTTAAATAGTTCCACTAACTAGGGAGCAAGCACTCAAATATATGAGCATATGTATTTATTTTCATTCAAACCACCACAACCTTTCTATTGAACTGCTTCTCAGAACTGTTGAAAGATTCTGGGAGAAAAGGAGTCATTGTCTACCCACTTGTGAGCTCACCATGTTGCAAAAGGTAGTCCTAAACCCAAGTTCACATGACACCCTTGACTAATTCAGTGGGTCACAAAAATAAATAAATGAGTGAACGAACAAATAAATAAATAAGACATTAATGTGGGGAAAGGATTTATAGGGAAAACTAACAAGGGTGGAAGATAAATAGAATGCATTTTACACATGTATGCAAGTGTCAAAGAACAAATTTAATTACTAATAAAGAAAAGAAAGTATGGCTTAGATTCACAAAATGAACTAATAGGAATTTCTTCCTTGATGAAATCATCAATAACCATGTACAGTCTAAGCCAGGAGCATAAGATGTTCCAGAACTCATAGTCCTACATTTTACCTTCTTTCTATTTCTCAAACTTATAATTCCTTTAAATTTCACTAACATCACCCAGTTCTAGATCATCTTAAATCAACCTGGCTTCCTGAAGGCACTTCCTCCCTGAGCTGCTGTAAGTCTTGCTTTCTATAGTGCCCATGACTTCCACTGGCTGCTATGGACAACCCATATGGGGTCAGTATACTAAAAGTGGTGGTAATGAGTGCTGCTTAAAAGAAATAGAGTCAACTTTCTTTCTCTGACCTTTTCTGTTGCCAACTTTCCTTTCTTATCCACCAGCTTCCATGCTGTGGTCAGCCTAGAAAGGGTAAAGACTACAATAAATAAGGCGAGGATTCAAAGTAGACTTAGTCCTAACTCTGAGCAATAGGAAACAAAATTTTGTGTGAGTGCTGCTGGGAATTGATACCAGGATATCATGGCTGCTTCTCTAGCTCTCCATCTTTGTTTTATACAACCAGACCAAACAATCTTGATACTCTCCCTCAAGTCACAAACAGAGTAATAAGAATAATCAGTATAATGGCTACTGAATTCTTTTAGAAGTTGGCTCCTAAAGAGATGTGGTGTATACTATGCAGATGAAGAAAGTAACTTCCTTGGCTTCAGAAGGATGTTTTGAATAAATATCTGTATCTACATTTCTATGTTATACCAATTCAGTCTATAGGAGTTGTTACTGATTAATTATTTATTTTCAAACTCCTTGTATATGTGACATACATAACTTTACCAGTGTTCCAGAATTAAAATACAAGAAATGATTTCTGTTTTCTTTCTTAGTGGAGAGGAAGTTTCAAAGAGAACTCCTGAATATGTTATACAAGTATTATAGAAAAATGTGCCAGGTGTAAAGAGACCCCAACAAGAGGAACACTGAAGTGGATTAAGATGTATTTTATAGTAACAAAATTTCTAAGTTGAACAAAAAAATTGTTTAATAAAGGGTAGTAACATCTATCACACACTCAACTAGCTCTTCCACTAAAATGCCCATGTGTAAATTATGTGCATATGCTATTGTTAAAATTTTCATTTAATAAAGCACAAATGTGCATAGCTAGTGAGGCTTACTGTTTCAAAACTGTATAATGAAAACAAAAAACAAAATAAGTTATAAACACATATCCTCATTCTCAACATGAGCTAGCAGTGTCACTCATAGCCCCAATGGCCTCCTGGTTGGATGTGAATATTCACACCTTCCCTATTTTTCCAAATTAAATAATAACACTTTCCCCACAAAACATAAATGGTAAAAAGACAAATTGTAACCTTAAAAGAATATTATATGCAAAATTCTATTTTAATCATCTTTAAAACCTCTAATTTTTTTGGTTGAGATACGGTCCCATTGTCTTTCTGTCATGTGACTGAAAAAAATTCATACTCACAATGGGTGATCTGTCATTGTATTCTTTGCCTGTCACGGTCTCCAGTTTGAAATAATGGTATTAAATTATCTTCACTCTGGAGTTTCTTTTAAGGAAACTATTTATGACCTTAGCCCATTTTGTAATAGTTTTATTTAGAATGTGAATATAATCCATAAATCCACTTAAGTGGGCATTGATAAGCTGTAAAACACTTCACTATACACGAGGGTAACACTTCACCATATACCAGGCAAGCAAAAGTGAGATTTCTGCTGTGCTCTGTCCTCACTCTAGAACTTTACTGCCTTTTCAAAATCTCTCATTGGCATCAAAGGATAGTCTGACCTATTAGGGACATCAGTTCTCAGTGACTGCAAGTATTTATATCATTTTATAATTCTATTTTGTAACTCAAAATATCTTAAGTTTTAGGATTTTCTTCCACATTTCAATGTGTACAAATCCTTGGATGTGAGTCAATATGTCAGCTCACTCTGGATACTACGGTGATACAAGTGCCTATTGTCAAGAAAAAGGCAAAGAAAACAGTGTCTGTGAAGTTTCTTTAGCAAGAGAGAACATAGACTCTTGTAGAGGCAGTTCATTGCATACTGTGAGCCACCGTTTCCAGGCTGTGGCTAATAGCAAAAGAAGTGCCCATATGTTGCAATATTATTGATGAGGATAATTTATTTTATTATTTATTTATTTATTCTACTTTGCAAAAATCAGAACTAATAATAATAAATGTACCAAAAGAATAATTTTGACTATGAATTGATGTTATTTTCTTCTCTCTGCTTCTTTATAATTATATTTTTCCTCAGTGGGTAAAACGCTTCATATTGACCTAGGCAGAAATTTAGAATTTCTCTAGTTTATTATTAGGATTTCTCTAACACTTATAACTTGTATTGCTGTAGTGAGTGTGAAATTTAAAAATACATAATCAGCATTTGATTTAGTTTAATTTTTATGACAAGAACTTTTTAAGACAGAACAATTGTTTTTTTAAGAATTTTTAATTGAAATATAACTACATCACTTCCTCCAACAAAAATTTTTAAAGCTTTTTACAACCATAGGAAAGATGCTAGGGAAATAACTAGATCATTACTCTCATTTCCTTGGAGAGAAAGAAGTGAGTTACCAACAAGACAGGGAACATCAAGCACATGATCACAGAGACATGAACCTCAAATGACAGATGGAAAGGATTGGGGTCAGCAAATTAACCCACGAACATTTTGAGAGCCAAGTGGATGCAAAGCTAGCAACATAAAATACTGTACACTCAGGAAAGTGAGCCTCTGCCAAGAGGTACCTACATGAACTCCTTCAAGGCCACCTGAGCGTTATATACAATAACTTTCCAAGGTTCAAATTTTTCCAATACTCTCCATGTACAACATTGGAGAATCTTGACATATAGAGTAGGATTTTGTATTATAAAAGAACAACCCCAACACTGAAAATTATAGACCTAAGTGGGAAAATACAGTGACATAATAATTATAATTCAAATTATAGTCAATATTTTATAAAACACAAGTAATGCTATTTGAAGCATCTAAAGCAGGACTTTATTTATTTTGTTTATTTTCTTATTTGTTTTGGAAACATGGACTTGCTATTGAACTCTGGTTGGTACAGAATTCACTATGTAGCCCAGACTTAAACTATTAATCTTCTTTTCTTTGGCCTTCTTTAGAATATTTATTTCTTTGGCCAGCTTTAGATTATTTATTTCTTTCCATAAGATCATTCATTTCTTTTCTTTCCAACATAATACATGTATTAATTAGTTGAGTTTCAAACAATGTATCTTGATCACACCATCTCCCTGTTCCTCCCAGGTCTACCCTTTCCACCCCTGCATTCTCAAAAAAAAAAAAAAAAAGAATAAATTTTTAATAAATAAATAAATAAATAAAAACTAAGTCAAGCCTGTGTGGCTGGAGCATGGATCATGGGTCTGTCCAAGGATTTTGTGGCAGTAGACTGCTTAGATCATGGACAGCCACCTGGCCTTTATTAACCTGAGATTAAGCATGACAGTTCAACTCAAAGTTGAGCTTCACTACTCAAACATGCAGGGACCTGGACATCACACAGGCACCGGGACATCTCACAGATACTAGACCATCCCACAGGCACCATGGCATTCTTCAGGCACCTTCACATCTCATATGCACCTGAACATCATGAAAGCATCTAAGTTCATACAGGTACCTAGACATCCCTTAGGCACCAAGTATTCTGTAGACATCCATACAGACTTCTAGACATCCTGCTCATACCCAGGTATTGTGCATGCACCCAACCATCTTGCAGGCCTGGACATTGCACAGGCATCCAGACATCCTATAGGCTCCTGGATATTTGGCATGTACCCTACATCCAGTAGGCATCTAGACATACTGCCTTAACATCTCCCAGGCACCTGGACATTCCACAAGCAAACAGACATCACACAGGAACTGGTTATCATGCAGGCATCCAGGCATTCTTCAGGCACCTGGACATCATGCAGGCACCCAGACATCCCAGAAGCACCCAAGCATCCTGAAGACACCTGGACTTCAGCCAGGTGCCCTGACATCACACAGGTGTCCAGATATCTGGAAGGTATCTGGGGTAACTCTAAGAAAGGAAAAGACTTATATGATAAAAACTTCAAGTCTTTCAAGAAATTAACAAAGATATCAGAAGATAGAAATATCTCCCATGTTATGAATCAGTAGGATTAACATAGTAAAACTGACCATCTTACCAAAAGCAATCTACAGGTTCGATAAAATCCCCATGATAATTCCAACACAATTATTTATAGACCTTCAAAGGACAAACATCAACTTTTCATATGGCAAAACAAAAAAACTCAGGATAGCTAAATCAATCCTGAACAATAAAAGAATTGTTTGAAGTTTTACCATTTCAGATTTCAAGTTGTACTACAAACTATGGTAATAAAAACTACATGCTATTGGAATAAAAATAGACAAGATAATCAATGGAATTATTTTTAAAAAAGAAAGATGGGAATCAAGCTACATCAAAAGCTACCACTTTTGGTCATATACCCATAGGATTCTACATCCTCTCAGAAGGACACTTGCTCAACCATGTTCATTGCTTCTCTATTCACAATAGCCAGAAATTGGAAAGAACATCTATGTACCTCAGGAGATAGATATTTATCTATTGGTAAAGAAAATGTAAGCCTAGAGGTGGTACCACACATCTTTAATCCCAGCACTTGGGAGGTAGAGGCAGCTGGATCACTGTGAGTTTGAGGGCAGACTGGTCTATAGAGTGAGTTCCAGGACAACCAGAGTTATAACAGAGAAACCATGTCTCAAAAGAAAGAAAGAAAGAAAGAAAGAAAGAAAGAAAGAAAGAAAGAAAGAAAGAAAGAAAAAGAAAGAAAGAAAGAAAGAAAGAAAGAAAGAAAGGGAGGGAGGGGGGAGGGGAAAGGGAAGGAAAGGAAAGGAAAGAGAAAAGAAAAGAAAAGAAAAGAAAAGAAAAGAAAAGAAAAGAAAAGAAAAGAAAAGAAAAGAAAAGTAAAGATGGTACATTTACACAATGGAGTATTATTTAGCTATTAAAAATGACATCATGAAATTTAAAAGTGGATGTAACTAGAAAAACATAATCCCGAGTGAGGTAACCCAGACCCAGAAAGATAAATATTGTATGTATTCACTTATATGTGGGTCTTACTCATTAGATAAATAATTAGATAAAGTATTAGATAAATAAAAATAAATAAAAAATTAGATAAATAATAAAAATAAACTATAATCCATTGACCCAGAGAGGTTAGGTATAGAGAAAGGGATTAAGGTAGACACATGGTTCTTCCTAGGATGGGGAAATAGGATAGATTTTATGGGTGGACTTTGGTGAGTAGGATGGGAACTGGTGGATCAAATAGGGATGGGGAAGAGAGATTGGGTTTAGAGAGGGAATTCTAAAAGAGATAGCTAAATTTGAGCGGCTTTTGAGGGGCAGTATGGAAACCTAGTACAATGGAAACGCCTTAAAATATATGAAGGCAATCTTAAATGTGGTCTCCACATAAAGAGGGAGACAGAATCCCAACTGGCCATCTTTTGTCACCAAATAAAACTTCCAGATTTTTTTCCAGGGACTGGGTTACATTCAATAGATTTGCTGGCCAAAGAAGTCCCATCAAAATTCCCAAACAATCTAGGCCATTGCCATGACAATAGCTTGCTCTTCACAAATGACAGCAAGGCAGCATTGCCGAAGACAACACCCACACAACTCATTGAACATGGTGAGGTTGGGCTGGTGACTACATAGAACCTTCATCCCTAATTTTTGTGTCTTTGGTAAGGGAAGGTACTCAGCACACTACCAAAAGAGAAACATAAATACCAACCCAGGCTCAAAACCATTCATCTACAATCTCTCTTTCCTGCAAAATATGCTAGGGCATCTTAAAACAAAGCTGATGGGAGTAACAACCAATATATGATTTGACTTAAGGCCCACTCCATGAAATGGAACTGATAATTGACACTGCTTGTGTGAACAAGAACCAAAAACTAGATATCCCAGAAACCTAGGATAAAACTAAATACTACTATTCTAAAACAAACCCCCCAAAAAGGTAATAATAACAGAACTCCTAATGATATTCTGTTATACCCATAGATCAGTGCCTTATTCAGCTGTCATCAGAGAATTTTCTTCCTGCAACAAATGAGGACAAATACAGAGAGACACAGCCAGGTGTTACGACAAACTAGAGATCTCAGAACACAAAGGTCTAAATGGAACGTCTCCATCAAATCCTTCCCCGAGCTCAGAGAATCCTGTGGAAAAGAATACAGAAAGAGTGTAAGAGCCAGAGGGGATGGAGCACACCAAGAGAAGGAGGCCCTCTAAATCAATGGATTTAGTGAAACCAGAGAGACCAAATCAGGAAGCACATGGCCTATACACATCTGCACCAGGTCTTCTCTGTGTATATTAAAGCTTTCAGTTACATATTTTTATACAAATGGGTTTTTTTTTGTTGTTGTTTTTTACACAAAAAGCATGCCCGAGTATGTGAACAAGAGGGTCTCTGATTCATATGCCTTCTTTTGGGTTCTTTTCCTTTTGCTGGTTTGACTTAGCCAAATTCTATGTGATGGTTTTTATTTTATTATCTATTATTTTTTATGTTCTGTTATTTTCCCCTTTAAGCCTGTTATTTTCTAATGAAAGACAGGAAAGGAGTAGATCCAGTGGGATGGCATATAGGGAGGAACTGTGAGGAGTAGAAGGAAGGGAAACTGTAATCATGGTATATTGTATGAGAAAAGAGCCTATTTTTAATAAAAGAGAGGGAAGGGAAAAAGAATTAGCTTTAAAACTGTGTGAGACTTATTTTTCTTGGGTAGTCTTAATCCCGGGCAAATAATATGCCAAAATGTCTTCTATATTAAACATCTTAATAAGTATTTATCTTAACTAAGTGCTCAAATAGGATAAAGTCCATCCCCAAAATATTCTGGGCCCCAGCAATATGAGGATGAATGAAATACACAACCCCTTTAACTATGGAACATGTAGAGAAGTAGGAGACACGGATGTTAATCAAATAATCAAAAATAAAAGTGAAACCTCACCGCTCACACTCATTAAAAAAGCAGTTTTGCACAATGGAAGCACCTCAGGGAGTTGGTCATCAAGGCAGGCTATGGTCTTCCTCAGGGAACAGAGGTGAGGCTTCTATCTGAAGAAATTTTTCTTTCCAGAGGGAAGAAGACCTAGCAAGCATCGAATAGACACACTGTAGTCTGTTTAGATAATTTAAAGTTAATTTCAAATTTACTCTTAGGTATAAATTGAAAGTTAACATAAAACTCCATATATAAATATATAAATCATACTAAACTGAAGAAATTTCTGAGCATAGAAATTTAATCCTGAAACAAGCTAAGAAAATATAACCATTAATGATGGATTATACTTCAGATTGTCAGCCTGGACAGGCAGGAGTTTGGGTTTACATTAGGAAAGTTACTATTATATAGAGCTAGTGAGAGAAATGAATAAGATATTAGACAGAGAAATTATTGGCCTAATTTCTGACTTTCTGGCATGTACATTTCTCCGAATTCCAAACTGTTTTTTGTATTTTGGCATCATCTTAGAGAATGTTTTCGTTAACTTCTACAGACGTTCCTTGGCACAAACATTCTAAGCACTGGTTATTTTCTAAGATGAAACAATTTCTTCATCTGCATATCCAGCTGCATCCAGCAAATCATTAAACCCTAAAGCAAAACAGAAAAGTCTATGACCTTTGTAAATAAAGCCTGAGCCTTTTCTATGGTTCAAATGTGTGATTTATTTGTTCTGTTAAGGTACTGTTAATCTTCCTATTTCTGAACTCCCTATATAATTGTACACTAAAAGAAGATTTTGATTATGTAATAATTTATAAATGCAATAAAATGCTATTTTTAAAGTACTGTGCCCCCCGCTTGTTACTGCTCCCCAAAGGGCCTAAATAAACTTTATCAGTGAGCATTTGCTCCAATTGCTATTTACCAAATGAGAAACTTGAGCTAAAAAAGAAACTGTAATAAAGCCAAATTTAAAATTGCTGTACTTCATTCTGTACAAACATGACATTTAAATTAATAGCATCTATCTCTACCCCTTAGGATTTATGATATAATTTGAAAAACTACAGATGGTGTATATTCATTTCTGCCCTTTTTTTCTGAGTCAGATGCATTGTTACTAGGAATATAAAGCAGTGTTCTTGTAGCTGTTGTACTTGTAGCTGTTTCTGTTCAATATGTTGAAAGTAAAATTAACATGGATTTAGTAACACCCATCTCAGCCTTATGAAACTACCAAAAATACATATGTATGGCATATCACCTTTCTCTGTGAGCAAATAACCATCAATGCTTTCTTTTCTGAACCAGGTCAAGTGGTAAAAAGGGAGACAACTGTAGCATGCTTTCCTCTGATATGAAATGCATGTCAATTTTTTGGCTGTTACAAGCTTTGTAAGCAAGAGAAACTTTGCCTGACAAATATATCACATGCTATGTTTTGCGTAGTTATGCTTCAATCTTTTATTGATTACAGGCCATATAACTTCAGGCCAACAAAAGAAAAATAATCCCTGTGATGCTGAAGCCAGTGTTGTTTATGAATACCCCCTGTTGTGTTAAGTGACACACACATCTGTCAGGTGTGTTACATTATAGCCACAGGAAAATCTCAAACAGGTTGTGTACCAAGAATAATGCTTTGTCTCAGACCTTGTCAATCCTGCTGATAGATAAGCCCAGTATTCTAAGGACTAAGGTTTTAAATATGTTTATATTTTGCCTGATCTCTGAATCACACCAGGAGGCACAAGGTTCAGGCAGTTGGAAGGAACAAAATCATTTTAATGGACAGTACTTCTCTTGGCTCATATAAATGTGTCGATTTTAAGCTATCCTTAAAAGATTGTTTCCTAGTTCTTTGTAATTCTGGCTTTTATAAGCTTCATTTAGCAGACTAATTTCCATTTACTCAAAACAAATTAATTCCAAACAATTTTCAAAGGCTTACCTGCTTTTTGAAGAGGTGTACAAGTGTTAGCTTTACACTTTGCAGAATACAGTGTCTAGAAACAAAGGGTTTATAGGCATATTACTACTGAATTTCAGTGTAAATCACACTAACAGAAACTAAGTCAGATGAAATTATTTTATGAGAATAGTATACGTGTGTTCTATTTTGATAAGTAGTAAATGTATCCACACTTCTCATGACCTACCACATTCCAAGTGACTAGGTTTAGAACTGGCTTTGGGAAGGACAATAATAAAACATATCTTTATGATACATGAACTCAAGGACTTTCCTTAAAATTTGTATAAATTGCATATTAAAATCTGTGTATAAAAATAGCCCTGTTCCCAATAACAATGGTGTACCTGTCATATTAACATTGCAAAGAGATTTCATATTTTGTAAAAATGACATTCACAGCTTACTGTATTTGAGTTCTATGTGACATCTAGTATAAATCCTAGTAAATCCTAGAAAATTTTACTATAAATAAGGCTAAAACAAACCTGAAATAGGGTACACCAAAATGAGCAAAAAAGAAAATGAGGTTATTTCAGATAGCTATTATAATTCAATCTCTTCTCTGTTCAAAATATTGCTCTATCTGATATCACATTTCAGAAAATACACTAGCAATTTAATTCCTTTCTAAGAAGACATCTATCACCTTAGTTAACGTCTTGCAAAGTTACAAAATTTCTGTCCTAATCCATTAAGATGAAATCAGAAATTTTGAGGCTTAGGATTTAGCAGTATACCAAAATAAAAATTCTAACAGCACCCATGGATTTTAATAACAATATGCCCAGAAATACTATTCATAACAAACCCAAACAGAAACATCCCAACAATTGTTAGTAGATGAATAAGCTGAAAGCATCATTTTAAAAGTATAATTCTCATTAATATTAATAATGCCATGTATATATGACATCATCATATAACTTAATAGACCAAAATAAACAATTCAGTTAAAATGGGTAAAAGACCTAAATACTCTTCTTTTTTAAAAACATAAACACAAGTTGACAATAAGTATATTAAAATTTATTCAGTGTCAGTATTTGTCATATAAATGCAAGTCAAAAACCACGATAAGGTATCACCTTATACATATTAGAATGGCTACTATCAAAAAAAATCAGGAAAAAAGAAAAATAGCTACAACTGTTTCTTTCTTAGTTTCATTTGCTTAGAATATCTGTTTCCATCATTTTATCCTAAGGTGGTGTCTAACATAGGTCATAAGGTGCCTCTTCAAGACAGAAAAAAAAAAAAGATCATGTTTTCTAATCTGTTAGTCTGTTTTTTGAGAAAGGACTTCTCTGTTGTAACTAAGGTCCTGGAACTCACTCTGTAGACCAGGCAGACCTCAAACTCACAGAGATCTGCCTGCTTCTGCATTCCAAGCGCTGAGATTAAAGGTATGTGCCTCTTTATTTGGGAGTTGAGAATATTAAAATTAATAGTATTGAACAGTGTGTATTAATTCTTGTCATTTTGCTGTTTTTGTCTTTTATTAGATCTCTTTTAACTCAAAGTTCTAGAATTATTTATTTATTCCTTGTTTTTTCTTAAGTGTTTTAATCATTTATCTATCTATCTATTTATTTTTCTCTTTTTTCTTCCTCCCTTCCCTCGACTCCTCCAAGCTCTCTCTGTCTCCCATCTCCAATTCTACTCCCTCCCCTACTATCCAACTATCCAGCCCTAGCCACCCACCTCTCTTCTCCTCACAAAAGAGCAGTACTACCAGAGTTACTTCTCAAACAGGGCATAACAAGATGAAACAAGGACAGGCACTGATCCCTACATCCACAGTTGGCTAGGCAAGCCAGTGGGAAGAAAAGGGTCCCAAAGGCAGGAAAAACAGGTGAGAGACTCCACTACCACCACTCTAACTCATAGTTTTCCAAGTAATCCAAGCCAGACAACCATTCATATATTTAAGGGTCTTTCAGTTCCATATCTGCCACTTCAGGCTCTGTGAGCACCTAAGAGTGCTGGTCAGTTGACTCCATGGGATACAGCAGTTAGGCTACTGTGTGGCTCAGCAAAGACAATGAATCATTTTCATAGGTGCAAACCCTGCCTGACCTCAACATGGGGAACCACTATCATGGCAAGCATCATACTAGACAGTGGAACCCTGAGCCTCTCATTTCAGAGGTTTTTTATTGACACACAAGCTCCTCAGGTGTTCTATTGATAGCATGTGCAGATAATGAGCAATCAAACATCCTTTACATAAAGTCAACACCTGCAGACAATATAAAACACCAAGACCTAGGCAGCCCTTCACCCAACAAAACAAAACAATCATTTTAAACATAACTAAAAATAAACTTCTGAAACAATGAGGCTTGTTCTCCTGGTGTCCTTGTACCATCTGGTCCCTGCATTCCCTTCTCCCTCTGTACTACAGGGTTCCCCAAGCTGTGCATGATGTTTGATCCTGGGCCTCTATATTTGCTCCCATCAGTTGCTGTTAAAAATTGAGCTAGGCACTGACCTATGAGCAGTGCAGGATAGCCTTAGAAATCTTCTCCATCCAGTCTCTAGTTACTGGATGACTCTGCAGTATCAAGGCATGGGCTCCTTCCTTTGGTAATGGGGTTCTGCCCTTCTATTGTCCCAGCAGATCCTGCAGGGAGGATAGGTTATAGATCAAAGGTTTGTGGCTGGGATAGTGTAGTAGTCCCATCCACAGAAGCCTTGCGTGGTTACAGAAGATGGTGTATTGAGGCTACTTGTCCCTCATTATTTAGTCTTCTCTTCATATCTAGGTAATTGTTTCATGTATCCATGATAGAGATGGCTTTGTGTTCATAAATTCCTCAAATATGTTTTTATTCTGGAAAATTTCCTTTCTCCTTTGATAAAGATATAGCAAACACTGAGGAAAGTCAGAGAATTGTAAGGACATACTTTAATTTTTTTTATATCCACCAAAGTTGAAAGTCTAAAAGAAATGGATGTCTTTGAGAAACCATGCTAGCAATTTAATTCCTTTCTAAGAAGACAGCTATTACCTTAGTTATAATCCTAAAAAATTACAAAATTTCAGTCTCAGTCCTTTAGTATGAAGCCATGAGGCTAATGATTGAGCAGTACATCAAAAATAAAAATTCTAACAGCACCCATAGATATTAATAAGAATATGGCCAGAATTCACAAGAAACCCAAACGGAGACAACCTAGGCAATTATTAATTGTTAATAGTTAATAACTGTTAATTGTATATAAATAATCTGAACTAATCCATCAAATCCAAGGACATTGAGGAAGCAATTAAAAATCTCCAAACTAAGAAGACAAAAGTCCAGAGCCTTGTGGATTCAGGGCAAAATTCTGCCAGAATGTCAAAGAATAACTAACACCAATATTCTTCTCAAACTATTCCGTAAAACCAAAAAGGAAAGAACATCTCCAAATTCATTTTACAAAGCAAGTATGATTACATTATTACCAACACCAGATAAGTATTCAACACACAAAGAGATTTATGAGCTAATATCTGATAAACCTTGATTCTCTTTTCTTTTGATCCTATACCTTTTATCTTATTATATCCCCTTTAATGTACTTACTTTTACTTTAAATAACTTTTCACGTCACTGAAACTTCTACATTTTTCCGTTTTTTCTTGTATGTTCATTTGTAGTGTATTAAGTTGACATTAACACATTTTAAGTTCACTTCTATATTATGTTTGGCTTGTAGTGGTGCTACAAAAAAGCAGATTGCTTTTTTCTCTGTGAGTGGTACTGAGAATTGAACTCTCAAGAGTAGGCTGCTCACTAAGACAATCCCCAAATAAAACAGAAAGAGCTAGCAACAAACAAATGTGCAAACCAAAATACAGAAACACCAGGCATATAAAAAAAAAAAAAAAAAGGCAAGGCAGTTCAATGCTTCCAAGACATGTAACTCCTAAGCTACCAAATATAAAGATACCGGTATTGTTGTTTCTACCTACAAAATCACTGGAGATTTCAAAAAGGAAATAAACAAATGAACTGAGAAATTTAAGAAATCAACTTAGAATTCACTTAAATCAATACTGTAGAAGAAAAAGACAGGAACATGAATAATTCAGTAAGGAAATTGAGATTCAGGGAGAAAGTGAGAAATGAAAAATATCAATTAGTCAAATTAAAGAAGAAAGAAAAAAACAATGAAAAGCGTCAGCAATAGGTTTGCCAAAGAATGTCAAGGAAAGGACGGGCAAAGTTGAAGGGCTACTATTATATTCAGACATCAATAAAGAAAATATGAGTTTTCTCAAGAGAGCTGCTTCTAAGTACTGATGTGGCATAGAAGCAGCGGCCTGGCAAGGCAAGCTCCATTTGGGGATCCAGAAGCAGTGTTTGTGGAAGATGTAGATTCCGTCATGAAAAAGCCTGAGGCCAAATGCAGCATTAAAGAAATTAGATGAACAATATCAAGTCTATAGAACTCCACCTTGCTTTTAAAAGTGAGATGAGCTGAAAAGTCAAGTTTCTAAAATTAAATAGGCTTTGGAAACTCTTGAATAGATGCAAAAGATAAAAGAATCCACAAATTCAATGAAGACAATATGCATACTGGCAGATAACCTGCATAGTAGAGCTTCAGTTCTTCCTCCTCACAAAGTGTACCTGTAGTTGAGAGCTAATGTAATGCTTGAATATGAAGTTCAGATGTTGGTAGAAAATTATTTTTTAGCTGCCAGAAAGTCTTGATTTTTCTTGAAGAAGAACTTGACTTTCTTCTAGGTCACTTTACTTCTACAGAATTCAGTATAGCCAGGGCTTAAAATTAGGATGCACAAAACATAAATGAAGATGAATCTACCAAAGACAAAGCATAATACTGGGAATTGAAAATTATATTTGGGTTTCCAAATATGTTGTGTTAAATAATCCTGTATTTATCTCTGAAGAAGGTGTGACTTTGCATGATTTTTTTTTTCACAGCAAGAATTATTAAAACTTTAAAAAATCATCATCTTATTTATTGATAAAATTAAAAATAGTTTCAGTTATTTTGTGAAATTATCAGAATCTTGTAGAGGAATATTTAGGTAAAGAGTGATAATGAAAGTAAGAATTTTAAACCAGGTCAGGTGTGTTATGTTTAATTTAATTCTTTAATTTAATTTAATTATTTAATTCTTTAATCTGTCAGCATGGCTGCTCTAGGGTAGAAAGAATGTTGGTAAACATCTTCAATCTCAGTATTCAGGAGGCAGTGATGGTCCATGCCTTTAACCCCTTAGAAAATCAGAATGTGGAAGCACTACACAGGAAACATAACTCAAAAGTCATTGTCACATAGGAAGTGATGTCTGAGATCAGTCAGAGTGTGAATGACAGGCAAAGTGACTAATAGAGGAAGAATTATCAGAGTGAGTCAGAGTGAACACATGTTCAGCTCTCACAGGAAAATGGCAGGGTCTCAGCTCAGAGCCAGAAGGGTGAATCAGTGACAGAAGAGTCAATTACAGAGGAATGAGTTGAGGCAAGCAGTCTAAACAGGCAGACACAGAGACAACGAAGCAGTCTGACTGAGGAAAAGACGGAAAGACAGGCTGAGGCAATATGGAGTAATGAAAGCTCAGGAAGAGACAGAGACACAGAGGCAGCTCAGCAGAGTAAGTCAGTATCAGACCAGAGGAGTGAATCAGTTTGAAGCCAAGCAGAGCAATTCAGTCAAAAAAGTTGGGGGAGTCAACACAGAGCAGCAAGTGAGTTGAACCAGAAGAGTCAGAGTTCAGAAGGAGCTAGACAGAGTGGTTCAGTCAACACTAAGTCTCAGAGGCTTAAATGTTTTAGATTGTATGGAATTTTAAATGTTCTAGAATGTACAGATATAAGCCTTCCAGTTCAAGGCTTAAGAATAGATTGTATGGAGGCCAAAACATTCCAGGACTCAAGGGCTCCAGGACTAAGGACTGATGACTTATTTAGATAAAGAATGAAAAGCCTCTGCCCTGAATCAACATCTACATCTGACAACTATAGCTACAGCATCTTTCCCAGATTCCTCAATAAAATCGATGCTTCTTTTGCTTTATTTTATCAATTTTATCTATTACATGACAACTGTTAATGAAAACAGCCAAAATCTATGAGAAATATTACAAAAACTGAATGCAAAATACCAGATTTTTCTTTATTGATTGATGTCACTCTTAGTTGGTGTGGTAAATCTTTTAGAGAGAAAAAAGACAGGTATTTCCAATATTTGCAAATGTGTCTTTCTTTAGTACTCATAGGACATTATTGTCTTTTGTTGATATTATCATCTGTGAATGGGGTTTCATGTATTATTGCTTAACCAAAAGCTTTTAAGAAATTCTGGCCTTTTCAGAAACTGTTGATTTGCTTTCATACCCAGTATGCGGGTTATTAGCACAACAGTATTGACCCAAATTAGGTGCATTGTATCTTTGTGAGGCTAGCGTAAACAAGAGCTTGATCAAAGTGAGAAAACACTACCAATTCACAACTCTTATCTAATTTTAAATTAGCAGTCTCAAAAGTATTTTGAATGAGGATAGTAACAGAATGTATATCTGCATTAGTTGAGACGAGTTCTGAGATTTTTTTATTGATGATAAAATCGGAACAGGAAAATATCTGTAGAGAGTCATTGATACAGTAAAGGTAATATTTTACCACAGTAAAAATATTCAGTGCTATAAAATCTGAAGAAGAAAAAACAAAAAAACAAAACAAAACAATAAAAAAAACCCTGTGTGTTATTTTATCCCCATGCAATGAAAACTATGTTTGTACAAAGTTTTCTGTTTATATTTAATGCTATTGTTAATAGAGTGATCATTTAAAGCAATAATAAAGTAAATGAATAAATATGAGAGCAGTATCCAAGAACTCTGAAACATGGTTAAGAAGCCATGCCTAGCCCAAACAGTGGTGGCACAAGCCTTTAATCCCAGCACTTGGGAGTCAGAGGCAGGAAGACCTCTGTGAGTTCGAGGCCAGCCTGGTCTACAGAATGACTTCCAGAATAGTCAGAGTTACAACAGAGAAACCCTGTCTTGAAAAACTCAAAGGAAAAAAAAAAGCCATGCCTAAGAATTTAAGAGGTAGAAGTAGGTAATAGCAACTAAAGACATAGAAAATCTATTCAATAAAATTACAACAAAAAAGAAAACCAGATAAAGAGATGAACATTCAAGCTCAAGAAGCATTTAGAACTCAAGGTAGACACCACCAAAAACCAATCCTTTCACACAGATAATATAGAAATGATAAAATACAAATAAAGGACAATATTAAAGACAATATTAAAGATTTCAGGTGAAAAATGCCCACTTATCAAGGTAAACCTATCAGAATAGCATTAGACCTCTCAGCAAAAACATTAAAGGCAAGAAAGTTAAGACTGATATATTTTAATTACAGTAAAGTCATTTTATAAAATGAATAGCAAATTAAAGACAGTTCAGGACTGTCTTGAACTTGAAAGCTACATATAACCATAAAGCCATCATCATAAAAGATAGTTGAAGTAATCCTATACACTAATAACAATATATAATCAAGAGGAAAAGAAACAATTTCAAAGAATTTCAGATCAGACTTATGAAGTTTCTGTAGAATATTTCATGCAACAGTTATAAAACAGTTCATGGAATTTTCTCTAAATCAGATTACATTTTAAGCCATAACAAATGTTAGGAAAATTTCCCCCCCCCCCAATTACAAGGAATTGATCTGAATACAGAGAAAATCTATACTGGGAAATTGATGTAGTAACAATACTACAGTTTGATAAAGTGTATACACAAAAAGACAACCCTCACATAACAAAAGTTTAGTTGAAAGCTGATGTGGTTTACGAGGGATTTGCTCTTGAGGGAACTAGTTTGAGTAGCCAGTGTCATAACATCCACAGTCAAAAGCAGAGATGCAAAATGCATATATGCTGACTACTCAGCTTACTTTGCTTCCTCCAAGAAATATTGCTACCCACATTCATTGTGGGTCTTCCCACCTCAATTAACAAAATCCCTTACATACATACCCTCAGGCCAATTGAGTCCCTTCCCAAATCATCCTACATTATATCAATTGACAATTAAAGCTAGCAATACCACAAACTCAAGAAGGCTTATTGGTTGATTTTATGTCTAAAATAAAAGGTAACTTCCTTCTGGCCAGAGCAGCTAACACATGGGAGTGTCGTCCAATGAACTAACAAACTCTAAATGTTCATTTACTTTCTACTATTTTGTTTATTTTAGTACTCAATTTAGAAAATACTTTAATGATTTGACTATAGACAGATCTTCTGTGGAGCATTTTCTTAATTATTAATTGATGTGGGAGGGCCCAACCCACTGAGGAGGGGGTGCTTCCTAGTATAGTGGAGCACTCCTCCATGGCTTCTGAATCAGCTCTTGCCTCCATGTACCCACCCTGCTTGAGTTTCTGTCCTGACTTCCTTCCATGATTAACAGTAATGTGGAATTTAAAACCAAACAAACTCTTTCTTCACTAAGTCGCTTTTGGTCATGGTGTTTCATCACAGTAAAAGTGACTCAAACTAGGACAACAACCACAGTGAATATAGTTTAGGAAGCTTCTATTGTATTAGGTTTTTATACCACCCTTCAAAGGCCCTTAATTTTAGCTATCTCTCCTGTATTCCCTCCCATATCACCTTGTTCCTCCTCCCCCACTTAATCATTCTCCTCATTCATTTATAACAATCTCTTCTATTTCTCCTTTCTACAGAGATCTATCTGTCCACCCAAATCTCTTAATTTATATCTAATTTCTGTGACTCTACAAATTATAGCTTGCTTGTCATTGAGGTAAAACATAATATTCACATATAAGCAAATACACACCATATTTGGCTTTCTGGATCTGGGGTAACTCACTAACGATTTTTTGTAGTTCTATCTACTTACCTACGGATTTCCTAATTTCATTTTTTTTGTACTGGCTGAGTAATACTTCTATGTGTAAATGTACCACATTTTTTTTATCCATTGTTCAGTTGAAGGACATCTAGGTTGTTTCTAAATTCTGGCTATTATGGATAGGTCAGCAATGAACATAGTTGCACAAGTGTGCAGTGTCATCATGCCCAAGAGTGGTATAGGTTAATCTTGAGGTTGATTGATTCCTATTTTCCTGAGAAGCTACCATACTGATTTCTATAGTAACATAGTAACGGTACAAGTGTTCACTCCTACTAGCAATGGATGAATGTTCATAATTTGTTTTATTGATATTAGCCATTCTGCAGATATATGATGAAATCTCAATATGGTTTTAGTTTGTATTTATCTGATGACTTGGGATTTTGAACATTTCTTTAGTTTTATCTATTTGACTTTCCTATTTTGAGAATTCTGTTTAGAACTGTATCTCATTTTATAATTGGATCATTTGTTTTCTTCATATGTAGTTTCTCAATTTCTTTATATATCATGGATATTAACACTCTATCAGAATGAATATTAACACTCTATCAGATGTGAAATTGATTAAAAGCCTTTTTCTATCCTGTAAGCTGTTACTTTTTCTGAGTGATGGTATCCTTTGCTGTGCAGAAAATTTTCAGTATTGTGAGGTCTCTTTTATTAATTCTCGATCTTAGTACCTGTATTAATGGTGTTTTGCTCAGAAAGTCTTTTCCTGTGCTAATGATTTCAAGGCTATTCCTCACTCTCTCTTCTATCAAGTTCAGTATATCTGGTTTCATGTTGAGGTCTTTGATCCATTTGGAATTGAGTTTCTTTCATGGTATTAAGTATGAATCTATTTACATTCTTCCACATGCAGACATCCAATTTGAACAGAACCATTTGTTAAAAATGCCATCTTTTTCCAGTGTATATTTCTGGCTTCTTTATCAAATATCAGGTATCCATAGGTGTGTGGATTTTTGTCTGACTCTTCAATTTAATTCCATTGATGTATATATCTGTTTTGTGCCAATATGCTGTTTTTATTAGCATAGCCCTGTAGTATAACTTGAAATCATACATGGTAATACCTCTATCAGTTCTTTTATTGTTCAGGGTTGCTTTAGGTACCCTGGGTTATTTATATTTCCTTATACAATTGAAAATTGTCCTTTCAAATTCAGTGAAGAATTGTGTTGGAATTTGATGGGATTTCACTGAATCTGTAGATTACTTTTGGTAGGATGGCAAATCATATTACTTAATCCTACTAATTTATGAGCATGGGAGGTCTATTCTGTTGTGTGACTGCCTATTCTCCCCCATATCTGCCTTGTGAAACTGCCCCTTAACCCTAGTGCTTCATCTTCAATGACCCAGTATGCACACCTCTGCACATGCTCTATACACACCACTCCCCTTTAATATGTCCTGTCAGGCCACTGGCTTCCCCTCCCACCTCACCCCCGTGTCTCTATCTCTCTTTCTATGTGTGTGTGTGTGTGTGTATGTGTGTGTGTGCATGTGTGTGTGTGTGTGTGTGTGTGTGTGTTTGTCTCTGTCCATCTGTCTTCTCCACAGCTTCTCTTTTCCTGAGACAGTCACTATATCTCTTTCTCCAGCTCTCTACTCCCATTCCTTCTCCAGGACTCCACCTCCTTCCTTCCTTATCTAAATAAACCTTTGTCATAGAATTCTGTTGCATGTTTGTGTTTGCCCTGCTCATCATAAAAATATCAAAATATCCATCTTCTTGTATCTTCTATTGTTTTTCAATTTCTTAAAGATTTTATCAAACAAGTCTTTCACTTGCTTGATTAAAGATATTCATTTATATTATTTAAGACTATTGTAAAAATTGTTGCTTCCCTTTACCTGATTTCTCAGTCCATTTGTCATTTGTATATAGGAGGTCCACTGATTTTTGTGAGTTGATTTTTATACAGCTACTGTTCTAAAACTGTTTTTCAGCTGGAGAAGTTTCTCAGAAGAACATTTAAGGTCATTTATGTATACTATCATTTCATTTGCATATAAATATGCTTTGACTTGAAATATTCTCTTAGTGGATTTTTCCTTTAATGGGTGTATAGTATCCTTTACTAGCTCTTCAGATAAGTATTGGTTTGTAGTGTATTTTCTTAGATATTATGATGGCTATACTTGCTTGCTTTCTGGGTTCATTTTATTGGAATATCTTTTTCTATCCTTTTCCCCTGAGGTGATGTCTACATTTTATGTTAATTTGTGTTTCTCAGAAGCAGTAGAAGGATGGATCCTATTTTCCAATCCATTCTGTTCATGTTTTGTTATTGAGGAATTGAGACCATTGAAGTTGTGAATTATCAATAAGCACAGCTTGTTGATTCCCATTGTCTTATTTTGGTGGTATGGATCTCCTTCCCGCTCTGCCCCTCGGCTTCTTTTGACTTGCCAGTCTGAGATTACTTAGTTTTGTTCCTTGTGTTTTCTTGAATGTGATTAGCCTCTACAAGTTGAGGTTTTTCTTCTGTCACCTTTTGTAGGGCTGTATTTGTAGAAAGGTATACTTTGAATTTGGTTTTATCATGAAATAAATGTCTTTCTACATGCATTGTGATTTAAAGTTTACTGTGTATGTGGCACAGCCACGACAAATGGAAATGGTGAAATTGAGTAAGCCAGCACAGCTGTTTGACACAGTTACAGCAAAGCTGAGCCAAATGCTGGAATCACTGTTGTGCTGATTAGAGGCTTCCTCCCACATGTACTCAGAGTTTCCTAGATATGTAGCTTATGAGATGTGGGGCCATACTTGACATGCCCTCAGAGCAAAGGAATTAGTAATAAAGTCAGATCGGTTAAAACAACTTTTACCCTACATAGAGGTATGGTATATAAGAAAAAATAATTGGGTATAAGGATTTTCCACTTATAAAAAGACTGGCTTACACCAGGTTACAGTGAGGTCACTTAACTAGAAAAAAAAAAAGAATTCTCTTACACAGATTTTTTTTATAGAGATCATGAAAGCAAGTCAGCTGAAAAAGCTGATAGGCCTGAGAAAGTTTTCAGGTTCAAGCTAACTTACTAGTAATACTTTAACCACCGAAGTTTAATTATACATTGTTTAAGCTTGGGGAGTCACCTAAACTGACTCAGATATTTACAAATTGATATGATCATTGGAAATGATTCATTTCACATTGGAAATGAGTTTGTTTTTGTTTTGTGAAATCTGTATAAATAAAACAGCACCCAGATTGCTAGTCACTCAGAGCTTCAATATCCTCCATGTGTCAGTCTCTGACCGAAGTCTCCCTTTATCTACTCCTTACCTCGTCTTTGAAACCTGTTGATGGCTGGGGCTGGTCCATGGCAAGTATAGTAGTCTGAGCTGGTATGAGTGGTCTTTTAGAGTTTGTAGAACATCTGTCCAAGTCCTTGTGGCTTTTAGAATCTCTGTTCAAAAGTCAAGTGTATATCCAGACATTAAGTAGAGAGAAAAAGGTGGGGACAGTCCTTGGAACATACAGATCTAAGTCAGCTGTCTCATTAAATCCCTCTTCTCAGAACTCAGAGAACCTGTAGAACAGGATCTGGAAATAGTGTAAAAGCATAAGAGCCAGAGGGTATGGAGGACAACGGGAGAACAAGGCCCTGTAAGTCTGCTGAGCAAAGCCCGTATGAACGTACAGAGACTGAAGCTGCAAACACTGATCCTGCCTGGTCTTCTGGTTCATATACATATATTAGTTTAGCATTTTTATGGGGCTCCTATGTGTATGAACCAATGGATCTCTGATTCTTGTGCCATCTCTTGGGCTCTTTTCCTCTTTTCCTTCTGTTGGTTTACTTTGTCCAACTTTGATGTGATGGTTTTTGTTTTATCTTAATGCATTTTATTTTGTTGTGTTTTGTTGTTATGTCTTAGCATCCTGTTCTTTTCTAATGACAGACAGAAAGGGAGTGGATCTGGATGTAAGAGGAAGTAAAAAGGAACTGGGAGGAGTAGAGGGGGAGAAACTGTAATCAGGATATATTGTATGAGAAAAGAATCTATTTTCAATAAGAGGGAAAATTTTTAAAATAATAAAGAAGAAATCTCAGGCACACAGCTACACAAGGAAATGCTCAATAATTAAAAAAAAAAAGAGGGAGATGACTACTTATGTCTGAAGAGATTACAAAGGAGATAAAGAGGCAAAATCATGGGCATGAAAAGGAAAACTCCTCAACCCAGTGTGGTTGAAGTTCATAGTCAGCTCAGGGTCAAGAATTTAACACAAACATTTTGTTAAGGTCTTTCTATCTTTTCAGCTACAAAAGTGTAATGTTTTAGGAATTTTGTCCAAAACCCCCTTACAGTAGAAGGGCACTTTCTAAGCCTCCTTTACAATCTTACAATTCCATCCCAGGCACGTCCGAAGCCACCATATAATATTAGTTATAAAAGAGATACAGAGTTAAAGGAGGAAGATTTCCTTAGAATTCAACTGAGCAACAAAATTCCCAGAGTTCCCAAGATCCATTAGGCAGTCAGCAATGGGACACTTGAACTGGGAGGACTCTCCCGTGAGAACCACCTATCTACATTTGATTATGTTTTATTGTTTCCCCTTGTTTGAGAAAAGGAAGAAGAAATTTCAGGCACACAATTGCACAAGGAAATACTCATGAATTAAAAAAAAAAAAAAGAGGGAGCTGAGTACGTATCTTGAAGATGTGACTGACACAGGACAGCCTCTTTTACCACTCTTTCTCTCAGTTTCTTTTCCCTATCATGCTTAAAGTCCTTGTCTAAAATGTCTTTTAACTCTTAAGAAACATGTATCTCCACTCTCGGGTGCGCCATATTCTTTTCCTCAGTACCTTTCTATTTTTTAATAATTTCAAACATTGCTTCTTAAAAAACATAGAGAAAAAGACAAAGAAAAAGAAGAATCAGGTGTTATTCAAATCGGTCTGCTTTTATATGTTACTGGGTCTTGTTCCCCTGCAGCTTTTAATATCCTTTCTTTGTTCTGTACAGTACTATGTGTTGACAGAAAATTTTTTCTGTTTTTGCCTATTTGGTGTTCTGTATGCTTTTGTACTTTTATAGAAATCCATTTCTTTTATTGTTTTAATCATTTTAAATTTTAATTTCTTGTTACATAAACATGAAATGTATAAATATTAATGGCCAATATGTAAATTTTCAGTTTATATATTGTACACTATTTGAAATGGGTTTAGTATTTATCACTTCTTACATTTATAACTTCAACAAATCTCTCTTCTAATTTTTTTTCACATTTGCCTAAAATAAGCTTATTTATTTAAAAGACTATAAGGATTAATAAGAAAACACTTAGATATGATAAATAGATTTAACAAATTAATAGGAACAAATAAACACTCAAAGATCATTACACTTTCTGTGGTCAAGTAATAAACACTTGATGGAAGGAATTTACCAAGATATTCTCCTTCTATTTGGCTTCCAAAATACATAGTAAACATAAATCTATTATGTCCAGGTGTTTGCAGGATGTCTGGGTACCTGAGGGATATCAGGGTACCTGTGTGATATCCAGGTGCCGGTGTGCTTAGGCGGTGGGGCACAACTTCAGGTTGAACTTGGTCATGCTTGAGCTCAGACTATTATGGGCCAGGTCAATGCTTATGATCCAAGTGGCTTGCTGCCTCCAAAAACCATGGTAGTGTCTGTGATCCATATTCCAGCAACACAGGCTGAATTTAATTTTGTCATTTTTTTTTCTTGAGGGCGCTGGGGTGGGAGGATGGACCAGGGAGAAATGGGAAGAGGTGATTGAGATACATTGTATGAAACTCAAGTAATTAATACAACTATCATGAAAGAAAATATTAATAAAAATTCCATATTAAATATATTGAAATTGTAGTTCAATATTAATACCATTTACTATACACTTAATGAGTTTCAGTGTGATATTTTCTTGCCTTAGAAATTATATATATTTCATATAAGAAAATAATATTTGTGTTTTAATTTTTCTATTAATCAAAGTGGGATTGATTCTGATATCTTTGACATCCCCTTCTTTAACTTAGAAAAATTTTCTTCCATGATTTTGTTGAAACTATTTTCTATGTTTTTTACCTGGTTTGTTTTCATTTTTCTATTACTATTCATAAATTTGGTCATCTCATAATGTCACAGATTTCCTGGATATTTAGGGCCTAGATTTTTCTTTTTAGATTTAACATTTTCTTTGATGCATCTATTTACTTTAAATAGTCTTCAGTGCCTGAGATTCTTTCTTCCATCTCGTGAGTTCTGTTGGTGAAGCTTGCCCCTGAGATTCCTGCTTCAGTTCTTAAATATTTGACTTCCAGTTTTCTCTCAGTTTGGGTTTTCTTTGATTCTATTTCAACTTTCATGTCTTGAACTGTTTCCTTCATTTCACTTTATTGTTCAAGATTTCATAGATTTCATTAATGGATTTATTTGTACCTTCTTTAAGGACTTCTAACATGTTCATAAAGGCCATTTGAAGTCCTTTCTTGTGCTTCATCCATATTGCATTTCTCACGACCTAATATAGTAGGGTTTTGGGCTCCTGTTAGAGATATATTGTCCAGTCTGTTGTTGATTTTGTTTTTATGCTGATATCTAGCCATCAGGATGTAAGACGATTGTAATTGTAGAGGTTGGTGGTATCTTGTCTTGTCTTTGTTGTGGGAGTTCCATTCATTATTTTCTGTTGCTCTTCCTGGTCCATGGAATGTATGGTGATTGTGGGTTGCCTGGTATAGAAAGCTTCTGAAAACCTTCCAGATGTGGTCTTAGGGGGTTCTGAGTAGAATGTCTTTCTAAGTATTGGGAGCTGACACTTAGGATTGAGGATGGGCTAGAAGGGGAGGGCTATATGGTGTTTCATAGCTGGGAAGAAAGTAGAGTGTGCCAGGAGGATATGACTAAATCCATGGGAATTGGGGCAGAGAGGAAGAGGAGGTCACAGAAAGTAGTCTACCAAAAAGCTGTGTATGATACTGGGGAATTAGATTTGAGGGAGATGAGGGATAGTGAAGATCACTTACCTGCTTCCATAGCTATCATGAGCCGCATGTTACCAGCAAATGTTTTGGGGAGTTGGTGGCTGAGATGGAAGGACGGGGTGGTAAGAAAGGTTGTAGGAAAAGATCTGCTTGATCTTCTGGAGATAGAAGCAGAAAAAAAGTGGAGTTTTTAAAAAGTGACCTTCTATAGAGCTGGGAATGAGGGTAGGGAATTGGATTTGGAGGAAAGGATAGGGACTGAAGGTCACCTACCTGCTTCCTGCATTGTATGATTCTCATCTTAATTCCTATTTGAATCATGTAAGTGAAAGAACATCTTACAAAATAACTGTCAATCCCTAGTTCATGTAAATTTTTCAAGTTATAATATTACAAAAGATGTACTTCTAGCCCTTAACATTAAAGGTGACGTTCTTTGCCACAGTCTAGCTAGATTAGTCAGGCTGTTCCCCACCTCCAAGCACCTTTCTCAACACCCTCTATCTATCCACAGTCCCACATCCAGTGCCTTTGCAAATCAAGCTGCCAAGGATTAGAGTAACTCCAACTTCCATACTTTGGTCAGCATCCTGCACTGTCCACCTCTTCTTACAAGCTCCATGTCCACTATATCCAACTTTTTCACCTAGCCTGGTATGATACATCATCTACCAAGGTCTAGAGAGTGAGTCTAACTGATCCTTCCCTATATGCAACCTTCCCAACATCCAGACCTATCCCCTCAAAGTCCAGGTTCACACCAGGATGCACACCTTACTGGGAAGCTTTCCTACTTCTCAGTGTTCACCTGACTTCATATCACCTAAGCCATATCCAAAATTCAGGCCCAACCCAGCCTGTGCTCTAATGTTTATATCAGATGCATAATTAACAAAACAAGTCTACATACCCTTTATCAAAAAACATAAATAATATGAAATATTAAGGCAGAACCTCAGCCCCCAATCCCTCAAAGGGGATCCACTAGTCCTAGATAAATGTTTGTCCATTACTTAAGTGAATTCCAGGATATAGACTATAAAAGAACAAGCAAATACTCCACCAAAGAATTCCAGGAATTTAAGTACCCAAAGAAGCAATTCAATGAACTTAAGAAGAATGAATTTTAAGACAATAAACTCCTGAGTGATTCTCAAGAGGAAATATATGTGTGTATGTATATATATATATTTCCTATTAACCCAATTAAAAAAAACTCAAGGACAGTCTTAAAGTAAAATAAATCAAGAAACTCAATTGTCAGGACTTGAAGATAAAATAATAAATACAAGATCTAGACAAAAGAAGCAAAAAATGTACAAATTGAAATACAGCAGATAAAAAGAATATATAGGAAATGCAGAACACCATGAATATTCCAAGCCTTCGATATATAGCAATACTTGAGAAAGGAGAATCCTAAGTCAATGGCATAACCCAGATGTTTGATAAGAACAAAGAAGACTTCCACAAACTAAGGACACACCCACATCAATACAAAAATGACACAAAAACAAGTAAAAAAAACCAGAATAAATCCTCCTACAGAATATCATAGTTAAAACACTAAATATACAGAACAAAGGAAAAGTATTGAAAGCTGTAAGAAAAATAACAGGTCACACATAAAGAATATCCCATCAGAATAATAGTTGTTTTCTCAATGGAAACTTTGTAAGTGAGAAGAAGCAGGAGCATATTGCCCATCTTCTATAACTAGGCAAGGCTTCCAGTGGTGGGACTGGGAAACCAAACAAGCCTGAAAACCTTTGACTTATAATCTTTCCCAGTTGCAGGATCTGCTAGGGCAATGGAGGGGCAAAACCTCACCCCCAAGGAGGGACCCCATGGCTAACACTACAGTGCTGGTCAAGAAACAGAGACTGGGTAACCCAGAGACCATGATTCCTAATGATATTCTGTTATGCTCATAGATCCATAACTAGCCCAATCATCACCAGAGAGAATTCCACCGGCAGCTGATAGGAACAGATGAAGAGGCCCATGGCCAAGCATTGGGTAGAAACTCAGGGAACTCTGTTGAAGAGAGAGATAAGTGTTTCGGGTACTAGAATGGTCAAGGACACCAGGAGAACATGCTCTACAAAGTCAATTAATCAGGACTCACAGGGCTTACAAAGACTGAAGTGACAGACAGGGTCTGCATGGGTCTCTAGTAGGTCCTGTAGATATATCTTAAGGTTGTTAGGCTAGGTGTTCTTGTAGAACTCCTAAAAGCTGAGGTGGGGGTGGGGTGGGATCTTGGACTCTTTTATATGCTTTTGGGACCCTTCTAGCCTTGATGTAAGAGCTTGTGCCTGGCCTTGTTCAATCTTGTTAAGCATGGTTTGATTGGTAATCCTGGGAGGCCTGCACTTTTCTGAGGGGTGGGTGGGTGGGTTGTGGTTGAGAGAGAGGGAAAATGGAGAAGAGAAAAGATGGGGTGGAAGCTGGGAAGAGTGGAAGAAGGAGAGACTGTGGTCAGGATGTATTGTAGAAGAGAAGAAAGATAAATTGAAGAAGAGAAGGAGGAAGAAGAAGAAAGAGCAGGAGGAGAAGAAGGAGGAGGAGGATAAATGCATTCTACGACTGAAAAGACCATGATGGCAAACCTAGACTAATCTACATGACAAACTGTTTGCCATAGTTGGAGTAAAAAGAGAAACTTACCGTGATATATACAGGCTAAAGGAATCTGTGTTACTGAAAGATCTAAAGAGAATATTGGTATAGATGTTGGTGTGGATGCTGATTCACCAAGATGTATACATTGATTCAGTGCAGAGGACAGTTTATCCATCTCCTAATGGCCCTGGAACCGTAGAGCATTTCTGCTTCTTTAAAACCTAGTCTTAATCCTTGAACTGGAAGGCTTCAGTCTTCATACAATCTAGAACATTTAAACTGCTAGTGTGGACCTACAATGCTTCAGTCTTAGCCTACTGCTAACTACTGCCTAATTCTCAACTGACTCTTCTTACTGACTCTTCAACTGATTCTTCTTACAGACTGCTTTAACTGACTATAACTCCTATGTAACTCTCTTTTACTGGGCTAAGAGCCTGCCTTTTCTCATGAGAGTTGGGCATGTCCTCACTCTGCTGACTCGTCCTCTGATTTGTCAGATTGCATGCCATTCACTCTGGTTCATCTCAGACATCACTTCCTGTGTGACACTGACTCCTTCTGAGTTCTGCTTCCTGTGTCTCCTTCCACTGTTTTTTGGTTTTTTTTTTTGTTGTTTTTTGTTTTTGTTTTTTTTTTTTTTTTCTAGGGACTAGAGGTATGGACCATCATTGCCTTCTGAATACTGGATTAAAGGTATGGCTACATTCCATGCAGACCACGTAGGCCTCTGAGTGTAACCCCTGGAATGTAGTCCTTAGCATTCACACAGGGCTATCCCTCTACATAATGGAAGCAATTTTAATTTCAAATATTAAAAAATTAGTGTGAAATATCTAATTACATACTTTAATCAGCATCACAAGAAACAGCCTAAATTTTTGTAAAGGAGACATGTAGAAAAACCTGTAGTCTCACAAATTAATGCCCAAAAGCATTTAAGTTAGAAAACAAATGATTTTAAATATTGCACTAATAAAATCTCATAAAATTGGAATCAAATTCATATATTCACATTTTCATCTACAACTATTCCACTTGCCACATGAGAGGCTTAAGAACAGTCTCCTAACAATCTATCTTGACTGAGTACAGATGGGTAGCTGTTCATAGAAAAGGAAAAAGCATGTGGTCATATCTGATCACAGCTGGACCTATAAGAAAACACACTTAGTGTTTTTTATCTCCAAAATGTCCTTAGCAGGATGTCTGCAGATAAGGATTATAGAAAGTAGAACCTAGGATTTAAGACATGACTTCCTGGAGAGAGTCACAAAGGCTTTCTCTACTCTGGAGTGTAAAGTAAAAATTTCTCACTGTAAATACTTTCTGTTCTGTAAAGGGCTCCATGAATCTCATCCCTTCTAGGCCATTGGTGCATACTATACTTGAGAATCATTGCTTAGTAGATGCTTTTAATGATTCAAATTTATGTTTTCTAAGCTTTAAATATTTGGTTTCTTGCCAAATTGAGAAAATTTCCTAAGATGTTTCCCTGGGAATGACCTCTGATTTTGGTTTTGGTTGTCAGATTTTATGGACCAAGTGGGTGATTTATTAATTTGGACAAAACATATGAATGTGTATAAAAATGCATTTTATCTATTTGAGTAATTTATGAACTAAAATGCAATTATCATTCACTCCATTTTTTCTTATGGTAAATATTCAGCCCTAGCATGCTGAATACTTTTATGTCAACTTGACACAAGCTAAAGACATTTGAGAGGAGGGAAATTCAATTAAGAAATGCTGCCTTAAGATCACTCTGTAGGCAAGCCTTTAGGGCAGTTTTTAAATTAGTGATTGATGGGAGATGCTGCAGCCCATTGTGGATGGGACCATTCCTGGGTTGAGGGTCCTGGATTCTATAAGAAAACAGGATGAGAAAGCCATGGTGAACAAGCCAATAAGCAGTATTCCTCTGTGGTCTCTACGTCAGTCAGCTCATGCCTCCAGATTGCTGCCCTGCTTGAGTTCCTGTCTTAACTTTCTTTGATCATAAACAGTGATATGCCATTGTAAGCCAAATAAACTATTTCCTCCATATATTGTTTTTTGGTTAGGGTGTTTCATTGTGGCAATAGAAATTTTAAGGCAAGTTGAAATCAGGAGTGGCATATTGCTATGACAGACCTGACCATGTTGTTTTGGAGGGAACTGTGGAAGCTTTTGGAACTTAATGCAAGAAAAGCTATTGTGTATTTATTGCATGGTGAGCTATTCTGTGGGAATTTGGGAAATAAGAATGTTGGGGACAGTGCAGAAGATAAAGGCCTGGTTTGTGAAATTTAAAAAGGAAATTTAAAGGCTCTATCAGGACCACTTGTTTTTTAAATTAAGATTCTGTGGTTCTTAGCCGTGGATGCAGAATATGCTGTGATTAAGGAGATACCAGAACTACTAAAATGAAACCACTGATTTGATGGGATACTTGATGCTCTTTGGCTGGAACTGAGAAATTGGTGGTGATTAAGAAGATACCAGCATTGTAGAAGTGAAATCTTCTGATAAGTGTTTCATGAGAGCACAGTAATGCTGGGTTCCAGAGTTGGTCAAGTTTGTACCCTCCATTGGCAGCCAAACTTAATAGTATAAGAGACACCCAGGTGGTTCTGTTTTTGAAGGCATGAAGGGATCATAGAGAGCAACTGAGGCTTGGCACTAGGAGAGGCCAGAAGAGGCCATTGGTGAAGGTACAGCACAGTGGCAGTTGAAGGCTCAGAATTGAAGGGTCACACAGAGAAGTTGAGGCTTGGAATCATGAAGAGAACATATGAAAGGCTATTGGTGAAAGTGAATCCCAGTTGCAGCAGAAGACCCAAGAATTTTCTAGATGTCAGTTCTGTGGGATGACTATGAAGAACAGCAACAGTGATGGTGTAGAGCCAGTCACAACCTAGAAGACAAGCTGTGTGTGCTGTAGAGGGCCAAGCCAGAGAAGTGCCCTAAGTCCCTTGGAGGAGTTCAGAAGATTTGTGAGTAAATTCCAGATAATTGGATATTGAATTATTTACACTGTTGGAGTTTGGTTTTGATTTTATTTTATTGTTACTCTGAATTACTAAGCATTACATTTAATTTTTGTTTTTATAGATGCCTACAGCTGAAAGACTTTGGACTTTCAAAAGTTTCTTGATTTTTAAAGACATTGAACTTTTAATGTGTTTGAATTTGTAAAGACTGGGTGAAATATTAGGGATGAATAAGAAATAAAATGTTGTGTTTTAGCAGTGATGTCTTTGTGTATCAAGTTTACCAAAAGTCAGTTTTGCTGAATAGTTTTAGTGTCAACTTGACACAGCTAAAGTCATCTTAGAAGAGAGAACCTCAATTAAAAAAAAATACCTCCATGAAATTGAGCTGAAGGCTAGCCTTTAGGGCATTTTCTTAATTAATAATAGATAAGGGAGGTCCCAGCCAATAGTGCACAGTGCCATCCATGATCCTGAGTTCTATAAGAAAGCAGGCTGAACAAGCCATGAGGAGTAAGCCAGTCAGCAGCACTCTGCTATAGCTTCTGTATTAGATCCTGCCTTCAGGCATTTGTCCTCGGGTTCCTATCCTGTCCTGACTTCCTTTGATGGTGAACAATGATATGAAAGTATAAGCCAAATAAACCATCTTCTCCACATCTTGCTTTTTGGTCATTATGTTTCATTGAAGCAATAGAAACCTTAAGATACCTAGCTATCATCTTTCCAGTTGTAATCCCTGGATAAAACCTATCTCTCTCATATCTTGTTGTTTTTTTTTTTTTCACTCTCTCCTGAGTTACATGCTCTGCTTGGCTTTCAGGTAAATCCCTGTGTTCATGTGCCAGTAGGTAGTTTAACTCAACTTCTTCTCTTTTCTCATAGACAACTAATAATTATTTCCCTTGTTTCCCTTCAACTATTGCTGCTTGGTTCATAATTGGAAAATAAGGATAATTCTCAGCCATTGTGATATATGACTTTATATTTTGAATATTTTATCCCCTTTAAAACTCATCTTGAAATTCAATTCTCAGCCATTGTGATATATGACTTTATATTTTGAATATTTTATCCCATTTAAAACTCATCTTTTAAATTCAACCCCCAGAGTAAGAGTACTGACAGGTGGAGAATTTGGGAAAGATTGGATCTCTCTCTCTTTCTGGGTCGCCCCCCTCCCTTCACCACCTCCCTGTGCTGCTGCTTGTCCCTCTCCCTCTCCCTCTCCCTCTCCCTCTCCCTCTCCCTCTCCTTCTCCCTCTCCCTCCCTCTCTTTCTTCTTCTTCTTCTTCTTCTTCTTCTTCTTCTTCTTCTTCTTCTTCTTCTTCTTCTTCTTCTTCTTCTTCTTCTTCTTCTTCCTCTTCCTCTTCCTCTTCCTCTTCCTCTTCCTCTTCTATTTCCTCTTTTAGTGTTGAGAAAGAATACTAGTCTGTATCTGGTATATGGCTTTCAAGGTACCATCATGGAAAAAAAGACCAGTCCATTACCACATTTCCAATGTCAGGACCTTGATCTTGGTCTAGTTTCTATAACAATCAGTATAGTTCTCTTGCTTATAAATTCACCAGTCTCAGTTATTCTGTATGGGTACGACAAAATGTACGAAGCAAATGGCTCATATTGGAGATATACTTCAAAGAAAATTTCAACTGTAGAAAGAAGTACAGCAACACATCATTAGGCAAAAGATGGAGGTTGTGTTTAGACACAGGGCACTTGCAGAGTAAGGAAAGAATTCTTTCTGATGCCTGTCATATAGGAACTATTTTCTACTCTTTTCTTTAAAAATGAAAAATTGACAAAATAAAAAATGAGCAATCTTGCCTAAAGACTATTTCAGGATAAAAGATATTTGGTATAATATTTCCCAGATTTAGACATTTCTCCTTTTCAACAATGTAAGTGTTTCTTTAGAAAATGGTGAATCAGTATAAAAACTCAAGTGAAAAATGACAATATGAAATAAAATTATATAATGAATGAGTCAGAGACAATTTAAGTCATATATAATAAATCAGGGAGTGCATTTCCAACATAAATTTTTCCCTCTTTTGTGTGCTCTTTCACTGGATTGCTTGCTCTTATTTGCACATACCATGTACATTTATGTCCGGGGTGGGATTATCTTTCTGACTTATGTATGTACTATCTATTCTCATCTTATTATGACTCTTGTTTTTATAATGACAAGTTATTTCATTCTTAATATGTTTTAATTGAAATAGATTTATATAACTTTCTCCCCCTCACTTTCTTTCCTCTAACCTATCCTAGCTATCTTTCTTCCAACCTCTCCATTTCCCCCCAACTTTCAAGTTAATAAACTCTTTTTCTTTTACTATTATTATGTGTGTATGTGTATGTACAAATATGTATAAATATAACATACTGACTTTATTTTGTTGTTTGTGTGTATATGATTTCAAGGTTGACCACTCTGCATTGGACAACTAATAAGGGGGCTCATCCCTGAGAGACTCTAATTCTTTTCCCAGAAGTCACTGACTTCCTATAATTTTTTGTCTAGAAGTGGGACCCCATGAAATTTCCCCGTTTCACATTACCATGTCCATTTATATTGCCATTGTTTCAGAATTATTTACGCAGCCATTTCTAGAAGAGACTGTTTCACAACAGACTTCCTGCTATTCTGTCTCCAGGCCAGTAATACTCAGTTGGATTATTCCTGAATGCAAGAAATAAACTTTCTCACTCTGAAAATTTGTAGCAGTAAAAACATATTTTATCTTAGTCACTTACATTGCTTCTTTAAAAGTTGTTTAGAATCTACCTGTATAAATTTGTTTTAGACAGAAGAGACAGCAGTAAGCAAAACTGACAAACCCCCATGACCTCATAGATTTTATCTGATTGTATTATAGCTTCTTGAATTGTTTAAAACCATTAATTTACTACTACACATGTGGAAAGGCAGAGAGAGAATAGCAACTATAGGTAGGCACATTTCTGTACTATTAATGGTCTATGAAAGCAAAAGTACTTTGGTTCTCATTGAGAAATACTGCCAAATGACTGAGATATGTGATAGTTCTTGGGCTTCACTATATTTTGTTATACAAAGAAATACAGCTGTACTTGAAAATAAGTGCTACTTCAAGAGAGATACATTGGTGAAACATATTCACCTTTATGGGGAAGGAAATGTGACAGATTTAAACAGAGGTATTTCACTTGGGTGGATGATTCTGGTCCCTGAATCTCTGGTATATTAAACAAAATCCCCAATGGGAGATGTGGGATACATCTATAGGAATTTTTGCCAGGAGGTCCCAAAACTACAAAGGTTATAACCATTACTCTTGGATACCAACAAGAAATAGATGATCCTATTATTGATAAAACCACACACATTGATTGAATAATACAAAGAAACCAGCTGGAACTGACCAGGAAGCTTGCTCCATTCTAGGTAAGTTTCATGGTGCTAGATGGTGCTTTGCATGTAGTTATGGAAGAAACATCAACAAAGGTCACTCCCAACTTCGTATTTTACATGCTACAATACCAACCTGCCAGGTAATATATGCTTAATGGTACAATATGAGGTATCCAGCTGATTTCTGTTTGGATCAGAGGCTCACTTCACAGAAGGCAATCATGCCTTTCACTGCAGACCTGGTCAAACGCACATAGGTGGAAATGTCAAAGGTGCTAGGAGTGAATCTACTACTTTTGTTTGCTAAATGAGCAGGTTGTCAAATGCCTGATAAATATTTGTTTTATATCTACATTCTAGTTCTGACCTCAGCCTTGATCAACACCACCTTTCTCTCTCTCTTTCATTTTTAATTATTTCTCTTTTTTGAGATTATAATATGACTGCATAATTTCTCCCTTCCCTTTTCTCCCTCCAAACCCTCCTTCAACCCTCTCCATGCTATCCTTAAAATGTATGGCCTCATTTTTTAATTAATTGTTATTATATGCATATATGTATATGTTCCTAAATATAACCAGCTCATTCTTTTTAATGTTATTTTTTTGGGCTGACCATTTGGTATTGGATAGCCAATTGGTATGCTCTTCCCTGGAGAAGGCTATTTCTACCACTTTCAGTTTGCCTTGATTTCCTATATTTCCTTGTATAGGGTAGAGTCTTCATGGGCTTTTATCCATCTAATTCAGTATATCTATTGGTGTTAAGTTCATGTTTAAGCACTCATGTTAGTAAGACTTTATAGAAATAGCTTCTGACATTCCTCAGAAACACACTCTCACAGCAAACTTCCTGATCAACTGGCTCTTAAAATTTTTCTGCCCCCTCTTATATAATAATCATGATCCTTAGGTGAAGGAATTGTGTACCAAAGGTGTCTGTTGGACCTAGGCTCCACTACTCTTTATTTTAATTGGTTATAGTTTTCTGTAGTGGTCTCTGTATGTTGCAAAGAAAAGTTTGCTTGATGAACAGTGAAGACTACACTTAACTGTGTGTACAAGTTACAGTGTAAATACTGTAACTAGGGATTATCCTGGTTTAATAAAAATTATGCTGGTTGTAGGCATTCCTCAAAGATCTATGACTTTACTAGCTCTTGGTAGTTGGCGAGGTTTCCAGTACCAGTTATTATTTTTCTCTTGTTGCACAAGTGTCATGTTCATTTAGAGGACAGTTGGTTACTGCTAAGATGTATGTGCCACTACTGCATGCTTAGGGTCATCATTGTGATGGTCTTTATTTTGGTTCATAGGTACCACATATGGGTAGGATGAAACAGGTGTACTTTTTACTGTGAACAATAATTAATGGAAAAACTAATGACATGCTTGACAAGGTGATAAGAACAATGACTGTTGAGTATGTAGCTTTAATTGGCATATCATATCACCCCTTCCAAGGCTCAGGAAATGTCACATAAAAGGGAGGATAAAAACTGTAAGAAGTGAAAAAATTGAGAAGTCCACAAAATGCTTCTTTACAGCCACAGCATAAAACTTATGAATCTATAGCACCTGCTGTTTATTATATCAGGCCTTCATAAGACAGAGCCTATAAATATTCAGTCATAGATGTAGCCTGCCCCATGTAGAGGAACTAACAACAATTGAGTTTTGCTAGAGAACAAAAACTCATTATTTAGTAAAGTCACCATTGGCAAGTTACTTGTGATTCATTGGATCATTTCACATGCATTCCCAAGTGAGTGGTCCTCATTAAACCCAAAAGATCACAAAAGAAAAAACAGAATCAAAAGTGAGATGTGGACTTGGTAGGAGGAAGGACAATTGAAGTTGGGAAGAAGATAAAAGAAAGGGGATGGATGAGTATAGTCAGAATGTATCATATACAGCTATGAAATTGACAAAAGGTACATTAATTTCAAAAACCCAGGCTGATGATATAAATCCAACAATATTTTAAATAAGTTGATGATTATTTAAGTGTTTCCATGAGTGTTTGATATTGGTTACATGATTTCACTAGCAACTTTATATTGTAAAATTTTAAAAAATTAAAACTGGAATGAATGGCTTCTATCTGATCCCAAATATTCACTGAGAGTTTCATTCTATTCACTATGGAAAATAACTTGATACCTTGTTGGCAACATTTAAGCTGGAAAGGTGGTTCATGCTTACAACCTTACCACTTGGGAGAATGAGACAAGAGGACTGGGAGTCGAAAGCCAGCCAGGAGTATATATTCAGATCCAATTTAGAAAACAAAACAAACAAAAATAAGATGAAATTATTTTCTTTTTCTACCCTTGTTTAACATTAAAATGGAAAAAAAAAAAACCTGGCGAGCTGTTAACTTTGTTGTTTATGATGATTTTGATTATTGTCCAGTCCCTCTGAGGCTCTCAATGTTGTTTCCAAAAAAATAAAATAAAATAAAATGAAATAAATTAAAATAATAAAATAAAATTAGTTTCCTGAATCTCAGGAGAAAACTTCACAAATTCTAATTTAGTTGTTATTTTTAAAAAGAGGGAAAATGCTGGAAAACTTACTCAAGGTCACAAGGCATTTTTTTTTATAAAACTCAGCACAGGAAGCTAAAATTTTCTGGTTCTAGAAATTAATTATAATCATTGGAGGTTGCCTTCGTTAGACTAAACTTGAACTGTTTCTTTGAGATTAAATTAGCTTCTAGCAACACATACATTTCTATGTCAGTATTCTTTACCCCATAGTCATGGGTGACTATTCAGTAATTCAAATAATTCACTTTAGATTTAAGCAGAGATTGTGTTTGGCCAAAGCTACAGGATTTGTGCATGAAATTTCTGAAATGATGTCCAACAGGCACAGTTTTGTGACTCATATCAGGCACCATGAGTGATGATTGAGAGTGATTACACTGGCTGTGTAATCACTGTAATGCACCTGCACAAGGTCAAGCTGAAATGGGTGATGAGATTGATGGCCCTATAGCTAAGAAAACAGTGAAGTCCTTCAAATTAATTTTAGCAATAATAGGAAAATATATTCCTCTTCTGATCATTATAATCATTCTCAAATGAACAAATTTGAATCACTACATTAAGCTCTGACTGAAAAATATATCTATATCAATATATAAACCTATAGATATAATCCAAAATAATATAAAGCATAAATATATTATGATAGATGATAGATAGATAGATAGATAGATAGATAGATAGATAGATGGATAGATAGGTGACAGATCATTATTGAGTTCAATATTGAGTAACATAAATTTCTGATGGAAAAAAATTTCAGTGTTTGTTTCTTCCATAGGACATTTTAATTTAATGCCCATACTTCATAAAGTACTCAAACACCTTGAAATTATTTTATACCTTGCCTTAAAATGGTGAAATATATGATTGATTCTTCAAATAGATGATAATTTTTATTTCTATAAAACAAATTTAAAGGGATAGCCAGGTGGTGGTGGCACATGCCTTTAATTACAATGCTCTGGAGCCAGATACAGGTGGATTTCTTGAGTTCAAGGTCATCTTGGTATACGAGTGAGTTCCAGGACATCCGGGGATACACAGAGAAACCTTTGTCAAAAACAAAAGAAAGAAAACAACAAAAACAGAAAGGGGAAGAGGATTAGAAGGAGGAAAAGAAGAAGAAGAAACTCAATATCTGTGGGTCAGAAATCAACCTCAACAAAAACAGGTTCCCTCCTTAGAATAATATTACCAGCCTAAAATCAGAGTATCAGCCAGTCTGAGTTCTTGCCTAGGAAAAACAATTCCATGGTCATTTGTGGCATAGGAAAGTTACCTTCTTGCTATTTATTTAGCAATTTCATAACTTACTCTCAGGCAGAGTGACTCTAAGCTCACAGAGGCAGCCCATGTTCCTTACTGTGTGACCTATGCTTCCTGGGAAGTCAAGAGCATCAGGTTAAACACATCCCATGCTTTGTATTTAGAGTCCATTGCCTCTAACCAGCCAGACAGAAACCCTATTCAGAAAATCTCAAGTAACTTAATATGGTGACACTGGTTAACACACTGAGGTCAAATTGGTCTGGACTATCAGTTGGATCTATAAAAGATGTTCACATCATTGCTTGGACAACGTTAAACAATCAGGAAAAGGAATGTGCGCGATAGAGGATGGAGTCTTAGAAGGCCTTCTAGGACTCATGTTCTCTATAAATAATATTCTATAAAATGAAATTGTAGTATACTTTCTGAATTCATGTGTGTGTGTGTGTGTGTGTGTGTGTGTGTGTGTATATATATATATATATATATATATATATATATATATATAATTCTCCATAAACTTTGTTAATATACATGTTCTCTTGTGGGGTTTTAAATTTATTTGATTTTCTCTTCTTTTATTATCATTGTTAAAATTTGTATTATTCTCAGATAGCCAAATTAGCAACAGGTTTTACCACTTTAACATAGACCCAGATTTTGCAGATTTGGGTATTGTTTCAACGATGTGCTGACACAGCTACTCTCACACTTATTTGCTATCACAAAGGACTCAATACATTTTGTAGACTCTCTCTACAGATGCTTATAGTGTTGTGTATATGTTTGTACCAGAACAATTCTAATTTGACTAATGTAAGTGGCACTTTCTGTTACGCTGTTATCTGCATGTCATCTGTAAATAAAGCACTGATTATGGATTGCCATCATATTGACACCTTTTTAAAAAGCTACGGTGTACCACTGAAGTGCAATGTGACTCTTATATCAGACAAGGCACTATCATTTTTATCACTAGCTCTGGGAACATTCTTAATTTTTACTATTTGTAAAATTCTGTGTAGGTGGAACAGCACATGGGTATGCACCCATGTATGGATGCCTGCAGAGGCAACTGTGTGAGATCAGCTGCAGCTGGAGGTATAGACAGCTGTCGTCACTTGGCATGAATGCTGTGAACTAAATTCAGGTACTCTGGAAGAACAGTGTATGTTCTTAAACACTGAAACACCTCTTCCACACATTTTTCTAAAATTTCTAATTAAAATATAATTACAGTATTTCCCTCCTTTCTCTCCTTCTTCCGTTCCCTCCCACCTACCATCTACACTGGCTCACTCACAAATTTAAATTGTTTTCTTTTCCATGTTTTATTATTTAAATTTATAAGTGTATTTTGATCATATTCTTCCCCTCCTCCAAGACCTTCCAGATTCTCTTCTCCTCCCTAACCTCCGAACTTTAAGTTTTTTCTTAAAAAACAACCCAAAAAGTCAATACAACAACAAATTCCACAAAAATTCCACAAAAACCTAGACAGCAAAATACAACATCAAAAAAGGGAATTTTTTAAAAAAATCACCAGTCACACAAAAATCACACATCAGAAATTTATGGAGTTCTTTATTTGGTAGTCAGCTATTCCTGAACATGAGACCTGCCCTGGAGTAATTAATAAACACAGTGTCATTCCAAACTGATTATCCGTGCCAAGCAGGTATAAATGACAGTTAAGCTGTTAACCTTTAGTGGATATATTTTAATTCATTCATTCATTTTTTTAATGTAACAAAAGTAAAATATGATGAGACAAAACAAAAACTATCACATCAAAGTTGAACAAGACAAACCAATAGAACAGTGATTCTCAACCTGTGGGTCGTGACTTCTTTGGGAGTCAAATGACTCTTTCACAGTTGTAGCCTACAACCACCCAAATACCAAATTTTTACATTACAAATCATAACAGTAGCTCACTTGATTTAGAGAGCCTTGTTTTTGTGTGTCCTTCCTCACTTCTGGCTTTTCCAGTCTATCTGCCTCCTCTCCACCGTGTTCTCTGAGCTCTGATGAGAAGAATTTGACGAAGACATCCCATTTAGGGCCAAACATTCCAAGGTCTCTCATTCGCTAAGTAATGTCTGGATGTGGTTTTCTATATTTGTTCCCATCTGCTGCAGGAGGAAATGTCACTGATGATGGTTAACAAGGCACAAATCTATGAGCATAACAGAGTATCAGTAGAAGTCATTCTATCACTATATTTTGTTCTTTTTTTAGAACAGTATTATTTGGATTTGCCCAAGATCCCTGGACTATCTAATCTCAGACTAGATATTGGTCACCAAGGCAGTGCCTGGCTTGGGTACCATTTCATGGAGTTAGCCTCGAGTCAGATCGGTTATTGGATGGCTACTCCCACAAGCATTGTACCACCATTGCATAGGATATTGTTCAGGTAGCACATCACTATAGATAAAAGGTTTTTAGATTGCTTAGTGTTTACATTCATCTTTTTGATACCCTGAAAAGTAGCTTCTTATACCAAAGACATTGGAATGAGGGGTAAAGGCTCTATGTAGGCACCAATTCAACATTCTCATGTTCAATGAGTTGTGTAGGTTTTGTCTTCAACAATGGGGTATTCTTTCCGTTTGTGGAGAGAAAACTATCATGCGTGCAACAGAATGGGTTGCTTGGAGATTCCAATGGAGCCCTTTTAGCCAATACTCAATTAAATATAATGCACATCTAGTAGTGGAAGTTTCATTTAGTGACAGGATATGGCCAGTTAGAACACTGTCTCCATCATTGTTTGGTGATATTTTTAGATGGTCTACATATATGTATATATTTTAATGATTTTCTACTGTATTAGGTTTTATACTACTTCTCAAATGCCCATTAATTTTAGCTGTCTCTCTATGTATTCCCTCCAAAGACCTCCTCTTATCTCCCCTCTCTGCTTGATTCTCTCATTCCAGCCTGCCTTACATCCACGTTTATCTGTTTCATTTCCCCTTCCTAACAAGACCTATTTGTTCTCTCTAGTTCCTTACTCTATACCTAAACTCTGTGGTTTGAAGGATTGTAGCAGGGTTATCATTGACTACACATCTAATATCCACATAGAAGCAAATACATACCATAATCTTATTTCTGAATCTGATATTACTCACTCAGGATGATTTTTTTAGTTCCATTATTTTGCTTGCAAATTTTATGGTGTAATTTTTTAAAAGATATGAGTAATACTCAATTATGTACATGTACCACATTTTCTTTTTCCATTATTTTGTTGAAGGAATCTAGGCTCCTTCTGCTTTCTGGCTATTCTGATGAGATTAGCAATAAACATGGCTGGTGAAGTTGTCACGGTGGTAGAATGAAGCATCGATTGGATATGTGCCAAGAGTGATATTCCTGGATCCTGAAGTAGATCAATTACCATCTTCCTGAGGAACTGCCATAGTGATTTACACACTGGCTGTATGAGTTTGTACTACCATTGGCAATGAATGAATGTTCCTCTTACTTCATAGCCTTGCCAGTATGTGCTGTCACTGGTTTTATTGATCTTAGTCATTCTGACATATAATTCTTAGTTTAGATCTGTACCATGTTTACTGCTCTAAATATCCTTAGGACCTAGGAGAATGGAGCCAATAAATGAAGCAAACTAAAGTCTCATGCAATAGCCAACTTTTTAAAAAGAATCAGATAATTTATACTCTGAAGGTTAAGAGGAGTCACATGAGTAACGTCAACAATCACAATGGCAATCCGTAAGTGGCAAGCAAGCAGCACCTGGTGGAAAAGCCACACGTGACAGGCAGGCCTCACACTGCTGAAACATGCTTTTACATAGAGACATATAAACAAATAACATTAGCCAGTTTTAATGAATAATCGGAAGTAAATTCACTCCTATCTGTTACAGCTGGGGCACAAAAAACATAATCCAAGTACAAGTCCATGTTTTTGAAGAAACTAAATTCAGAACTCTTGTCTTGCTTTCTCACAAGCACTTGGAGTTCTCCTCACACTACTCCATTCTGTTGTTGGTGACACTCTTCCCTATATGTAAACTGCCTTCTTGTCCAACTGACGGTGTCCTCTGCCTTGCAGAAATTTCTCAGTTTTGTGAGGTTCTGTTCATTAATTATTCTTAGTTCCTGTGCTAATGGTGTTCTTTTCAGAAAGACATTTCCTGTGCTGATGAATTCACAGCTATTTCCTATTTTCTCTTATTTCAGGTTTCTTAGTTTCCTTACCTAGGAAATTACAATCCTTTCATTTTAAAAAGGTAATTTTTTCTGATATATAATTTTTAGCTGTTGGGAAAACTTATTTCATTAATTTTATCTTTCATTTAAATTTTCTATGCTGTTGGGCAAATCATCTAATAAATAAACTGTTATTCTCTCTTTTCTTATGTTCTAGACTTCATTTTTTGAGTTTGTTTTTAATCTTGTTAAGTTTTTCCAGGTCACTTGTCTTCAGTTTGATCTAGCAAAGAAATTGGCCTTAGACTAGCTGAACTGTTGATCTTCCCAGATGGCTGGTCATTTGAAACACAGCTTTTAGTGACTATTCTGCTGAGCATGTAGTTTTTCAACTTTCACTTCAAATGAAGACAGACATTTCTAATGATAAAACTTCTGATTTTCCTGACTCTTCACACAGAGAAATTACTCTGTGAGAGGAAAACCGTCTCAAGCAAGAACACTGACTCTCAGTTCTTCCCCAAAGTTAAAAACTTGTATTATTTGGTACTTTGTTATATGTTTTCCATTGAACCTCAGGGTTATAAAATGATTATCATGAACATGTATCTGGTGTTTTATTTAATTCTTGGGATTATTCCCTGGTCCTTTTTTCATGCTATCCTAGTAATTCCACCTCTGGAGTGAGTTTTAGTTCTAATGTCACGCTCTAGAAATAAGGATGCTTTTCAACAGAATATTGACATACTTATGGTTTGATTTTACTTAACTGAGAGTTCAAGATGAAATTACTTCCAGTTTAATTACCTACTCAAATGAGAATAGTTCCATGATGAAAATGAGTATTAACTAGGTAAATAAAAATTTTAAATGCAAATTTATAGTCAAGCAAACTGAAATTATTTAAAGGATAGTTTCAAGAAGTAAGGAAAATATACAAACAAGACAAAATATGGACACAAAATGTGCTTGCACTAATCATGTTGTTTGTTATTTATTAAACACAGATTAATGAAAGGAAGGAAGAAAAGAGAAAGAAAAAATAAAAAAACACATATATATATATATGTTTTCTTCTTTTGTGTGTGTATATATATATATACACACACACATACAAACATACACACACTGTCTGCACAGGTAAGTTGCATTATAAACATGTGCATTTGTAATATAGAATCATATAATTTACTTAGTCATAGTTTGGAATTAATGTATATAATTGAATTAATTTGAATGATATCAATATACAGATATGGGAGGAGGAAGAAAGAGTGACACTGGACTCGTCTTGAGCACCTGAAACCTCCAAGACTGCCCCCAGTGACACACTTGCTCCAACAAGGCCACATGTCCTAATAGTGCCACTCGCTATGGGGGCCATTTTCACTTAAACCACCATCATAATAAATCTGATCATTTTCAGGAACTTCCTAAAGCCATTGAGTTGTTTACTTCCTTAGTTTAAGAAGTTTCCTTAGAATGTTTCATCTCATCTGGGGACTTCCAGTTTCTTCTCCTTCCTTTAAATGTCCGCTATATTTTTTCATAATACTTTATATTGAAATTATAATATAAATATATGATTTCCTGCCTTTAATGTTCTCTTCAGTCCCTCCAATGCAACTTTCTTACTCACTCCCAAGTCACAGGTGCTTTTTCTCTCACTGTTTTTATGTGTATACACATACAGTAGAGACATGATCAATGCATGGTAAGTACATGTACAGAAAAATCACAGAACATAAACATCACTTTATGTAATTAGCATGTGTTACTAATTATTTTCAAAATGGATTTGCAGTACATACTATGGCCGTATCTTCTATATGTATCCTAACTTTCCCTCTTTATTGGCATTCTCTTTAGTTCCCTGAAAAAAAAAAAAAAAAAAAAAAAAAACCAACAACAACACAGTTCAGTTAGAATCTCTATTTGGACCAGAAATACTTTCAATTTGTTTTTACAACTACTGTTTGATGTGTATTAATAATATTTTTCTCTGAACTAACCTTCCTTCCATCATCTTACACAGCACTTGCCTAACATTGCCAAGGGTTCAATCCCTAGGCATTATAAAAGCAAAATGAAACAATTTACACACACATACACAGACAAACTGTTATATCTCTTGAATAAAACATCAGGGTGTTTACTACTAAGATAACTGTTACCAAAAAATTTTACATATTGAGGCATGCATTTTCTTTTTACTCTTTAAAACCCAGATGTGTTTTATTTTATGGTTGATCCACAACATCATTCTGTACCATTACTGTCTTTATGAGGAAGTTGTTATTGTTCACATTAGTTATTGAGCATTTCATTGACTAAGGTGATATTTGAGTATATAACCTTGCTAACCAGAAGTTAACATTTTAAAATCAAGTCCATTTCAAATAATGGAAAAAAAATCATTCTTACACTTATTTTAAAACCTGTCCTTATTCACACATTTTTACAAAAACCTCCTCCTTACTAAAGTTATTAATCTTGAAAAAAATCAAAGGAAAGAACATCAGGCAATCAAAATGTAGAAAAGATATGCTCTTATTTCTTCCACGTAAGATTGTTATTTTAATAGACACCTACTTCTTTTGTGTTGTTCCTGAAATCACTCAGGTTTCACTTCTCTGCTGTCACCAGGTTCTCTTTCTAAAAGCCACATATTAATTTAATTTCCATGCTCTGGAGTTTTCAATAGGGCTAGGACTCTTCATTTACCCTCCATGTTTCACATTAGGACATTTACATCTATAGAAAATGGACCTGCAACAATGGTAATGATACCTGTCTCAGCCTTATCTCAGAAACACACTTCCATAACAAGAACAGGAAAAAATTTACATTCTGATTATTGACATTTAAGTATACAGAATACAACACTGCCATTATTTACAAGTGGCTTATTACTTCACTGAATGCATATAGAGAGTTTGTTAATTATATACCACAATGTAGAAAAGATATTCTTGTACATTTTCCATGCCCCCTTTCCCTGTAATTACCATTTAAGTAAGGCAAGCATCGTGGCACTTCCTTAGTTATCATAAATGTATATTCTCTGACATTTATATACCTTAAATGAGATCACTAATTTTTTAAATTTTATCATAAAAAATACATTCTCATTTCCTAGCATTTTGAAAGTGTAGAGGCTCAAACATGATAAAGTTTCAGTATACTTCCTTTATTAGATTGAGCTTCAAAAGCAACAAAAGTCATTAAAAGCTTATAGAATAAGAGGTGTTATTTTAAAGACTTAGAAGAACATGAAGGTAATTGGCATTTTTCCTGTTATGAGTGAGAGCAAAACTAACACTTTACTTTTCTGTCATTATGGATAAATATATGAATCATCTTACAACCAAAAGGGAATAAGAAAGCTAGGGGTGTGTGGAGATGGTCAGAAGTTAATAGTCAGCTTATCTCATTCTTCAAACTAAATGAGCTCTTCAGAATTCCTTAGAAGATGCTCTTTCTGAGAACAATCATACCCCTAAGCTTTGTAAAAAACTAATGCCTAAACATATTTAATTGTAACGTGAAAATGATAGACATGACAATGCTTGAATTATCACCATGAAAAAATTTCAAAACTTAAAAACATTATCTGTCACTAATTTTTAAAAATGTTTAAGTATATTTTTATTTGGTAAACTGGCCATTCTAAGGTCTTAATTCAAGATTGAAATCAAAAGAGTGAATAATGAATTGTCACAGTTTGCAGTATATAAGAAACTTAGAAATACTGTCTTGTATAAAAGTCTACCACACTGATATTAAGAAAAGAAATTTCAGAGACTGACCACAGCTCAGCAACAGAACACCTATTGCAGCCTCTCTCCTCCTTGCCCCCATCTCCTGTGGATCACACAGATCTTTCCCTCCTAACTTACCTCCCACAACTCATTCCTTTATTCCATCCTCCAACTTGAGCGGGCACCCCCTACTAAAACAAAGGCCATTTCTGCCATGGATTCAGGTAATCTACCTGCACATATTCACCTTTCCTTCTGTTCCTCCAGTCTCAATATCCCCAATCTCACTCCCAGCTCTATAGCAGAACAGCTGATGCAGTTTCCCTTTCCTCTCTGACACCATTTCCAAGGATTCACAAAGATCTTCTCCTTCAACCTTCCTTCTTCAAAATCATCCCATTTTCCTAGCCTCCAACACCAGCAGATATTCCCTGGGAACATACCAGCTGAGCAGGCTAAAGGAACAGGTAGCCTAACTGAAGACATTCTTCACTCCCTCTTCTGCTCCAATACAATTCTCCAGTCCCTTTCCTAGCTATGTAATAGAATACCTACTGCAGACTTCCTTCTACCCCACTCCTTCCCCATATCTTCTGTGGATTCCACAAACCTTCCCTTCCTGATCTCCCTCCTCCTGATTCTTGTTTTATTTCTTTTTCCCCTATTACCCAACTCCAGCAGGCATTCCCTGCTAACCCGAAGGCCACTGCTACCATAAAATCAGCAAATATGACTGCAGATTTTTTTGTTTTGTTTTGTTTCTCCAGATCCAATTCCCAAATCTCATGACCAGTTCTGTATCTGACATTCTAGGATAATCTTTCTTCACTGTCTACCCCTCATTCCAAAGACACTAAATAAGCATAATCTCTCCTCCCTTTTGTGAACCCCCTCAGACCTCTAGCCTAAATGTCAGTTGCCAATACCCAGAAACACATTTTATCTGGAACTACAAATGACATCAAATATTTGGACCCAAAAAATTTCCTAACACGCAACACACAGCCACAAAATTCTCCTAAAATGCAGAGAGGAAACAGAAAGCAAAATACAAAATATAAACACAGCAAAGAAAAAAACCAGAAATCATCATCAAAACCTATAATTATCCAGATGCCTGGAAGCTAGCAACAAAACACAATAAATTACAGCCAGGACATTATGTCCAAAATGGAACACAGAAACCCTCCATAGCAGGCCCTAAATATTCTAATATAGTTGAGGCACAAGTGAAAGACTTTAAAACAGCCTGTATAAGGATGATAGATGTCCTTAAATATGAAATGAATAAGTCATTTAAATAAACCCAGGAAAACATAAACAAACAGTGGAAAGAACAAATAAAACTGTTTAAGACCTAAAAAAAAAAAAAGAAAAGAAAAGAAATAGACTCAATATAGAAAACCTAAAGAGGGAATTCTGCAAATGAAAATTTAAGAATTAGAACAAGAACTACAGAGGCAATATTCACTAAAAGAATACAAGAGATAGAAGAGAGAATCTTGGGCATTAATAGAAGAAATGGATACATTGATCAAAACAAAATATTAAATTAAAGAAAAAGAAAGAAAAACACTCCTTGCACAAAACATTGAGGAAATGTGGGACACAATTAAAAGAGAAAACTGAGAACCAGTCAGCAGAGAGACAAGTTGAGATAGCTATCTGCAATGCACTTGGTCCTGTCCCCACAACCCACTCATAAAAGAAGCCCCTCCCCAGTCTCCTCCAGCCCCAACTCCCCACACTCAACACTGGAGACCTGAGCAAGGAGCCCAGTGCCACTATAGATCCAGCCAGTGGACTGACCAGGTGAGATCAGTAGTTGCAGTACACTTGGTTCTGTCCCCACAACTCACTCCTTGGAAGCCTCTCCCCAGTCTCCTCCAGCCCAGTCTCCACCACTAATGAGACCTGGGCAAAGATTCCAGCTCCATCACAGCACAAATGAGCCAACAAACCAGCTGAAGAAACAGCTCCCAGCACTGTCACAGCACACCTCATTTGAAGAACAAGCTCAGACCAAGCCAACCAACCAAAAGAACAGCACAGGCAAGGATAGACAACCAAAAAAACAGTAACTAAATCCCAACCCCTAACCCTAGCAGAGAGGTCGTAATGGACCAGAGGCCAAGTAAGCCACTAGAAATCCAGCCCTCAATTGGGTGGAGACCCCCAGTTTGACAAGAGGCCACAAAGAACAAAAGAGAAGAAACCAACTAAGAAAAAAAATACCAAAGAGAAAACAATATTCATCAAATAAAGACAAACACAGGAATTTGACACCTAAACCCAATCTCAGATGCCTAAACACAAATGTAAAAGTACAATCAATAACAACCAGGGAAGTATATCACCACTAAAACTCAACTATCATACTATAAGAAGTCCTAAACACCCCAAAAGAGTCAATGGGAGGAATTGAGGAAATTCATAAAAGAAAGCCAGGAAAACACAAACAGAAATTAGAAGAGATGAATAAATCTCTTAAAGAAAGCCAAGAAGAAGAAGAAAAAAAAAAAAAACAAGCAAACAATTAAAGGAAACAAACAAGACTGTTCAAGACCTGCAAGTGGAAAAAGAAACCATAAAGAAAATACAAACAGAGGGAATTTTGGAAATGAGAAGTCTACTAAAGCAATCAGAAACGACTGAGACAAGCTACAACAACAAGAGATGAAAGAGAGGATTTCAGGAGTCAAAGATACTATAGAAGAATTGGAGGTATCAGTAAAAGAAAATGTTAAATCCAAAAATGGTAGATTAAAAAGAAATAAGAACTAATAGTAGTAATAATAATATTTAATGAATAATGAAAATAAATAATAGGGGGAGTGATTAATAGTGTTTTTAAAAAATGAATGAATGAGGGGACCGAAGAGATGCCCTTGTGGTTAAAAGCACTGGTTGTCCTTAGAGAGGACCAGGGTGAGATTCCTAGTACCTGCATGGTATCTCGAAACCATCTGTTACTTCAGTCCCAGAGGATGGAATGCCTTCTTCTGGACTCTATTAGTACTACATACATGTAGTGCATATCTTCAGGAAAATACTCAAATGCACACAACAAAAATAAATAAAATCTCAAAAATAATCAATGAAACAGTTCTTTGAAAAGTAAATTGGACAGCCTTTATCCAGTCGAATCAAAACAAAGAGGAATGTGGTGGTCTGAATGAGACTGCCTCCATAGGCTCATATGTTTGACTACTTTGTTCCCAGTTGGTATAACTATTTAGGAAGGAGTAGGAGGTGTGGCATTATTGGAGGAGCTGTGTCACTGGGGTAGGGGGCCTTTGGGCTTTTTTTTTTTTTTTTTTTTTTTTTTGAGTAACTCCTAACATTCCTTAAGTTTCTCTCTGCCTCCTACTTGTGGGTCAAGATGTGAGCTCTCAGATGTTGCTGCCTCCTAGCCTTTGCTATACCATCATGGATTCCAACTCTCTGAAAAGGTAGACTAATTAAACATTCTCCCTTATAAGATACCTTGGTCATGGTGTTTTGTCACAGCAATAGAAAAGTAACTAACACAAAAGAATTAAGGAAATTTTAGAGTTACAAAATGCAACATTACAACATATATCAATGAAATTTGAAAGATCATACATTTAAGATCTGTGTATAGGCCTAGACACGTATATACGTATAATTTTACCACCAGGTCACATAAACAACTTAAATATGTCTATAAAAGCAATCCACAAATGACAGGAAACATGCAGTGGTTGAGTTCCTTTTTCTGGGTTACCTCACAGAATATAATATTTTCAGCTCCTTCCACTTTGAAGGATAGTTCATAGTTGAAGATTTAAGTTACTTTTTTTTTTTACAACTGAAAACTATTCCTTTGTGTACCACATTTTCTTATCTAGTCATCAGTTGAACACCTAGTCTCATTTCTTTTCTTAGCAAATATGAAAAGGTCATCAATGAAGATGGAGAAGTATTTCTATAATGGGATACAGAGGGCATTTAGTATGTGCTTAGGAAAGAAATAGCTGGTTATTTGATAGATCTATTTGCAGCTTTTTCAGAAAAACTGCACTGATTTCCCCAGTGGTTACAACAGGTCACATAGAACTAAATAGTAATAAAGTAAATAAAGGTTGTTCTTTTTCCACATGTATGCCACCATTTTTTGTCTTTGGATTTCTTGATAATAACCATTCTGACTGGGATTCAGTGAAATCTCAAAGTGATTTTAATTTATTTTTCTGTGATTACTAACAATCCTGAACAGGATTTTTTATCCCTTGAGAAAAAAATTTAATATCCACAAATTTGAGACTCCAGCCAATGAAGCAGGTAGGCATATGCATATATTCATTTCTCTCTCCTCTCCTCTAAATCCAATATCCTGAACTCACCACCAGTTCTGTAGCAGATGGCCTGCTCTGGCCTCCCCTTCCTCTCTGCCTCCATCTCCAGTGGATCACTTATACCTCCTCCTCCAACCTTCCTTCCCCTTGTTGTGGGGCAGTTACCAGAGAAGATTTCTCAGACATGGCTTTAAGCCAATAGAAACTCTTTACAAGCTGGCTGGTGACTGCACTGGTGATTTAGGAACAGTGTAGGCCTGAGCTTTTCTCAGGGTAAGTTTTTAAGCGAGGAAAAAAAAAAATAAAAAAAAAAATATATATATATATATATATACTGGATTGACATACTTCAGCTAACAAAAACAGTCAGAAGCATAACTACAGAAGCTAAAAAGCAAGATTAGTACATTTTGAGACTTTTCAAGAACTGTATAGACTTTGATGGATTAGTCATTTGTTTTAGTATTGGCAGGTGATGCTGTCTACATGCTGAGTCCTACAGCCTGAATGAAATTTCCATCATGGAGTCAGTTGTGCTAAGGACTCAGAGCCTACTACGTTCTAGGGCCCTGTACAACCCTGACTCATCATATTATCCCAGCCCTCCCACACCAGCAGGCATTCCCTGGGAACCTGAAGACCATTCCAGAGAGAGAAGCAGGTGGGCTAACTGCAGATTTTTATCTCTTCTTCCTCTCCTCTCAATCCAATCCCCATCTTATGTCCAGTTCTATAGACTACCTGTTGTGGCCTCGCCTCACCTTCCTGGGCCCAAATTCAGTAGATCACACAGATCTGCCCCTTCAATCTTGCTGCCTGTCCTCAACTCATTGCTTTATCCCCACCCCCAACCTCCAGCAGGGCATTTCCTGTGAAAGTTCCAGCCAAGTCTGCCAGAGAAGCAAAAAAGACAGGTAGGTGAACTTCTTTTATTCAGTCTAATACCTTTCCTCCAAATCCAATCTCCCATCTTACCCCTAGCTCTGTAGAAGACTACCTTTTGTGGCCTCTCTTGTCTCTCTACCACCATTCCCAAGGTACTAGGAAAATCTCTTTGGAACACCCTGCTTTCTCCCTCCTGGGGACTGCATTAGACATCCCCATTCATAAATGTTACCTTCCAGTAATTAGAAACACATTTTTCCTGGAAATCCCAGTGTCCATACCTACCCTCCTAGAAGAATTGTCTACGAGGAAGCATACACCCACAACACACATTTAAGAACTAGAATGACCAACAGAAACCAACGAACAAGACACTCACCAAAGAAAGACAAGATAAGATATTCTCACCCAGATCTACAATCATCCCACAATCAGATGCTTAGACACCAGTATAAAAACCCAGTCAATAATAGCCAGGACAATAAGTCTCCTCTAGAGCCCAGAAAGCCTACCACAATAAGCCTTGAGAATTACAACTAGCTGAAGCACAAAGACCTTAAAATAGACTTTATGCATTTGATAGAATCCTTAAAGAGGAATTGAATAACTCTGTTAAAGATATCTTGAAAACACAAAGAGTAGAAGGAAATAGATAAAATAATTCAAGACTTAAAATTGAACATAGAATCAAAAAAGAAATTCCAAATATGGGGAAATATAAAAATAAAAAAATTAGGAACTTGAGTAGGAAACTCACGTCCAAGCCTCACTGACAGAATAGAAAATATGGAAAAGAGAATCTCAGTCACTGAAGACATGTCAAAAGAAAATATTAAATGTAATAAGTCCTGGCATGAAACACCCAGGAAATCTGGAACATTATGAAAAACAAAAAACAAATCTAAGAATGATAGGAATAGAAGAAGGAAAAAGACCAAACTCAGGAAATATTTTCAAAATATTTCCCTAACTTAACCTAAAGAAGGATTTTCCTGCAAACTAAAAGACACATATAGAGTACCAAATAGACTGGATCATAAAATACATTCCCCTCAGCAAATAACAATCAAAACACAAAATGTACAGGAGAAAAAAAAGAAAGAACATTAAAAGCTGAAATGGAAAAATAATCAAATAGCATAAATGCAGACCAGAATAACACATGGATTCTCAAATGGAGAGTTTAAAAGCCAGAAATGACTGAACAGAATGTCTACAAATTCTAAGACATGATAGAATACTGTATATGGCAAAACTTTCAATCACAATAAAGAAATTAAGACATTATATGGTAAAATAAAATTAAGCAATATTTGTTTAAAACTCAAGCCGACAGAAGGTGATAAAAGACAAACTCAAGGCTAAATAAGTCAACCACAACTCAGAAAACAGAAGGTATAAATAATCCCAAACCAGCAAATAAAAAGAGGGGAAACACAACACACACACATACACACACCGCTACCACCACCACCACAACAACAACAAATATAACAATAACGAAATACTAAGAATCTATAGTCATTAGTAATTAATATCTCTCAATATCAATTGTTCAATGCACCAATAAAAAGACAAAGACTAACAGAATTGATGCAAAAATAGGATTTATTCTACTGAGAAATACAAGAAACACACCTTAACAAAAAAATAAACCACATCAAGGTAAAAAGATATGTAAAAAATATTTCAAGCAAAGGGACCTGAGAAGTAAGCTGATGTAGCCATTTTTTAAGCTGACAAAAGAAATTCAAACTAAATTCATCAAAAGAGAAAAGGAAGAACACTATTTACTTATTGAAGGAAAAATCCACCAAGAGTACATTGCAATTCTTAACATCTATGTACCAAACACTAAGGCAACCAACTTAAATAAATATTTAAAAATTAAAAAATAAAAACACGTGCTATAGCTAAACAGAAATACCAGAGCTAACTGGCATTATGGAAAAAAAATGAAACTAACAGATAATTATGAAACATTTCTCCAAAACACACCAAAAATACCTTCTTATCACCTCATGGAATTTTCTCCGTAAACTGATTAACACCACTTCATGATAAAAGTCCTTGAGAGTTTCAGGATACATGGGACATACTACAACATAATAAAGCAGTTTACAACAATCCCATAACCAACATCAACTTAAGTGGAGAGAAACTCATTCCAATATAATCAGAAATTAGGAAAGTACATGCTCTCCATGCCTATTCAATGTAGTACTTAAAGTCCTAGCTAGAGCAATAAAACAACTGAATGAAATCAAGGAATAAAAATTGTAAAGAAATAATTCAACATTTCTTTATTTACAGATGATATGATGGTATGCATAAATTACTCTAAAATTTTCACTGGGAAACTCCTACGACTGATAAATACATTCAGTAAAGTTAACTCACAAAATTAACTCACAAAATCAGTAGCTCTCGTATATATAAATTACAAATGGACTCAGAAGGAAATCAAGGAAACAACACATTTCACAATACTCTCACATAATTTAACATATCTTGAAGTAACTCTAACCAAGCAAGTAAAAGACTTGTATGATAAAAATTTCAAGTCACTGAAGAAAGAAACTGAAGAGGGTATCAGAAGATGGAAAGATCTGCATGCTTATGAATCGGTGGAATTAACATAATATAAAAGAGCAGTCTACCAAAAGTAATCTACAGATTCAGTTCAAACACCATCAAAATTCCAACACAATTCTTCACAGATCTTGAAAGGACAATTTTCAACTTTATATGGAAAGAAAAAGACCCCAGGATAGCAAAAAACCCTCATGAAAAATAAAAGCACCACTGAAGATATCACCATCCCTAACCTCAAATTATACTACAGAACTATAGTAATAAAAACATCACTGAGTTTTTAAACATCGTTTTCAAAAAGTTTTAAACTTTTAAACTCTGTGGCACAAAGGCAGACATATTAATCAATGGAATCAAATTTAAGACCATGACATAAATCCACACACTTAAGACACCTGTTTTGGAACTCAAAGAATATATATGGAGAAAACTAATAATTCAATTTAAAGAATGGATCTAAACAAAGAATTCTCAAAAGAGGAATCACAAATGGCTGAGAAACACTTAAAGGTTCAACATCCTTAGCCATCAGGAAAATGCAAATGAAGGCTACTTTGAGATTTTTGTATTTTATACCAGTCAGAATGGCTAAGATCAATAAAAACAAAAGCCAGCTCAGCCTAGCAAGGATATGTATATGGAGAACGTTACTCCATTGATGGCAGGAGTTCAGCCACTATGCAAATCAGTGTGATGCAATTCACCTCAAATGGGTAATTGAACTTGGCATTGTTGTCCAAGTGGTTATGGCTTTAGATTTATGACAAAGGAGTTGTGGAATCTTCCTACAGGCTTAAAGATAGCTACTGAGATCAGGTGTGTGGCAAGAGAATCCCTGAAGAAAGCCCACTTTGAAGCTATGAAAGTGACACCAGATTGAGATAGAGACCATCTTCACCAAGATGTTGGTGATGCCAAACCATGAGACATCACCAAAGAGATCTACAAACAAGAAGTAGAACCAGGAAAGAAAGTATGTTACAGTTAGAAAACTGGCTGACTTTCTGACCAAACTCTTCTGATTTGGCAAACTCTGGTGGACTCCCTCAACTTCTCTAACTGAACTGTTATGCTTGACTGATTCACTCTTTCCATCTGATACTGACTTCTGTTTCTGTGTCTCTACCTCAGACTCCTCCCTTCTGTGTCTTGTCCCTCTCTGAGCTCTCACTGGTCCATATTGCCTCAGTCAGCCTCTCTGCTTCTCTGACTTATCCTTAGTCAGACTACTTCAGTATCTCTGTGTCTTGTCCTCTCTCTTACTCTTATCCTGTCTTTGTTTTTCTGTGCTGAAAGCCTGCTTTTACTATCTTGAGAGTTGGGCACATCCTTACACTGACTTACTCTTCCTCTGATTTGTCACTTTGCCCACTCTTCACTCTGACTCATTTCAGAAGTCACTTCCTGTCTTACACTGAATCCTTCTGAGCTCTGGTTCCTGTCTCCTAAATGCTGGGATTAAAGGTGTGCACCACTACTGCCTTCTAAATACTGGGATTAAAAGTGTGTACCAAGATTCTTTCTTCACTAGAGGAGCCATGCTACTGGGTTAAAAGATTAAACATTCCTCTACACTTAATGATGTAACTCAAAAATTTGGAAAAACAAGAACAAGCCTGGAAACTAAAAGGGAGTACAGGCAGAGTAGGATTTGGGAAATTCACTGGGAATTCACTGGGCTGGATCTGGGCACAGCATTTTGGATCTAGGAAAGGCCAAAAATTTAGATATATCACAAGGAGCTGGAGTGGAATAGGAGGGGAGGGAAAGGCAAGTACAGTTTTCCTATCTGGGATTGTTCCATGTGTGGTGAGTACAGAATTCTTGGTAGAAAGTGGGTTGTGGTTAGAGACAATTCCCAAAGAACTAGGGATAGCCTGAGAGGAGAGGCAGAAGTGAGCAGTAGGGCCAGGACTAGAGATAACTTAGGTACTATGTGTGGTTGCTATAGATTCCCTGTTAGGAAGGAATGTATTTGTCAATGAGAGTGAGGGCAAGCAGGCAAAGAGAAAGCAATTCCTTTTTCCATGTCCTTTATATAAGCTTCCAACCAGAAAGTATGGCCCAAATTAAAGGTATATGATGGTGGGTCTTAATACTTCAAACAATTTAAAATACCTCATTTGTGTACCCAGTCTTTTAGGTTTTAATTACTTCCATATGATATTGGGTTGACAAATGAGACTAGCCATCACAACCATCCAACAGGGAACATTGAGAGCTTTCTCAATGGGCAAGTCACAACTGTGATTAATGAGTACAACAGCAATGTCATATCCAGAAGACAGCATTTACAATGCTCCTCCTCATCCTTAGACTCTTATATTCCTTTTATCCATGATTTCATATTTTCTGACCCTTGGAATGGATATTAGAGTGTCCATTTTAGGGCTGAGCACTCAAAAGTCAGTTGTTCTTAGTACTTTTATCAAGTTATGAGTCTCCATTAACCACTTTCCACTACAAAAGGAAGTTTCTCTGACCATGGATAAAAGTAGCACAGATCTATGAGAATAAACAAAAATGTTTAGAATGTATTCTCACAACTTGTTCATTTAGCAAAACAACAGTACTAACTTTCCTTCTGGAAACATGAGGACTTTGATCAGATTTACCATATGAGGTATTAACTCCCTTCTGTGGTGCAGGCCATATATGCCTATGTGCTGCCACATTTCCTGAATTGTTGACAATGGACTAAACTTCTGAATTATAAGGCATTCTCAATTAAATGCATTCCTTTTTAAGAGTTGCATGGTCATGGTGTCTCTTCCTTTAACAAGGTGACACATATTTCATTGGGCATGGGCTTTGAGGTTTCAGATGCTCAGGGAAGCACATATGGAGATAAAGCAACGTAAACCAGCCCTGGTCACTGAAATATACCAAGCTTCATTTCAAGTAACAATATAGGAGGTAGCCCTTTTTTCTATGTGCAAAATTAACAGAAATGGAGGATAAAAACATTTTCACTTTATATGGTCCTTTTACAAAAGGTTATTTCCATCATTGTTCATCTACAAGTTAATTATTAGGGCTATGGAAACAAGATATGAAGCTGATATGTGCATTTCAAACATGGCATGATTGTCTTTGAAAAGGAGAAATTAAGTCATAAGGTGTGAGGCAGTACTGAATTGTGAGAAGAACAGAGAAGGACAAAGAGGCAGCAAATTTAATCATAGGCTTTAATTTAAATCAGAAATTTCTGCAGAGAATTCCTTTAATAATTGCTTTTAATTTCTCTATCATTTGTCTTTTATGTTTTAAGCTATGTTCATTACGAGGAAAATTTTAAATTTCAAATAATGGATTATTCTGAATTCTCTATTGCCTCAATTTTCATTTCATTAAATTCCTTTAACACTGAAATGAACAATGTATTCTGATGCATCCAGTTATTAAGGAACATTTGATTAGTCAAATATAACTTTATAAAACTTAGTTCTTTTATTTCAGCATTCTATTTTAATGCATCTTTAGGTTTTTATTATTTTTATTATACCAGTTTTCAGATCTAATTAATTCTGCCAGCACAATGGTTTATTAAAATACTTTGAAACAGTAAACAGTAGATATATCTGTATATATATATATATGTATGTGTGTATGTACACATATATATTTTATTTGATTATTTTATATAAATTACTTGGATATCAATTGCTTGAAATTGCTATTTTCTCAAAATAAGTTAAACCTGTTGCGCACATTAAAAAATCTAAATCTCAAAAATTAAAATTCTGGTTACTCCATATGATGGTATTCTCCTACTCAAACAAATTATTCATCAACTATAAATGTATTACTATACTATAATCCGGATTATAATATAATTTTGAGTGTCAAAGAATCACACCTCATTTGTATATACTTTATTAGTAATTAGTAAATATTAGTAATATTTAGTAGACTCTAACATCAGACTAAATTAAAAATGGCTTACAGAAGTTGGACTATTATCTAGACTTTATCATTTTATTTAATATTTTAGATTTATTATTTTATTTTATGTGTATGAGTGTTTGGCCAGAATATATGCATCACAAGAGTACACAATTCCTACAGAGGTTAGAAGAGAGTGTTGGATACCCTGACACTAAAGTTACAGATGGCTATGAGCCACTATGTGGGTTCAGTGAACAGAACCTGGGTCCTCTGCAAGAGCAGCAAGTGTTCATAACCACTAAGCCAAGTCTTCAGCTCCCAAACTTTTGTCTGAAAAATCACACAATATCCATACTCTTCCTCTTGTTATTTCTGACACAAATAAAATGTCATATCTTTTAACAGTCTTAGCTGGAAGTTGTATATATCAACTCTATTAGTAATCTTATGAACAGATTTTAAACACATGCTATAGAGGAATATTTAATTTTTTAATCCAGCAAAATGGATTCTCTGGGAAAGGATCATATTCAAGGCTTGTGTGCTCCAACTGGAATGTAGCACATACCTTTAAGCAACCCAATGCAGAAAGCGTGGTGGGACACACCTTTAATCTCAGCTCTTGGGATGTAAAAGGAAACAGTCAGTTCAGAAGTAGGTCACAGTTCTCAGTTCATGACTCTCAGTTTATGGTTCTCAGTTCAGAGTTCACAGTTTGTTCAGAGCTAAGAAATAAGCTGTAGAGATTGAGAGAATGGAAGGAGATTGAGTCAGAGCATGCTAGCCAACAGAGAATCAGAAAGTCAGAGGCTGAGTGAAGTACATAGTGAGTACCCCCCTTTAATCTCACATCTGAGAGTGAATCAGAGTGAAGCCTTGTCAAAGTGATATCTGAGATTAATCAGAGTGAAAAGCAGGCAAAGTGATGAATCAGAGTGTAGTTGTCACCTACTGTGGCAGCTCACCAAGGAAGACACGGAGGCATTTTCATATGTGCAAATGCTTACAGACATCAGCAGAGGGAACCACTATCCTGGCCAGCACCATATGGGACAATGAAACCTGAGCATCTGAGCTCAGGTGCTTTTATTGATACAGAACTCAGGTGTTCTACTGATAGCACATGAAGATAATAAGCAATCAAACATCCTCCACATAAATCCAACACCTGCCAACAATACAAAATGCCAAGGTTTATGCAGCACTTTTCCCAACAGTGCACAAAAACAATTATCTTAAGATTATTAAAAATAAACATCTACAACATCAGAGAAAGAGTTAGTGGAGTGAGTAGGAGTGAAGACATGCCCAACTCTCATGATAGGCTCAGAGAGGCAGGCAGTCAGAGAATCAGTCAGATAAGACACAGAGTCAGTTCAGCAGAAGTAGAATGAGTTTGGAAGAGCTAGATAATAGCAAGTGTCAGCAGTTCAGTCAGAGAAGTTTTGAGAATTAGCCAGAGTCATCCAGAGTCAGAAGAGTTCAATGAGAAACAATCAGTTGGCTGAGAAGGTCAGTTTGAACCAGTGAGCTTGGAGACTAGTTTAAGCCAGTACAGCAAGTGAGTTCAGTACCGTCTGAATTCAGAAGACAGAAGACAGAAGTCAGAGTGAGTCAGTCAGTTGTAAGCCTCAGAGGCTAAAACATTCTAGATGTATATTTGAAGATTATATGTAGCTGAAGACTTCCAGTTCTATGCTTAAGGTTAGATTGTATGAAGGTGGAAACCCTCTAGAACCAGGGATTGAATTAGCAAAGAATAAACTTCCCTGAATTTGTACCTACAACATGCCACTGCCTAACTGTGGATTAAGAGTCTTTAGGTAGTCATGGCATAACTAAAACTTGTAATAACATAATAATTATATTAAACTTTAATAAAATATATATAAGAAAATGTCATTATAGAATTACTTTTTTAAATTATATAAATATATATATTTAAGTATATAAGTCTTCTGTGCCAACTAGTCACAGTTGAATTTGAAAGGGAGTCTACAGTGAATATTTTAGTGTTTTCAATGTAACTTTGAATATTGTACAAAATAATACTGGTCCGCTGGAATCCAGGTTTAATAGAACATGCTCTACACAAAAATTATGAAAAAATAATTGATTTCAGTTGCATAATTTACTATATTCAACATCCATGATCCTTGGCCTTCTTTGTTCTTTCAAAATAAAAATGAACTCTGAAATATTTGCCTGTCACACATCAAAAGTCTGATGTATGCTTTCTTCTGCCTTCATTGTCCTATTCTTTATATAGCCCTGTTATGAAATATCAGATTAAAGCACAAGAACAGAACAGACCTCACTCTGGAAGCCCCCTTTTCTAAACACAAATGAGCAATACATTTTTAGTTCCTCACTAGATGCATGGAGACCTGGAGACTATTTTTGTTCAAGTCGATGGGCTAAAGATCCTATGACAGATGTGTAACTAAGGATAGAAAGTTTCGTATTTCTGTTTCCATACTCACAGTTCTTTGCTGTTTCAACCTTTGAGTCAGATTACACCCATCTTTCAATCTAGAACAGTTGACCATTTGAGAAATGATTTCTCTAAAACTTTGTAAAGGCTAGCTTGGACTTTTGTCTGTTGTGGCACAAATGTGTTTCTTCTGCCTCACACTTTTCACTTTTGAGCAACTGAAGTATGGAATTTCTTGTCACTCCATCATAAGACCAATACATTTATTCCAGATTATGATAACAGATGTTATTCAGTAGTTTCTCAATGGAGGTGCCCAAGTACAGAATCAAAACCATCATTTTAAGCCATGCATGTGACTAATGAACAAATACCAAATTGAACCATCCCAGAAACTCACTAAAAGACTGCTTCTCCCTTTTTAAAATACCCTGTCCACATCTAGGCTGAACTCTCCCCAACAGACTCCAGTTTGCCACACTCAAGTTGAAGTCTCAAAAAGAAAGCCATGCCAGTCTTGTTCATAAAATATCTCACTTCTGCTCTTTCATGCTATAAAATTCCATTGACAAATTCCTTTTCCTAAATAATTCTAATTCAGTTCATTTATTCACATAGGAAACCTCCATTTATCTCATTTACACATTCATCTGCCCCATACACACATACCAACATGCACATACACACAAACACACACGTGCACATATATACAAACACATAAGAAAAGAAGAAATAAATGAAAGAATAGGGTTTGGAAGGGGTTAAATGCTAAAGTGTTTCCTGTGAAAGCAGGAGGACTAGAGTTCATGTCTTCACTACCCATTTGTGGGCATGGCAAGCTACCTGTAATTCCAGCACTTAGGGGGTGGAGATAGGGGTTCCCTAGAGAAAACTGAGTATCCAGACTAGTCATATCAGTGAGGTATGAATTCAACTGAAACACCCTGCCTTAATGAATTGGGTGAACAATTATCAAGAAAGGCTTCCTATATATACTTCTCACTTCCAGAAAATAGACACACATATAAACACATTGACACGTGTTGGAACATGCAAAAATACACATAAACATCACACACATATGCACATGAAAAAGAAAACTGGTAAGCAAATAACAACAGCCACTCACTATCATGAAGGATATCACTCTTTCTATAAAGCTCAAAGTGCCACAGAATAGAGACTGAAGGAAACTGGGTTTCAATGACAAGATTCAGTCACTGAATCAACACACATTGATGTAATTCTTGAAATATAATTAATTTTTAAACCCATCAGTCAATGTTTGAATTATTGCTTCACAGAGACTTATGATGCCTATTCCTCTTAATGCTTCTAGAAACATTGACTAATATTACTTCTATAGTTGTTAACAATTTTCAGAGACAAAATTTTCATGAATATATACCAATTTTCAAGAAACAATTTCACATAATTCTGAATTAGGTTGCATAGGATTAAAATGATACAAAATTTAAAGTTGATCAAATAAAAGCATTTTAATTTTTAAATAATAATATGAATAATAACTTATGAGAACTTTTGTAATTTATCATCTAAACATGTATTGACATGACTCTGAAGTTAACTTAGTACAAAAATAATAGACATAATGTATAGCTGTATGTTTCTTCAGCACTGGAGTGAAGTAAGTGTTTTCTTAAAGTCTGTCTATCACATCAAAGTACATTTTAAGTACTTGCATGCTTGATTACTTGTTTGCTTTTTTATTTTTTCTTCCTTTCTTTATATCATTTGGGGGTGGTCCATCAGATCTCAGAAGAGTTAGCATCAGTTACAAACAATCTGTTACATCTCTGATTCTAAATATAAACTATGAATATACTTTGTCTGGAACTTTGCTTTTTCGGTTTTCTTTCATTGTTATTCTTGACTTATTTGCAATTTATTATACTTTCTATCACAAGATATATCATTACAATTGCCAGTCCCATTTACAGTTTCAAAACGAGTAAAACAATTAGATGCTTAAGACACTGAATAGAAAGAGAAGTATCAGTAGTGTAAAACTGGTGATTCAAACAACGTATCTGAGCCCAGTTAATGCCAGCAGAACTAAATTAGGCCTCGTAAGAGAATGAAGAAAGACATGGATTGGCTACATATACCTTCGTAGTACATAGAATAATTTTCATCCATGTTAGATAATTTACCGGATATTTGTATAAATTAAATGCATAATAAAAGGCATTAATAAAGTATAGTATACATCTTAACAAACTATGCCTATGAATGGCAGTCTAGTTAAAGAGAAAATTGATGATATTACAAATCTTTGCATTTGCAGAACACAGAGAAATGGAAGTTGCTGTTGTGAATAAATAAAGAGTATGTTTTATTTGAACAAATGTAAACATTCAATTTCTCTATTGAACTTACAAATACAAAAGTTTATATTAATATATTTTAAGTACGTAGCAATATTTTATGAATCATCACAATAAGGTCTCAATAAAACCAGAATGCCAGATTTTGAGATTGTCTCTACCATTCACTGCATATGTAGCATTAGGCAAATTAATAAATTTGCCTAGTCTCAGTTTCTTCATCTGCAAAATGGAGGCGATAGCTCTTATTACCTTGATAATAATAACCAATAGCTCAAGTGGCCATTACAAGAATTACAAGACAGGCTAATGAATTTATAACATTGAATATATTTAAAATGCTAACTATTGTACATATCGTATGCACAAAAGTATCCATCCTCAGTGTATAAATTAAAAATATATCTTTAAGTTTTTCTATTTTAACTCTAATGGTCACATAAAATATGTAATGATGCATAATTCTTTCAGATTGATTTGTTCAGGGAAAAATTGAAATCTTCAATCTATTTTCTTACTCTCTAAATGTTTATTTCTTTTACTACATACTTTTGAAATAATAAATGTATTAATCACAGTAATAAGGTATAAATTAAATTCAATTAACAAATAATTGCATTGAATATATTTAACATAATTATTTTGTGCTTTATCAGAATTACAAATGGTAATGTTTACTATGTATTTTCAACCATTATTGGAATATTTTGTTTTTACTCATTGCAGACTGTTTTTAGACAGCTGCTCAGGTATTATCCATATACACAGAAATTTATTGCACAGTACTTTAATCACATTAATTCTGCTTCCACAATGTCATGTTGTAATGTCGTAGTTTCTCCACAGTAACCAAGTGTTACTAACCACAGGGATGTCAACATTTTTCATAATTGTCAAACATTTAGTGCAAAGCAGCTAGATTCTGTGCTTCTTTTCCCAGGGAGCATTAGAAATAGAAAGCACCTTATGGCACATGAGACAACTCCCTCTTTTTTGGGCAAAGAAACTGATGCCCACCAAATGTCTCAAGAACAGAGAGACATCCTTCAACAAGTACAGAATTCAGGCCTCAGTTCCCTACATACCACTGCTTGGTGTTTACAAGGTCCTGTCCTCAAGTTATGGCCAAGTTACCAGAAAACTTGATTCATTGTAGAACTAATGGATGTGATTCTAAAGCCATTGTTATGGCCTTTTATAACGTTGTATTGAGACCTGAAGAAGGTCCTATCTTCAATTCCACTAAAAATACAGCACTGTTAATAGATAAAAAAGAAAATTGGTGATATCCATAGCTCTATCTAAAGTTTGTGATGGAATCATTATGTTATCCTGATTAAAGAAATTGCTCTCCTTTGGTCAATCTGCCCCAGCTATTATCTGAGAACATATAATCAAAAAGTGCTAGGTGACATGTCCTAACAAGAAAAAGATGGAGTTGTAAGTTATTAGACGATATTACTTGACCCTTTATTTACAGCAGAGAGAGAGAAAAAAAAACAAACTGCAATAAGATCTTTTGTAAGAAGACACTATTGAATGCTTGTATATCTCATAAAGACTGGCAGCTTTTGTCCTCTGATCAGAATATTTGTGTAGACTATCATAGTTTGCCTTTACACTCTGACAATCAGGAAAAATCTATTTGTAAAATTAGGAACTTAAGCACCTACCCATGAACATTATAAATGTACTTATAAATTTTTCTCTTCAATATTTTAATTTGAAATTTCTGATTATTTGCCTTTTCTCCAATTTTTGAAACTTATCAATGAATTAAAGAACACTTAAAATAAAATTTCCATATCTAACCTTCAATTTGACACACACACACACACACACACACACACACACACACACACACACAGTCTCCTTTGTAGCCCAATCTGGCCTCAAAATCACAGTGATGATTCTGTTTTAGTGTTTCAAGAACTGAAAATTTTCCCCAGTACACTGTACCACTGAGCTACATTCCAAATTCTAGTTTTGTTTTTAGAAATTTCTATTATTTTATTGAAAATAATCTGTACACTTGAGAACAAATTTGGAAGAATGTGAACATTCAAATAGTCCTAATAGAGAAAATTCAGTTGTATTACTTTTCTTTGCCATAGTTGAAAGATTATTTCACAACTTCTTCATTTATTGGTTATTACTCCAATCTGCCCAAGAGCCATTGACTATCAAAAGAAAAACATGAAACCAGACATGAAAACTCCCCTTTTGAGTTGTTGGTCATGCTAGTTCAAGGGACTCCCAAAACATAGGCTATTGCTATTACCTTTGATTGTCTCTCAGAGGATGGATGTAATTTACTATTGCTGAAGATACCATGTACTTTGTACACAAAACCTGGAGGATAATGGTTGATTCTGGCCTGAAAGTTTTTTTTCCCTGAAGATGCCATGCAAGCTTCCAAGGGTGGGAAGAAACCAATAGTCATATGCAACTTTGATACCTATGAAATAAAGTAATAACCATCATGCTTCTATAACTCTAAAGATGCAATAGTGGTGAGCATACAAAGGTAGTAACCTACATCTCTTTAATTGTACTTAAGGCTCACTCAATAAGAAGAAAATTATGCCTGGTACCAGAAACCTAGCCATCTATGTGCTGCTAAGTCAAACTGTGAGTCTTGGAGAAGGGCATACAATTTCCACTTTACTAAACCAGGATAATTCCTAATTATTTCCTACATATTTATTCTTATATCCACAGATAAGTATAGGCCCATCATCAAAGCAACATCTCCTTACACTAGACAAAGATCATTACAGAAAACCACAACTGATCAGAATATAGAGAACAAATTATTGTGAAGTTAGTTCCCAGACTCACTGGTGCATCTACAACACAATTGCAACTATGGCTCAGAAACCATGGTAGAAGAGGTAAGAAGAATTGTAAGAGTCAGAGGACCATGAAGTCTTCATGAGATTCCATCTCCTAGTAATGTCAGAGGAGCTATATTCATGATATTTCATCAACATGGCTTCCTAGATAACACTTGACAGAAGGAGGAGATCTCATGGGGCCAAACCCTAGACTAGGAACTATAGGCAACTAAGAAATACTGAGGGCAGGAGAAATAGTCTTCCTGAGGGAAGAGCTCCCAAATTGTTTATTGGTATCCAAAACCAAGTGGTCAGCCCTGAAATTATATACATAAAGGTAAATTAATATAGACTGATCAGGTTGTATAAGTCAGACAATAAATAAATCAGCCAAGCTGAGCTGATTCCTGGATTAAAAATTGTTCTGTGGCCTAAAGGTGGTACAGAAGATATACATATATCACACATCTATCATATGCATACATATGTATACAAATATATACATATATGTACATGTATATATACGTGTATAAATGTATATATTTGTATACATGTATATGCATATGATAGATGTGTGATATATGTTAACATATATGATATATTGATATATATCAAAAATTAAAGAAATAGAAGCCTTGAATTTAAGTAGGGGCAAAGAGCTGTGCATGAGAAGGGTTAAGAAAGAGAAAAAAGGGGGTGGAATGACATAATTAAATTTTAATTTCAATGTTTTAAAACTATTTTTAAAGCCTAAAGCTCAGTGAATCAGGTAATGATTCACATCATTGCTTTAATCATTCTCAAAGCAAATGAATATACAAAGTGAGAAATTAAAGGAGATTAAGAACATGGAGTAGAGATTCCTTTGGACATGAGGTAACAGGGGTCTGGAAGCTACAGAAAAGTGAAGAAATTTCCCCTTTGTTCCTGAGAGACTTCTTGAAAGAAAGCCACGAGTGTAAGGAGAAGCACACTGGAGTCTGTCTGAAAAGGTTGGCCAAATGCATAAATCAGCCAAACTGAGCTGATTCCTGTATTGAGAATTGATCTGTGGTCTAGAGGTGCTACAGAAGCAGTATTATTCACTGGTAGGGCTGAGAGTATCCATCTTAATAATAATCAGTAATGATAGAGTAATGGCTCCATAGTTTCCTCCTACATGTGATAATCCTCAGAGACAGAAGCATAAGAGAAGCTTTGTTCAACCATTCACTGAATAGCTCAAGCTGTGCTATAGGGCAAACATCACATGAAGGCAGCCAAAGTTAAAATGGTTAAAAGTTCTACCCATAAATAAGATTAGTGGGTGATTTGAGATCTGAGTCCAGAGTGTGTGCACAGTAGGCACAGAGAATGCTGTGTTTACTTTCAGCAAGAAATGGATGAGTACAGTGAATCCAGGTCTATGCAATGTGCTTATGCTTCCTACCTCATTTGATGCTTAAATGGAGGATGTTTGCTTCCCTTTGTGGGATCTGAGTGAAGAAAACAAGGACATGTCTGAGGACCACAAACATCTGTACTTACGCAGAAAAATAGAAGTACATATTAAGTCTGAAACTAGGAAAATATTTCCACACAAATCCAAAAGCCCAGTAAGCCTATGTGCGCTATCTCTGAAGAGAACCTGACAAGTCCAAGGCTCCCTTTTATTTGACCCACAGGGTGAAACAGTGCCATAGGGTCTGTCTTTCCCAACGACCTCCAAAGACCATAGCTTGACAATATTCTTATATAACTCGATATGTTCATTACTTGTGACTGCTTTATGCTATCAGTTTTCTTATATTTCTTTCAATTTTTTCAAACCTGCAAGTTTTCTAAAAGAGCATGCATACATGCATGTGATCATGAGCATGTGTGCATGTGCACAAAGACACCCAAAAGGAGGAGGCAGAAGGAGAGTTTGTCTGATTTAAATAAATCATAAATCATTTACAATGACTAATTTTAAAAAATACTCAGTGTCAGTTTCCGTCCCTGCCACACATGCCTCTATCACCGCCCCTGCCCATAGCCGAGGGAATCTCAGCTCCATTTCCCACCATGGCCAAGGGTGGAAAAATAGGGGCAGGAAGGCGCGTGGAGGGGACAAGGTGTGGGTTCCCGTGGATCTGTCGTGGGCCCTGACCACTGTGGACAAGAATCAAATGAGACACAAAGAAACTCTCAGGAGCCCTTCTGGTGGAAGTCACACTCTACTTTAATGGCAAACTTTCCCTGTTGTATCTTTTTCCCAGCGGGGGCGGGCTCCCCATACTGGGGGGGGGGGTCTTATTTGCATGCGGGGTACCTGGCCTCATGGTCTCAGGGACAAAGGGAGGTGTCCAATCAGTCACAGGGCAGACAAGCACTTGTCAGGTTATTTTCCTTTTTGCTCCTATGAATACAGGCAATACCTAATAACTAGCTGAGTTTTTGGCCAGGGCTAGAGTAGAGAGTGGCCAAATTCCTGCCATTTTCTCCTCTTTGGGGTGATACAGGGTTCCAAGCCAGCTTTGACCCACTCTCAGCTCCTTGGCTGTACCACAACTCAAAGCCATTATAAATTATAATAATGCCTCTAACACTATAAATTTTCAGTCCCATAAAATTAATTTCCAGCATTTGCTGGTTGAAAATGGCTAAATCAAATCACAGTTTGAAAATATACTCCTATAGGCATCATGAAATCTGCTGGTAAATGGATGGCCTAAGTGAAGTAACCCAGACCCAGAAAGATGAACATGGAATGTACTCACGTAAAAGTGAATATTAAGTAAAGGATGATCATACTCTAATCCATATACCCAGAGAGATTAAGTAATAAATAGGGCAGTAGGGGAGATGCATTGATCTCCCCAGGAAGGGGAAATAGCATAGATTTTCTGAGTGGACTGGAGGTCAGTGAGAATGGGAACAGGAGGGATGAAGGAAGAGGTGGGGAGGGAGGGAAAGAATACATAAATAGATTTTTGGAATTGGGGACCATTTGTGGAATGATCTGGAAAAAAAGCGCAATAGAAACTCCCTGGAATCTACAAGGGTTATCCTAGCAAGACCTCCTAGTTACAGAGGGTATAAAGCCTGAACAGTCCATCTTCTGTAACCAAGCAAGGCTCCAATGAGGAAAATCTTTGACCTACAGGCTGTTCTTCTTGCAAGAAATGTTAGGTGTTGGAAGCCCAGAACTTGTCAGAGTGACGAACCAACTATGGGTCAAACTCTAGGCCCATGCCACTAGAGGAAGCCAGGCTTAACACTGCCTGGATGTCCAGAACCCAGAGGCTTAATAGCCCAGAGACCAAGGGTAGAATCAAAGATGACAAAACAAGTAAAGAAATGATTGGATTATCAAGGAATTTGAAAATCGCCTGAAGCCATAGTGAACAAGTGGAAAAGCTGCCAATGAAAGTTATTCCACCCAAGGCAAAATGTGACTATGAAATATTTCATCTCCCATTTAGCTTATAAAGTACAAAATATATTATAAGACCAACTAAGGTGACTATCAATTTTAAAAACTTCAAATATCTCTAAATAAGTACCATAAACAATGTTAAACATTTTTTGTTTTTAGTACATTTTTATTAGTTAAAACGATTGAAAATTTTAAGCATATTCAATCATATTTTCCCTTTCCCCAAATCCTTCCAAATTCTTTCACCTTCCCTACACACTCGACTTTAAGTCCTTTCTGAAAAAACAAACAAAAGCCCAATACAACAACAAAACCCCCCAAAACCAAGAAAAAATGAAGTCACATCCCAAAAATTAAAACAAAACAAAACAGCCAAATTAGAACAAAATGAAAGCACACAAAAATATTGTGGAGTCCATTATATGATGGTCCACTACTCCTGAACATGAGGCCTGCCCTGGAGTATTTAATATTCCCAGTGTCACTCCATTGAAGAAAACTAATTTTCTTTCTCCTAGCAGGTATAAGTGACAGTTCAGTTGTTAATCCTTTACCCTAGCAACTAGGTTTACATTCAGTTATGCATTCATTCATTCATAAATTTAATTTTTTTAAATATGAAAAAAACATAATAAGATAAAAGAAAGTTATCACATCAAAATTGGATAATACAAACCAGCAGAAGTAAAAGAGCCCAGGAGAGAGCATAATTGTCAGAGACTCACTGTCTCGCACATTTAAGAATCCCATAAAAACACTAAATTGAAAGCCATAATATGAGCACAGAAGACCCGTGCACATCTGTGCATGCTGCTTCAATTTCTGTGAGTTCATATGAGGTTTTTTCCATTGTCATTTAAAGGGTCTTATTTTCTTGGTGTCCTCATTCCTCTATGGCTCTTACACTCTTTCTATATCCTCTTCTGCAAGCTTCTCTCAACTAAGGGGACTATAATTGCACTTCTCAAACTGACAGCAAGGCCCCATCACTGAAGAAAACACATATAGAATTCATTAAAGGTGGAAATATTGAGCTTGTGCAGAGAGCCTTCATTCCTATGTTCCAGAGTCTTTGGTAAAGGGAGGTGTTCTGCAGGCTCTCAAAAGATAAATGTAAACATCAAGTCAGCCATAAATCCTTTATTTACAATGGTGTACTCCGTACAAGATTTGGCAGGGCGGTGGTGGTACAATGCTTGTGGGAGTAACCAACCAACAACTGATTAGATTTAAGGGCCACTCCTTGAGATGAAAACTATTCCTGGCAGTGCTTAGATGACCAATTACCTGAGACTATATAGCCCAGGAACCTAGGGTAAAGCAAAATAATACGGTCTGAAAAAGAAAAAAAAAATGTAGTGATAAAGTGACTCCAAATGATACACTGCTATACTCATAGATCAGTGCCTTGTTCATCTATCATCAGAGAACCTTCCTCCTACAGCAGATGGGAACAAATATAGAGACCGTCAGCTGGACATAACTCAGAGAGTAAGAGTCCTTGGAACATTCAGCAGTAAATAGGATGTTTCCATCAAATCCCTCCCTTTAGTTCAGCAAACCCTGCAGAAGAGGAGGCAGAATGTTTCATGAGGTTCTGAGAAGGATATATATTCTTTTGTGTTTGATGAGACGTTCTATGAATATCTATTAGGTTCATTTGGCTCATAGTGTCATTTAGCTCCTGCATTCCTCTGTCTAGTTTTGTTGTTTTTTTTTTTTTTTTTTTCTGGATGACCTGTCTACTGGTGAGAGGGCAGTATTGAAGTCTCCCACTATCACTGTATGAGGATCAATACATGATTTAAGCTTTAGTGGTGCTTCTTTTACAAACCTGGGTTCCCTTGTGTGGTGTATAGATGTTAACAATTGAAATGTCGTCCTTTTGGATTTTTATTTTGATGAGTATGCAGTGTCCTTTCCCATCTCTTAAGATTAGTTTTGGTTTGAAGTTTATTTTTTCAGATATTAGAATGCCTACACCAGCTTGTTTCTTTGGTCCAGTTTCTTAGTATATCTTTTTCCAAGGTGATGTCTATCCTTAATACTAAAATGTGTTTTTTTGGATGCAGAAGAATTATGTATCCTGTTTTCACATCCATTCTGTTAGTGTCTTTTTATTGTGGGAATTGTGACCATTGATATTGAGAGATATCAATGACTAATGATTGTTGAATGATCTTATTTTGCTGTTGTTGTCAATGGTGGTGGTATGTGTGTGTATGAAAGAGAGAAAGAGAGACAAAGAGAGACAGAGAGAGACAGAGACAGAAAGACAGACAGAGACAGAGATTCTCTTCTTTTGGTTTAGCTGGTTTGGAATTTTTCATGCCTGTGTTTGCTTAGTTGAAGTTAACCTCTTTAGGTTGGAATTTTTCTTCTAGCACATCCTATAGGACTAGATTTATAGGCAAATACTGCTTAATTTTTTTTTAAATCACGGAAAGTCTAATTTTCTCCATCTATGGTGTTTGAAAGTTTTGTTTAGTACAGTATTGTGGGGTAGCATCTGTGGTCTCTTAGAGTCTGCAGAACCTCTGTTCTGGCTTTTAGAGGGTCCACTGAGAAGTCAGGTATAATACTAATATGTCTGTCTTTATATTTTTCTCAGTCTCTTTCCCTTGCAGCTTTTCATACCCTTTCTTCATTTTGTACTTTTAGTATTTTGGTTATTATGTGCTAATGGAACTTTTTTTCTGGTCCAGTCTATTCATTGTTATGTATGCTTCTTGTACTTTGATAGGCATCTTCCTCTTTAGGCTCAGAAAATTTTCTTCATAAATTTATTGAAAATATTTTCTGTGCCTTGGACCTCTGTTTCTCCTCCTTCCTCTATTACACCTTTCATAGTGTCAAAGATCTTCTATATGTTTTGTGAAGGAATTTTTTCATATTTAACATTTTCTTTGAGGAATGCATCCATTTCCTCTATTGTGTCTTCAGTGCCTGAGATTCTTTCTTCCATCTCTTGTATTCTATTGATGAAACTTGTCTTTGTGGTTACTATCCAAATTCCTAGATTTTTCATTTCTAGATTTCCTTCAGTTTGGGTTTCTTTATTAATTCTATTTCCACTTAAAAGTCTTGAGAGATTTTATTCAATTCCTTCCACTGCTTGTGTTTGCATAGATTTCTCTATAGGATTTACTACTTTCCTCTGTAAGGACTTCTATCATATTCATAAAGGATGTTTTAAGGTCTTTTACTTGTACTTCAGCTATGTTGGAATTTTCAGGGTCTGGTGTTGTAGAGTTGATGGGCTCTAGTGGAGATATATTTTCTTGACTGTTATTGATGGTGTTTTTATTCTGGTGTCTAGGCATGTAGCATTCTAGGTTCTGTAATTCTAGGGGGTTCTTGTCTTTGTCAGTTGGATGTCTTGTTCTGTCGTTTCTGTTTCCTCTCTGATTTTAGGAGAGTATGGTCACTGTATACTGCCTATAGGAAAATCTTCTGGGTTTCTGACAGGTGTAGGCACTGGAGGTTTTAGGTAAAATACTTTTCTAGATATTATGGCCTTTGACAGGCTAGGGATGTTAGAGGGGCTTTACAAGAAGGAGAAAAGCAGGGTGCTATAGCACAATCTGCTTAATTAGTCCCCTGGGTCTGGAAGCAGAGGGTGAGGAGAGCCCACAGCAGAAGGTTTGCTAGAATGGTGGGGATGAGACTGGGGGACTGAACTTGGAGGAACAAAAGGACATGTTAAGCTCTGCAGTTAACTTACTAGCGTCACTGGTCAGAGCAGCCTGTGGATTTTCAGGGATGGCCTAGTAGACTTGGGGGTTGAGACAAAGCAATGAGTGGAGGGAGAGAAGTTAGGTGGGGAAGATCTTTAAATCAACTGGAGATGGGCCTGGGTGGGGAGGAGGCTGCAGCAGATGTTCTGTTGCAGAGCTCAGGTGACACTGGGGAATTTGCTTTGGAAGAGTAGGAGAGGTGAAGGTCTTCAGTTAGTGTACCTGCTTCCCTGGCAAGAGTGGCAGGGAGGTCTGCTGGAGTTGAGGAGTGAAATAAAGCAACAAGCAGAAGGAAGCAGGTCAGAAAGGTAAGATCTGTGCAGTTCACTGGAGATGGTAAGGTGGAAGGTGAGGCTTCAGCAGGTGTTCTTCTGTAGAGCTAGAGATAAGACTTGGGAGGTTAGATTTGGAAGAGCTGAGAGGAGGTGAAGATATGCTCTTAGCCTACTAGTTTCCCTAACAAAAGCTTTTAACAGTCATGATACTTACTGATCCTAAAAAGTGCTACAGCTAATTGCTGTTGGTGTTGGTATTAGTGGTAGTATTAGTGGTGGTGTTGGTGGTTGTGCCGGCCTTTAATTCCAGCACTCAAGAGACAGAGGTGAAGGCAGAGGCAGGTATATCTCTGAGTTTGAGGCCTACCAAATCTGTAGAGCTAGTTCCAGGACAGCCAGGGCTACACAGAAAAATCCTGTCTCAAAAAATATAAATAAACAAATAATAATAAATCAATCTAAGGGTTGGAGCTATAGGCAAAATTTTCCTACAGGGCTTTATGTTCAGAATTTAAATGTAGTAGTATATGCTTTTCTCTTCTTTTATTTTCTATATTTAACTCAAGGTAAAGTTTAATGATATATACTTTGCTTTAACGTTCCTAGTTTTGTTGTTGTTATTTATTTTTCTTCTTTCCTATAATACATCCCAACACCCCTCCTCCCTTCCCTCCACACCTCCCAATCCCCCCATCTCCCCTCTCCCCTAGATCTAACCCCCAACCTCTACCCCCACCACTCCCCAGAAAAGAGAATTCCTCCTAGGGTAATTGCTCAAATAGGACACAACAAAATGGAACAGAGTTTGAACTAATCCCTATACCACACCTCTAAATCCAGGTCTTTGATGTGTTTGCTGCCTTTGGGACACTTTAAGTCAAGTTCTGGGAAGGCATGGGTAGACCATTATGCATGGCTTTCAATTTAATAGCATGTCCTTATTATCCACCCGAGTAATAAACCACTCCAAAATTTTGTTTTCTAACAGAATAATCATTTGTTATATCTCATGATTGATAAAACTGAATTCAAAAATCATGTGAGGTTACATGGACAATATTCATGTTATATATGGCATCTGCTGACCTCCCTAGATCACATTCAGCTAGTAGATGACCCATGAAAGTTTTAGGAGGCTGAACTCACTTGTCATCTGCCTTGGATGAACTGAATAAAATGAATGAAATGAAATGAAAATCAATGAAAAAAGATGAAGGAGTTCAGCTGATCCTGAGTTAAGTAGAGGAGCAGCTAAGTTATTCCAGCAAAGAATTTCATTCTTCCTGGTCAAACTTATTAGAAAGTATCTAAGCAGTCCAAGAGAGTTTTCTGAGAGAAACATTTAAAACAGGATAAGCAAAATCTGCAGAACTCCAGTTAATACAGCCTCCAAAGACCCAGAGATTCACTTATGTTGTAATTTATAGGTTAAGTGTAGCAGAGACCAATACATATTCAAAAGGATGAAAAGTAGACCAAAGTAGTATACTTATAATTATATCTTTAATCCACAGAGCTCTATAAGATAAATATGATTAGCATCATTAGCATTGCTATTTATAGATGATAAAACAAAGTCCTTCATGTTCTAAAAATTTACAAAACCACACTGCTAGAAGGTGACTAAGCCAGTATTTAAACACAGCAGTTCTAACTAGAGTTTCTTAACCCTTAATTATTATTTTTGACATTTTTATTATATATCATGTATGGGAAACTCTGGTTAACCAACAGATCTAATATAATTACTAAAATTATAAGTTTTATTATCTAAAAATTAGAGTTTTTTTAAAATATTGGTTGCAAGGAAGAAAAATATGGTATAATTTCTACCATGTATGGATGTTAAGGGAAAGTGAAACAGGAATATAGAATGTGATTACCAGAAGCTAGTAAGGACAAGGAAGAAAGGACAGAACGAAGTTGATCCAATTAAAGCATGGTTAGCTGTAGAAGAATATTTAATCCTTTAATCCAGCAGCTTTGCTGCTCTAAGGTAGAAAAAATTTTGGTACACACCTTTAGTATTCAGAAGGCAGTGGTGGTGCATACCTTTAATCTCAGCATTTAGGAGATAGGAAACAGAGATCAGAAGGAGTCAGTGTTAGACAGGAAGTGACTTCTGTCTGAGATAAATCAGAGCAAAAAGAAGGCAAAGTGACAAATCAAAATAAGAGTTGATAGAGTGAGTCAGAGTGAGGACACACACAACTCTCTCAATACGTAAGCAGGCTCTCATCTCAGCTCAGAGAGTCAGGATAAGAGGCAGAGAGAGAATAAGACACAGAGACAATGAATCAGTCTGACTGAAGGTAAGGCAGTAAAGCAGAGAGGCTGACTAAGGCAGTATGGAGCAGTGAGAACTCAGAGAGAAATAAGACACAGAGGAAATATGAGGCCAGCAGTCTGGGGAGTCTGAGGAGTCAGAGGCAGAGACACAGAGGCAATTTGGTAGAAGAAATCAGTATTAGATGAGAAGAGTGAATCAGTATGAAGCTGAGCAGAGCAGTTCAGTCAGAGAAGTTACGGGAGTCAGACAGAGTTTAGTCAAAAGATCAGTTTGAATCAGCAGCTTGGAGAAGAGTTTGAACCAGAATAGTAAGTAAGTAGAATCAAACCAAAAGAGTCAACAGAGTTAACTATAGCTCTAAGTTCAGAAGGAGCTACTCAGTGGCTCAGTCAGCAGTATGTCTTGGAGGCTTAAACGTTCTAAATCCTATGGAGGCCAAATTGCTCCACAACTCCAGGACTAGGATCAGTGATTTCATTAGGCAAATAATAAAAGCTTAGCCTGATGGTAGTGTCACATGCATTTAATACCAGCACTTGGGAGGCAAAGGCAGGTGGATCCCTGTGAGTTCAAGGCCAGTCTGGTCTACAGAGTGAGTTACAGGACAGCCAGAGTTACAACAAAGAAACTCTGTCTTGAAAGACCAAAAGCAAAATAAATAAATAAAATAAATAAAAGCTTTGCTTTGAATCTACATCTACAGTTAGAGGTTAGGGGTATTAAATCCTAGTGTTCACCAACATAAGAGAGTGACTATAATCTAGAATAATTTATTGTGCATATTACATACAAATATAGAACAGTAAACAGATAGAAATAAACCTTAATTGCCTTATTTTATCAATTCACTGTATTTATGTACTAAAATTCTACACTGTACTCCATATATTTATGTGTGTATATATATATATATATATACACACACATATATAATATATATGTATATATACATATATATACACATATATAATATATATAAGTATATATATATATACTTATATATATTTATTTATTTATGTTAATCACAGTCCTTTGAAGTTTAAGAAGATGAATGTTAACCACGTTGATTTGGTCATTTAAACCCTGTATACACATATTTATTTATTGCAGACTACTCCATGGATTTTTTGCAATTAAAGTAATAGTTATGAAAATTATATATATATATATATAAATCAATTTTTTTTTACATAATGAACATGAATTTACTTAGCAAAAGATATAAGATTTACATGGAGACACTGAGGGGTAAATTCTAAGAACAAAATCACTGTTACATGGATTTTTTATTTCAGACAGAGGTGGGAAATATTCTGAATTACGTTGATCTCAAAGAAGTGTGTTTTTTGCCATAGCTGTTTTCATATCCGACGAATAGCTATGTAAACACTTTTCAAAGATACAGCATTCACTAGAAGATATTTCCAACCCTCCAAATAGTGCCAGCTTCCTTCTTTCCACCTCTCTGAAACACTGCTTCCATTTATCTCAGATACTCACCACTACATGTTTGTACTTGTTCAATCTTCACTCTCCTCACAAAACTATTTGTCTTATTTGCTGCTGCTTTTCATTAGCACAGAGTACAGGGTAAAAAAAAAACATTTGTTTGGTTTTTTTTAGGTAATACAGCTTGTGAACCTATTAAGGAATTATGGACATCCATCCAATATTTAATAGCTCTCTACTTTAGACCAAGCACTAGGAAGAGAAATATTAATAAAACTTTGTCAAGCACAGAGGTGACATTACAATCACTTCTTATTCCTAAGAGTAAACCTACAGTCAAAGACTCATAACAATGCAGTTCTTTGTAGCCATGATACTCTTTAAGGTGATTTAGCATGGCTTTCTCTCTTAGTTGCTTTCAATTCACTATTACCACAATATCTGACAGGAACCACTTAAGAAAGGAAAGACTTAACTTGGATCATAATTCCAATGGATTTCCAGCACATTCCACTACAAAGGATGACAAAGAAGTTCTATGCATGAAGGCAGGAGCATGTGGCAGATGCTTTTCAGATCATGGAGGACCACAGTGCCAGGGCTGGGGAAGGGCCCAGGTAATTAGACCCTAGTGAGTGACAAGTTAGGCCCCATTTCTTAAAGGTCCATACACAGCCTCTCAAAATAGTTTCACCAAGTGTGGAGCAACCAATGAAAACATGGACCTGTATGGGACATCTCAGATTCTAATCATAACACATAACACAAATTTTAAATTGATAAAGTTTACAATATTATAAATTAGAAAGACATAAACATTCATGTGATTTTTCAAATAATAGAAAAAAATCTTCCCTCATTTTGCAGCTGTGTATATTACCATTTTTAAAAATTAAAAGATGAAATTATTTGGTAGGCAGAAGATATGGTTATCTGCACAGGAGTTCCATGTCAACACTCAGTTGTAGATGGTGAAAGGGTAAAATCCCATGGACAAACATGCTCTGGATTAAAACAGTAGGCACAAAACTAAAAGACAGAAATGTGGGAAAGAAATTCATAGTGCAGTGATTCTTAATCTGTGGGTTTCAACCCCTTTGGGGGTTGAACAATACTTTCATAGGAGACACCTAAGACCATATCTAATATATACATTAGTATTCATAACAGTAGGAAAATTATAGTTATGAAGAAGCAACAAAAATAATTTTATGGTTGGGGATCCCCATAACATGAGGAACTCTATTAAGGGTCACAACATCAGGAAGTTTGAGAACCATTGCTATAAAGAAAGGAAGGGGATTAATTCCCATTGGATATTTTTTATAGTGTCTGGAGGTGCTATGCATAGTACCAGGGAAGAAAAGTAGTCATCAGTCTTACCCAGCTCTGAACTTTTTGAGCTACAATAAGGACTGGTCAGGCAAAGTATGCCCACCAGTACAAGAGACACAGATTATGGGCATAAACATCTACTTTGTTTGGAATTAAAGCAGTTCCATGCAGTGGATCTCATGCGTAGTACCATTAATGGGCCAAGAATCCATGACTACTAGTTCATAAGCCCTAAGAAAGAACCTACTAGAGTTATTCTTCTAAATCAGTGGTTCTCAACCTTCCTACTTCTATGCCACTTTAATACAGTTCCTTGTGTTGTGGTAACCCTCAGCCATAAAATCATTTTGTTGTGTAGATGAAGATGCGGGTGTGTGCATTGATTTATTATTTAGTCTTGGGGGTTCATGGCAGAGGACAGTTTGATTTTTGCTAATTCAATTCCTGGTTCTAGAAGCCTCTGCAATCTAATCTTAAATCTAAATCCAGAAGACTTCAATCTCTATACAATCTAATCTGCTAACCCAAGCTTAGAATGTTTTAGCCTCTGAGACTTACTACTGACCAGGTTCCCTCTGACTAGTTGTCTTCTGAACCACCTCTTTTCACTCTTATCTGTATTGCTCTCAGCTTTCTTTGTTTATTTTGGACTGGCTCTACTCTTCTCAGCTTCCATTCTGTTTCTACCCTGCTTCTCAATCTGAGCTCTGATTCTACTGTCTGAACTCTGCCTCTCTCTGAACTAACTCCCCCTCCTGTGAACTGAGCTCCTCCTTTTATATCCTTAGAGTGGATATTAAAGGTGTGTACTACTGTTGCCTTCTGAGTTGGGATTAAAGGTGTGTATGGGATTAAAGAGTTACTTAAATTGCCTTAACCACAAAAATCCCTTTCACTAATGCTAATCCCTAGGATTAGCACAGAGGACAGGATTAGTCTGACTAATATTCTTTCTGCATTTCATCTGCATCAAACAGGCCTCTGAATGAGATCCCTTCACACAGGCCTTTAGATGTGATACCTTCCTAGCTCTCACATAGTCCTTTCAATGTGTCCTTTGCTAGAGCAGCATAGCTGCTGAATTAAAGGATTAAATGCCCCTCTTCATTGTTGCTACTTCATAATGGTCATTTTGCTACTGTTGTGAATAGTAATGTAAATATCTGACATGTAGATGGTCTTAGGCAACCTCTGTGAAAGGGTCATTCAACTCAAAAGTTGAGAACTATTTACAAAGTGAACATAATAGCAGACTTATCCATAAAAAATTATCATTATACCTGTCGACTAATTATTAACCTTCATCAAGAACTTTTGTTTATTTGGGGTTTGGGTATTTTTTAATTCAGATTTTTTTGTTTTTAGGAATTATATATGTATATGTGTATATATACACATATATGTACACATATGTATATATGTAATTAATTATATATGTATATGTTTATACATATAAATAATCTATATATGTACATGTGCTTGTATATATATATATATGTGTGTGTGTGTGTGTGTATGAATTGGTATGAAATTACAGAACCAATGCCATCTTAAACTCCAAAATGTATTTTAAAACAGAGACAAAGTTCAAGTTCCCAGAAAAATGAGAAAAGCTCCTCATCTTTAGAGCCTACCAGTAAAGCCAAAACAAAATGTTGGTCAGATACTTGTTATGAGAACTGAGATGTGTCATTTCTGTGTTATGGTAACTCTGACCATGATTGTTAGTGAATTTCTGATTGCTTAAAAATTGTGACTAATTTTTATTTATGCTGGCACAAAATGTTTATGGTTTTCAAGCTTATATAGTTTGTAAAAATTTGAGTCATGGTCATAGCTCTAAACTTTCATTTCAGACTATATTTCTGACTGGTCCAGCTTTCTTTCTCCCTTTTTCTTTTTTCTTTTTATGCTTGAACTCAATACAATTTTCTTTTCTTTCAACAAGTTGTGTGTCAGCATAATTGGAAAAGAACCCCACAACATACACACACATACACACACACACACATGTATATGTATATGTATATGTATATGTATATGTATATGTATATGTATATGTATATGTATATAGCCTACTGAATCCATTTAATATTGCTCTTATGTACATGTTTCTAGGCCTGACCAATTGGGTTTTGGATAACCTATCAGTGTCATTGTCCCTTGAGAATATTAATTCTTCTTCTCTAAGTAGCCATTGATTGTCTATAGCTCCTTATTTAATGGTAAAACCTTATGAAATTTTCCCCATCCACATTGGCATATAAACTTCTGTGGTATTATGCAACTCTTGTTTAGGGAAGCAAACTGTTGAGATTTCATGCTGTTGCTTCTTGATGAATCTTGAGATTTCACAGTGTTGTGTCTAGAAGATATCCTAGTCCTCTGACTCGCAGTATTTTTGTTCCCTCTCCTGTGATATTCCCTGAGCCTTATAATTAGGGATATGTTGTGCATGTATAAATTGGGTCTGGTTATTCCATGGTCACTTATTTCCTGCATTATAGCCAGTTGTGGGTCTCTATAATAGCCCCCATCTGTTACAAAAAGAAGCTTCTTTAATAACAAATGAAAGCTCTCTTTGTGTATAGGTATCAATATTTAAAATACAGTTAGAAATTATATAGGATTAGAAAAATTGTGGTAACAGGTTCTCAAGTTCTCAAGTCTGTAAGACATAGGTAGTTGGCTAAGTTTACAGTGACAACCATGAATTTCTTCCTATTGAGTGGGCTTTGTGAACAATTAGGCTGCTGTTGACTACCCCAAGATAAAAGTGTCACTGTTGTATTATTGGAGATGGCTTACTGGACTATTCATTGTTGTGATTCACAAGAATCGTGGCTTGGTATGAATATTGATTTCATTTCCTCATTGGCAGTTTGCATATCATCTCTAGATAATATGAGAACTAGTCCTCAGGAAGGAGGCATCCAGGTCAATTCCAGATCAATTACCCTATATCATGTGTTCAAAGTATGTGGTGCCTTCAGCAATAGGATATACCTTCAAGTTCTGGGAGGAAGCAAAGCCAAAGGCAATATCCCACATTGTCCTGAATGTCTCTTGAAATTCCTGACCACAAAGTTTATATCTTTCATTGTAGGTTTTGTCAGCCTATGGCTATTTTAAGGAACATTATCACCTTGTATGGTATAACTATATTTAAGCATATATATATATATATATATATACACACACACACACACACACACACACACGCATACATAAAATATGTAGTTTTTAGTAAGCTTATAAAATAATGCTTCACTGTGGCTTTTTCAAACATCCTTAATGTAATTTATCTCTCCTTCTCTCTCTCTCTAAATCAGCCTCTGTCTTTCCTCTCCAGTTAGAATACCTTTCCCATGTTTTCCATTGTCCACTATGTCCCATCTCTAGAACTCCTTCTCCTACCCTACTCTCTGTCCCTTAAAGAAGAATTTATTAACAACAAAGGCATCTTTAGGATGTATCTCCCCAGTCAACTCTACCTTAGAGCCTACATATAACTGGATTTTTAAGTATATGATAAAAGGAATCTAGCAAAAATGCTTTGAACCTGATTCAGAAGAGAAGATCAAAGGGTATCAATATGGTAAGAATCCAATTTTCATCACAGAGATAGAGGAGGAATCTTATTCTTTTCCTTCTAAGTAGATTTTGTTTGGTGTTTTGTTTTGGTAGGGTTGTTTGCTAGTTGGTTGGGTTTTGTTGTTGCTGTTGTTTTATTGTTGTTTTTCACAGGGTCTCAGGTGACTTAGCCTGGCAACTTCTTAAATAAGTTAGAACGACCTTGGGCTCCTGACCCCTTTGTTCCCAACCTCCTGAGTGTTAGGTGGGTACATACCACCAAACTTGGTTTGTTTTCTCTGTAAATTACAGGGAAGTAAATATTCACAAGAAACAGGTAAGCCACAGGACAATTTTATTGTCCTTTCTTACAGATACAAAGTAAGTGTGAAAAAAAGACAAGTGTTGCAGAGGATTAAAACATCTCATCAGTGTACACAGGTGAAAAGGTACCCTAAGAAATGTAGAGATGTTAGTATTTCTCTGCTTCCAGCATCTTCACAGAAACAATGTCTCTCTTAACTTGCTTTAAGGTGCAGGGGGTTGTACATCCTCTAGACACTTCACCATGATAAACTGAACAACAAGTATGGTGAGTTTTCTGTAAAGTCTAATCCTTTTTCTTTGCTGGTGTAAGACTAGGCTGTCCAGTCTCCTTTTCAGAATGGAGGATATGACTTTTCTTCCATGGAGTATGGTGTGACATGTGATCCCAATGGACCTAAGTAAAAGCCATGATTTCCTACCTGTTGTCTTTCTCTCAACTGATTCTAAAGAGTCTGCCTCACTATACAACATATAATAACCCTTGAGGGTGCTAGGCAATCAGTTAAAAGGACACAGGTGAAGCAGAGTTGAACTATTTAGATTATTGGGTAACAACTCAACAATCAAGATCTTGAGAACAACTCAAGATCTATTTTCTTTAATTTACTATTGTTATTTTTATGATTTTATGGCAAAGGGCATAGCTGACATGCAACAGAATTCCACGTCAGAGGTTTATTTGATGAGGGTATTGAGTGAGGGGTAGGAAAGGACCTGAAATGACAGTTGCTCTAAGGAAGGAAGACAGAGAAGACAACAGTGTGCATGTGTGATGCCACCCTATTTAAGGGGAGTGGGTATGGTTCATGTGCAAGGTGTTGAGTTAACCACTAGAGATGATGCAGGACTTGACATGCTGACCCATAGAGGATGGAGTAAGGAGTGGGGAATGGGTGATTCTTTTGGCAGTTACACAACATTCCTCACTTTTGTTTATTATAAAAGGCAAGGAAAATAGGAAGGAGTGACTGTTGAAGTATAATTGGGGTGACATTTTGTTCTTCAGGCTACTTCCCGCTGTCTGGAAACATCATCTTTGGGGGACGGTTGATCCTCACAGTCAGGGAGTATTCAGGAGACATAAGTCTCCAGTTTTGTGGCTAGGGGTTGGTAGTCCTGTTTCAAAACCTGGTTAATGGTATGATTGGAGATTATTTGAATTTGTTGTTATAGAAACAACAATTTCTTTTTTCAAATAAGACTGGGTGCAATTAAGGAGAGCAGGAAAATAAAAAGGATGAGGTCAGGAAGGGTATTGGGTTCTCCAAGGCACAGGGGCTGGAGGCTTCAAGCTGCTTCTTACATATTTTGAAGGTCTATACTAAATGTGGGGTCTGTTTGGTCTGTGCAAGGTAAATTCAGGTCTTATAACTCCCTGAAGCTTATAAGAATTTTTCTATGTCCATAAAAAGGAGATAAAAGTTTTATGTTAACATTACCGATTGTAATCTGTATTGAAGTCCACATTGTAGAAAGAGCATAGGACTCATGCCTTTTGAGTCATAGTAAAAGGTTGGGGACCCAAAAACATTTTGGGGGTTAAAAGAATGAACACATTTTCCAAAATGCTGGTTATATGGATTGGACATAGATGCTTTAGCACAGTGAGAAGTATTTTTAAGTCTATACTTAGAAGACAACCAAAGGAAATTTTAAATTTTTGAGCTCGTGGCTATAATTCCTAAAATCACTTTCTAAGATCTTCATAACTTACTTAAGTTTTTATATCCAACCCTTAAATCATTTTCTTGGACCTTATTCACACTCAGACCCTTACAACTAACTTAAGCATTCATATTCTCAGAGAACACTTTCTCAGACCTTTACAACTTATTTAAAACATTTTCTTAAACCCTCAGAACTTACATTAACTTCAGATTGTTTACATCTAATCATTTATCATGAAACACAGGAACAGTCACTGTAAGGCAAGCTCCTTTAAATAACGAAATAGCAAAATGTTACTTTAAATCCTGTGAGTTTATCTCTTTTAGAGTTTGGTAGCAAAGTAAACTGTCTTTCTCAGAAAGAGGCCTAGAATATCTCTAAAAAAGTTAGGCCTGAGACCTGATTTTTACATCTGAAGAGAACTGAGAAGGCAGCTGAAGCCTTAGAGAAGCTGGTAGGTGCTGCTAAGAGTGACAAGGCTATTTTTGGCCTAGGCATCAGGCCATCAGAGATCTGAGGAAGGATAAATTATAGATTCCAGATGGCTCATGTATCAGTCAAAATGACAAAGACACATTATCTAGATAGTCATCTGAGGCTCCTGGGGTTCATTGGGGGCAGAAGTCAATTGTCATACAAAACAGCATTTGATCTCCAGCTGTCATACAGAATAACACTGCTCAGGTCTGAAATGTATTTCCTGTGGGAAACATTTGGGAAACTGACCTTACCCTGATGAGGACCAGAACAGCAGTAAACCCAAAGGTGTGCAGTTTCTGCAGAGCCTGGTGGCAGGTGACACACAGGACACTTTAGCCCAATGGTTAGTGCTACCACAATCTAGATAGATTCATCATGGCAGGGCCCCATCATCCTCTAGGAGACCTCAAAGGTTACCATTAGGAATGGTCATTATTTATTGTGGAAAGGTTAAACATTTTAAATGCCAAATTCTGCAGATCTCAAAAATGATTGAGGGCTATAATCTCGTAAGTATATCTGTGCTAGACAAAGTTTACTTGTTTTTAGTTAATTGCTTTAGATGTTTTAAAAAAACACATACAAGAGACTGAGTAAAGCTTATTCCTGGAATTAATTACATTAGTTCTCTGTATGAGTACAAATACTGTTCTGAACACTGAAAGATTTCTATGTCTTAATAATCTTTAACATCTAACAACAATTGTTAATAATTATTAAATTATTATCAATAACAATTATTAATTAATATATAATATTATATAATTAATTACTATGCTATCATTTTGAAATTTAATAATAAATGAAATAATATTAAATATCCTATATAAATTATTTATGTAGTTATGTATTTACATCTATTTATGTAACAGATAATTAAGAAAATGCAATAATTCACATATTAATTATCTACTAATTATATATATTAAATGCTATATAGTCTTATAAAAAATAAAATTAGGATTTTACAGCTTTATCTCTCTTACTTTTAAGTCTTGAAAATGTTTGAGTTAAGATTTAATTGAGGATTCTTTAGAATAAACCACAAATGCATAAACCATAAATACAGTCCATAGAGAGACTGAGAACTTTACTTTCTTTCAGTTTCTTGTATGACTCAGTTTATCTAAACAGCTAATGCTTAAACAAATATTATTGTGTTATCAAACATACCTATGCTTTTTTAATCATATAATTTTCAGAAGCCTGGGTAGTGTTAATAAAGACATAAGTGGTTATACATAGAGTTTTAAGCTGTAGCATAAATAGACATATTCCAGTTTCTCATGCTCAGCATTTGGTTTTCGTAGCTGTGGCCCTAATTTGTTTTTTGTTGTTATTGTTGTTGTTGTTGTTTGGGTTTTATTTTTAAAACACAACATAACATAAAACATTTTATAAATGTAAAGTATCCCATATCCTTATAAATTTAAATATCTTTAAAGCTGTTCCTTAAAATATCTAGTTTTAAATTTTTAATTTCCTGTGGAATTCCAAAATTTCCTCTTAAAGAGGTTTAAAATCAGCAAGGATTCTGCCTCAGTGTCCACACAATTTTCCTAGCATACTACTGTAGATTCTTGGACTGTTCCTGAATTTGAACTTCATTCTTGCCAACAACAGGCTGGCACTTAAAATTGGTAAATATTCTATTTCCTTGTAGGAATGCTGAAAATTCGCTGCTGTGTTATTTCAAAACCACTTCTCTGTTGCTGCCACAGCAAGCCACAATGAGCAGGCTTTCATCTCTGCCTGGCTTTTTCCATCCAGCATTAAAAAAACAAAAGCGAAAAAAAAAAAAAAAGTAGGAAATTCAAGATAGTGGTGGGGCAGTGAGCAGAGTAAATTAGGACTCCTGCAATTACCCAGCCACCACCACTCAAAGCATCCACATCCCCCATGTTCTTGGAACTGTAGATGCTACATTGGCACCTGGTCCAGCAAGGAGAACCATGGAATCTTAAGTGATCAGAAAGATCAGAGGTGACAGATCTTGAGGAACATTGAACCATGAGTTGAGAGAAGAAACACGGCAGAATGAGACTGTGTTCCTTACCCAGTGGCATGGAAGAGGAGAACAAGGAGCAGAGGCTCATGGAGCAGCACCTCCCCTGGGCAGGCCTATGGTGCCCCATCACTGCCTGCAAGGTGGAGGTTCCCACTCAGTCCACGGGTTCTGCCTACCCATGGCATGGATGAATGGACAAAGAAGAGAGTCAGGAATGAAGAAGCATGGAGGAAACCACAACAGAGAAATACTCAGCCCATAGATGCTGCCTGGGACATAGAGAAGGCATGCTGTGGGGGGTAGTCTGGGGTGGAGAATCAGAGCCAAAGAGAGAATTCAAGATGGTGGCAGGGCAGTAGGCAAAATCTAACAGAGCTCTGGCCACTGCCTATTGCCCAGCTCAGGTTGCCCCCCACCAGGTCCCTACTTATTGTTGGACTGGGAGAACTACACTGGTGCCAGTCAGGTGGGAGAAACTTCTTGAATTAAGTGTATGGAAAGACACAGATCAGTAACACACTTGGAAAGTCAGCTGGCTGTGAAGGAAGAGGAAGGATAGCTGAGTGAGCCTGAAGGATCAGCCTGTGCAGAGGACACTGTACTGCAGACATAGACATGAACGGGTTAGAAGACAAGGGAGCTAGAAGTCCCTGAGAGGGAAAGGTGGATGGAATGCCATGACGCTGAAGCTACAACCTGACCTATTGTGACCTGACAAGCTCTAGCTGCTGCTCCAAAAATGGAACACACCCATGGAGAAGAGAGGCAGAACCAGGAGACAGACAGACAGGGGAATGGCAGCAAAGTGCCTCTAGGAAACACATAGCTGGAGGAGGGTACAGGCATGGCTGTGCACCCAGGACAGACAAAAGATAGGTCCTCAGACTGCCACCAGACCATCCTGCATCCTGGCCTCTCTACTGCCTGTGAGGCTAGTTCTGCCTTTCCCATGCCCACGGCCACCACTTGTATTGCTATCCCTGATGAGTGGGGGAGAGCATGCACTACAGTGCCACCAAGGGCTGCAGGCACAAGGGCCAGGCGAAGAGAGCAGGGAAAGATGCAGCAGTCTGGAGTTGGACCAAGTCCTGTCCCAAAACTAGCTGTCAAATCATAGGATCACCCTGTTCCTAAGCAATGACAGTATAGCCCAGTTGAAAAGTGTCTCATATCCTGGACTTAGTACCCATACAAGACTGTCCTCTGGTTACCAATAAACTCTCCTGGCCTCTTCACAACCCACCAGGCCAATTCTGCCATACCTACTCATATTGCTCTTCCTGGTAGGCAGGGGAGAAAATGGACTATAGCACTACTCAAGGGCTACAAGAGCAAAGGCCAAGACAACAGGATGGACAGTGATAAGCGTGGTAAGTGGGGTGTGCAACAATTGGAGGTCAAGCAAGGTCTGACCTCAAATGCTCTGCCAAACCTCAGGATCACCCTGGTACTGAGTAACAGCAAGATGCCCAGCTGAAGAATATTCTATACTAGGGGTTGAGTCTCCTCCTTTTGAGAGGGATCTTAGAAACCTCAAAATGCTCATGTGGACCAGAACAAATAGAGATCAGTCTGCATTGGTGACACTGTCAGAGTTCACCTGTTTCTTGAGCCTGTCTCCATAGGTCACTCATTCTGGCAGGCTGTTAGGTACCTGCATAAAGTTCAGGTCCCTGCCTGTTGTCTAGGGGCTGAATGATGTCCCATTGCCTATGAAACATACAAGTGCCCGTGAGATGACCAGGTGCCTGTGAGAGGACTAGATACCTGTGGAATAGCTAGGTCCCTGCAGGAGGGTCAGATGCATATTGGGGGGGGGGTCTAGATGCCTGTATGATGTCCAGGTGCCTGTGTGGGGCCCTAGTGCCTGCTCAGTGTCCAAGTGCTTACACAATGTCTAGGTACCTGAGGTAGGAGGCCCTGGCACTTGTAGGATGCCTGGGTGCCAGCAGGGCATCCCGGTGCCAATGGGAAGTCCAGGTGCCCACAAGATGTTCTGGGCCTGTGGGATCCCTTGGTGCTTGAGGGCCATCAGGGTGACTCATAAGATCTGGGTACCTAAGGGGTAGCTGAGTGCTGGCACAATGTCTGGGATTCTGTGGAGAGACTCAGTGACTGTATGATATGTAGGTATCCAGATATATATCCTGACATCTATGGCATGACCAGGTGCTCATATGATATCTGGGTGGCTATCAATGGAATGCCCTGTTGCCTGGGGTACCTGTGAGATGTCAGGGTACCTGCAAACTTTCTGGGGACATGTTGGATACCCTGGTACTTGCAGGGTGTGCAGACATATGTGGAATCCCCTGGTGCTTGCAGGATACCGTGGTGTCTGCAGGATGTCCAGGCACCTACAGGATGCCCTGGGGCCTGTAAGATATCCTGTTGCCTGCAGGACATCCTGATGCCTATGTGATATCCTGGAATTTGCAGGATACTCTGATGTCCACAAGATGTCCTAGAGCTTGTGAGATGCCCTGATGCCTATGGGAGGCCAAGGGAGCCTGCAATAGGTCCATGTGCCTGTGGGATGTCCTGGTACCTTCAAGATCCCTTAAGGCCAGCAGGAGGTCCTGGTGTCTGTAGGAGGTCCTGATGCCTGTGGGAGGTCTGGGTTCCTGTGGAATATCCAAGTGCCTTTAGGAGACCCTGGTACCTTCAGGATGTTCCAAGGCCTGCATGATGTCCTAGTGCCTGTGGGATTTCAGGGTTGTTTCAGGATATCTAGGTAACAGCAGGAGGCCTGGGTGCTGGCAGGATGCCCTGGTGCTTGCAGGGTGTCTGGGTGCGTGTGTGATATTAGGATACCTGCATGATATCCAAGAGTCTTCAGGTTGGCCCAGTGCCTTCATGATGCCCAGACATCTTTGGGATGTCCTGGTGCCTGAGAGGTGTCCTGGTGTCTATGGGTTGGCCCAGTGACTACATGGATGTCCAGGTGTCTGCAGGATAGCCTAGAGCCTAAGGGATGTCCTTGTACCCACAGGAGATCCTGGTGCCTGCAGGAAGTCAGGGCATCTACAGTATAGAGCATACTGTTTGTGGAATTTCCTGGTACCTTTGAGCCATTCTGGTGTCTGAAGAAGTTCTGGGCACCTGTGGAATGCCCTGGTGCCTGCAAGAGGTCCTGGCACTTGAGGGATATCTGGGTATCTATGGGATGTATTTGGGGGGTGCTACAGGATTCCCTGGTGCTTGCAGAATATCAGAGTGCCTGCTCAGTCTCTGGGTCCCTGCTGGAAGCCCTGGGTGCCTGCAAGCTTGGGCAGTGAAGCAGGCCCAACTTCAGGTTGAACTTTGTCATTCTTGGTCTCAGGCTAGAGTGGGCCAGGAGAATGTCCATCATCAGAGCAGCCTATTGTTTCAATGAACCCTGGTAATGCCTGTGATCCTTGCTTCTGCCACACTTGTTGGACTTAATTTCTTTTATTTGTTCTTTTTTTTGGGTTTTTTTGTTTTGTTTTGGTTTTTTTGCACAGGAGCAGGAGGATGGAACAGGGAGGAATGGGAAGAGTATATTATCAAGATACATTGTATGAATTTCAAATTGTTAATAAAAGTATAAAAAAAAACCTAAGAAGTTTAAAATTTGTCAGCTGTGTGTTCCTGCAATATCAAAAGTAAAGTCCCTTTTTATTTTTAAGAGAGAAGGAAAGACAGGGCAAAACTACAATCTGGACAAAGAAAAACATAACTTTGATAGAGCAAACAATCCAATAAATAAATACTATCTGAGTGACTCTCACATTAAAAGATTTGTCTGCCAACAAAAAGTACATTCTTGTATATATGAACACATGGATGTGTAGCTTTAATATCTTGTTGTGCAAGCACTTTTTTAAAACCTTATCCTTTGTATACCTTGTTTTCAGGACAGGATCTATCACACAAAAATCTATTTTAATTTGTAACACCTTGGTGATCCACTGTTGCCCCTTTGATCACGACCACCATGTGGCTGCCACTATTTAAGATTTCTGTGGTAGTGAAATCATATGAAATCTGTCTTTTCCAACCCTAGTAAAGATGGATGCCACCTACATGGCCATCTCCTTTGCCCAAATGGAAAGAGGCCAAGATGGTAGCAAGCCACTTGTGAGCAAGCCACATGTTTGTATCTCAAAAGCATCATGCCAAGTGATTCCCTGTGTATAGATTTTTAGCTATCAAGTCCGAAGTTATGAATTTCAAAGTAATCTTTTTATTACAGATTTTACAGATTTCAACCATTCCAATTCATTTACTATGGGACCGCCATGGGGCTGAGGAGCAGGTTGAAGCAGCTAGGGAGCACCTCCCCATCCCAGAAGGTGAGGGCCTTAGGCACTCAGCTGCTCCTCACCTTTGTCCCTGGTCAGATCCCAGCTAAATATTAAATATTGCCTGTTTCACAGAAGCAAAAGGAAAGTAACTTGGTAGGTGCTTGTCTGCCCTGTGGCTGATAGGATACCTCCTCTTTGTCTCTGTGAGACCATGCCTTGTGAAAAGGCACCCCCTCAGTAGGCACCTGGCCTCACATGCAAATAAGGCTACCCCAATGCCCTTGTCTAAGCCCAATAGATCCCTCACCCTGAGCACCCAGAACCTTCCTCCACTGTCAAATATATGTAGCAGAGATCCTGTATTAAACTGAGCTCTGCTTCTACCAGAACAGACTCCCGGGACTGATCCATTGCATCTCGTTCATTCATTCTCAGCACTGGAATCAGGGTCTACTCCCGGTCTCAGAACCCCTGTCCCCTCCCTCCCACGCTTCCCCTCCACTCCCCCAGCACCAGTTTCCTGCATCTGGCCAGTGCAGGAAACCAGGCCAAAACCCAGATGGCTGAAGGCTGGGATAGAGCATAGACAGCACGGGAGACCACACTAACAGTTTACAAATTTTGATGTACAGAAAGATACATATATGTGTGTGTGTGTGTGTGTATGTATACACACACACACATTTATATATATGTATATATATACACATTTATATATATGTATATATACATATATATACACATTTATATATATACATATGTATACATAATAGTACTACATATCTTGAGATAAGATTTATACCTTAGCAAAAATTTACAGAGTTAAACTAAACCAAAAGAGTATGAGATGAGTAGCAATAGTCCTCCATTTGGGCTGTCCCTTTATTATGGTTTTCTTCCTTCCTCTGCTATATCCAGATTACTTTTCTGATATGGTGCAGATTTGCGGGGGGGATCCTTTCAATAAACATGCTTAGGTCTGGAGGTAGAGGAACCATACCAACTCTCAGAGCAGCCTTAATTAAAGTGGGACAACATAAAAACAATTTAATGCCACTCATAACTGAAAGACATCAATAAAAGGCTTAGGGATAGAAGATTTGAGGCCTGACTGCAAACAGAGAAGGCTGCAGGAGGCAGCAGTATCAGGTGATGTCTGTTATGGCTGTGGTAGAACAAAGAGAAATATACCACAAAGCCTTAAAGAAGAAGAGGGGACAGCTTTCTGGAGACTGATTCCAACTTGCTCTCTACAAATATGTTTATTTGTTTTTACACAGAAACAAATTTAGAGCTGGGCAAAGTTCTATTTACCAAAGTCTTTGTTCCACTTGTTGTTGGAAGGAGAAAACAATCCACATAATTCTTAGACTCTTTTGGTCAGTTGATGACAATTATCAAAAGCAAGACTTCCAGGTGTGCTAGGAATATCTTGTGATTAAGGTTAATGTGGAGTTGTAGGACTTCCTCAGAACAAGTTGTATACATTATGGTGAACAGTATTTGATCCATAATTTTCTTCAAGGGCCAAGCAAGTCTAAAAAAATTCCTTAATCTGTAATGATTAAGCCAGACAAAGTGGCTTTACTATATCATTTCACTACAGCACCAGATATAAAGACATTCACTATATCTAATGATTAAGTCAAATGCAAAGGCATTACTAAATATTCCACTACACAGCATAAACATGTGTCAGAGATATTTTGCAACATACACACACACATATGTGTGCATATATACATATGTATATATAAACAGTACCTTTAAAAGACAGACACACATTTACACAAGGGGTGGGGGGAGATAGATGAAAAACAGGGCTTGGAGCAGAGAATATAGAATATTTGAAGGTGGGAATGTAGCGCCTCATTTCATCAATGGCTCACAATATTCATAAAGGTCTGAATTTAACTGCAAGACAGGGAGTTTCTCCTATCATATTCACATTGGTAAGAAAAAAAAGGCACAGTCTGTAGACAGGGTGTCCCCTGGGCCCAGAGACATCCTGTTAATCATCAACACACTGTTTGGGGGTCAATGTGAATTGCTTAAAGAGTTCTCAGTATATGATATCAGGGATTTTCAACTGAAATAAGAGGTCAGGAAACTGAGAACCAGAAGTGAGAGAACTCATCCAGGGAAAAGTCATAATGACCAGCCATAGTCATAAAGACCACAGCTGGTGTACCGTCTCTTAGGACCGGGGTAAACATACCAAACTGTTGGTGTTAGATGGAAGGCCCAGCCATAGGGGGCACTGGAGGCAGAATTCTGTTTTGGGTGGACTGAGGGAAGGGGAGCAGGATCCTAGTGAGGTTAAAATCCAGGCATCAAGATTGCCTATCAAGCACAGTACCAATTTTATTATTTTACCTTATAGATCAAGGCCTGAATGCAACAGAATTCTCTCAGAGGTTTATTAAGATGGGAGAAGGGTACAGAAGGACCAGAAAGGTTGGCTGCTCCCAGGAAGAGAGAGAGTAGAGACAGCAGAATGCAGGTGTGATGTCGCCCTATTTAAGGGGAGTGGGTATAGGTACGGAACATGTGCAAGGTGTAGAGTTGGTCATTAGAAATGATACAGGACATTAGCATACTGACTCAGAAAGTGGGATAAGGAATTTCTACTAATACAAACTGACACTGTCTGTTCATGGAAATCATCAGAGCAATCTCATTATCAGGACACTTTCATAGTCTTATGTCACTATAGGTGTGGCTCTAGTAGGGAATGGCCAAACATTCAAATATCCAAACAAGCAATCCTTCAAAGTATATAGCTAAGAGAAAACCTTACCTATATAAGCCAACCATAGTAATTAAATACAACAACTTTAGTCAAGTTCTTTTTTAGCATACTTTTGTTGTGTTTCATTAATTTTTTTTTCTTTCTGTGTGGTATTCAAGATGGAATCCTGGGCCTCAAGGCAACTAAACCAGCACTCTACCACTAAGGTACATCTTGGCCCCTATAGTTGAGTATTATACCTTATCTTTTTATAGAAATTTGATGCTTTTGAGGCTAGAGATATGGCTCAATAGATAAAAGTGCTTGATGTGCACATGTAGAGGTCAGAGGTCATCTTACTGAAGTTAGTTTTCTCCTTCTATCATGTGGGTGGGTCCCAGGGATTGAATTTAGGTTTTCAGGCTTAGCAGCAAATGCTTTCAGCTGCTGAGCTTTCTCGCTAATATCATTATGAATATAATAATCTCCTATTCACAATCCTTTCATTTCACTGTACTATTGGCTTTTGTATATTAATCAGATATAAGTCAACATTGATAAGTTAACTTTTAGATGAGATATATTAGAAACCATGAAGCATTGGCCCAACAGGAAATCAAAAAGAAATTTGCAAGTTTTTTTTTATCTAAATTTAATGTGACCCTTAACCATTAGGACATGTTAGACACTGAGTGTTTAAATGTCTTAGCCAGTCTACCTGCTACTTCGTTTCACCAATTGACATTTTATATACATTCCGATTATGAATGCAGTTATGTGTGAATTTTTCCCTATGAAATCTTTCTCATAACTTTAAACAGTTGGATATCAGACTAGAAAAATGTTGTCCTAATAAACAGTGATATTATTTATTACACAGAACATTAGACAAAAGTCAAATAATTAGACTAATGAAAAGCTTGGCTACATCTTTGTCTGATCAGTTTTAAGATAACTCCTTCACAGTTTCCTATTCACTTTGAGAAGAGAGTTAACACTCTCATTTTGTCCTCAATTGCTCATTTAAGAATAACATAACTTCAAGTTTCCTTATTTGGATGACTGATTTTAAGGTTTCCGTTTGTTCTTTGTTAATTTCATACATGGTAATTTGATCATATTCACTCCCTCTCCTAACCCCTCCCAGATCTGCTCTATTCAGCTGTTAAGAAAGACAAAATTATGAAATTTGAGGGAGGAAACCCAAAATGAGAAATGTTAAATGCTGTCCCTTATTTGTGGGTGCTAACATTGAATTTTTAGAAATGTGTGTTTTCTTTGTGTCTAGATTTTAGACTATGTATCTTTTTATTTGGAATTCTTAACATCTCTTAATTTGGAGCTCTTAATTGAGTTTGAAAATGTATGTACAGCATCTTCCTCTACATCATCTCTCGGATCCTTCCCCTTAAAAAATAGTCTTACCACTGATATGAACCCTTTAACAGCCTTCAAAATGTCCTTTCTGACTTTTACATTTTTATATTTTATTTTTACATTTTTTATTGAAAAAGGTTTTTTTGTACAATGTGTTCTTTTTTCTTTCTTTTGTTGAAAATAGAAGCTTTTCAAACAATATATTCTAATCACAGTTTCCCAACCCCAACCTCATAAAAGATTCCTCCTATTTTTTCTCCCATTGGAATTCACCACCTTTTTGTCTCTCATTAGAAAAAAAATAGGTATATAAAGAATAATAATAAAATCAGATAAACAAAACAAAACAAAACAAAAACAAACTAGAATAGGATAAAACACCCAAATAAATATTCAGAAGAAAAACAGCAAAAGAAAAATCATGAGATACACATGTACACCCAGCGACACATATACGCAGAACAATTGCCTAAAATACAAAACAAGAAGTCATAATATATACACAAAGGACCTGTAAGGCTTTAGAAGAAAACGTCTTGTCCAAACCTTATAGAATGTAGAACCTCCAAAGATGCCTCTGAGTTTATTTCATCTTGGCCATCTACTTCTGAGCATGGGGGCTGCCCTTAAGAATTTGGACCAAGCATACAACACAACTTTGGACAGTCCCAAGAGCCATCACAAGCCAACACCATTGAATGAACCAGGTAGGTATCCTTCCTGCAGAAGACTTGGTTCTGTTCCCAAAACCAGTCCACTGTAGCCCCTCCCTCTTCTCCTCCAGTTTTGCCAATTCAGTCCCTACACCTGCAGACAGCCACCAGCTCCATCACAGTCAATGCCATCGAAAGAACCAGCATAGAAAATGCAGACAGTAGAACAGTCAATAAATCCCAGCCCCAAAATGGTCAGAGATTCCCATCTGAATCAAAGGCCAGCAAAGCTTAAACTCCCAGCTCAGTTAGAGATACCCTGTTCCACAAGAGACCACAAAGAGCAGATAACCAGAAAGTAAAAATATCCAACTTGTTCCATCCCTCAACTCAAGCAGGGGCCCTTTGATTGGACCAGAGGAACCCCAGATGCCACAGCTGCAGGTAGGAGGCATTCCCTTCCACAGGATCCTGGTACTCACATAGTGCCTCCACCCCTGTCCTCCCTCAAATCCTCCCTCTTTACCACTTTGCCCACATCCCCCAACTCAAGCAAAGTGCATCTTACTTGGACCAGAGGTCACCCCAGATACTACAATTCCAGGTAGGCTGTTCTCTCTACCACAGAACCTGCCCATACTCTTAGAACCTCCTCCCTTTCCAATTCTTCCTCTCCTCCATGTTGCCACCTTGTGCCATCTCCCAATTCCTGTGGAAGCTCTCTGCTTGAACAAGAGATCATCCCAGCCTCCACAACTACAGAAGTTAAGCCAGCTTCCAGAACTCCAGGGGAGACTCTCTGTCTGAAGGACCAAGAGCCCCCAACTTCCCAAACCCCACCCACCAACTCCAGCAGAAACCCCCAGCCCTACCGAAGCCACATTGACCAAAAGACCAGAGAAGAAACAGTACTCAAGGAACTAAACTCTCATCCAATAGAGAAAAACTCAGGAATTAGCACCGAAATATACAATTACTCAAGCACAAATCCCTAAATGCCAGCATAAGAACACCATCAACAACTACCAGGGCAATATGGCACAACCAGAGCCCAACTGTCTTTCTACAAAAAAACACTGAACAATCTGGCATAGGCAAAACACAAGAAAAAGGTTTTACAACCAACCATATGAAGATAATAGTGATACTTAAAGAGAAAATAAATAAAGGCCTCAAAGAAATCAATGAAAAGACAAACAAACAATTGGAAGAATTAAGTAAACTCATCAAAAAAAACCCACAAATAATTAGAAGAAATGAATAAATACCTTAAAGAAAGCCAAGAATAAAACAAAGAAAGAATTGAAGAAAACAAACAAAACAATTCCAGACCAGAAAATGGAAATAGAATCCATAAAGAAAAGACACACCAAGGGGATTTGGGAAATGAAAAACCTAGAAAGGCAATTAGGGACTACAGTGGTAAACTACAGCAACAGAACACAGAAGATGGAAGAGAGAATCTCAGGAGTTGAAGATACCATAGATGAACTAGATATGTCAGTAAAGGAAAATATTAAGTTCAAAACACTCCTGATGCAAAACATCCAAAATATCTGGGATACTATCAAAGGACCAAACCTAAGAACAATAAAAATAGAGGAAGGAGAAGATTCCCAGCTCAAAGGCCAAGAAAATATTTTCAACAAAATCATTGAAGAAGAATTTCTAAACCCAAAGAAAGAGATGTCTATAAAGGTACAAGAAGCATATAGAACACCAAATAGACTAGACCAGAAAAGAAAGTCCCCTCTCCACATAATAATCAAAACACTAAACATACAAAACAAAGAAAGAATACTAAAAGCTTCAAGAGAAAAACAACAAGTAACACACAAAGACAAACCTAACAGAATCACACCTGAATTCTTAATGGAAACCCTAAAATCCAGAAGGGCCTGGACGGAAGTACTACAGACTCTAAGAAAACACAGATGCTAGCCGAAAATATTATACCCAGCCAAACTTCCGGTAACCATGGATGGAAAAAGCAAAATATTTCATTATAAATACAAACTCAAACAATGTCTATCTATAAATCCTGACCTATAGAAGGAATTAGAAGGAAAACCCCAACCCAAGGAAGCTAACTACACCAAGGAAAGCACAGGAAATCGCCCCATCAGAATCAAAATGAGAAAGACAAAAACACTCACACAAGCAGACACACATACACACAGAGAGATACAACATAGCCAACAACAACTCCAAAATAACAAGACCTAACAATCATTGGTCATTGATATTCCTTAACATTAATTGTCTCAATACACCAATAAAAAGACACAGACTAAGAGAAAGGATGTAAAAACAAAATCCATCCTTCTGCTGCATAGAAGAAATATACTTCAACTTCAAAGATGAATAAGCATTACCTCAGAGTAATCAGTTGAGAAAAGATTTACAATCACAGGACCTAAAAAACAAGCTGTTGTAGCTATTCTAGTATCAAACAAAAGAGATTTCAAACTTATATTAATCAAAAAAGATGGGGAAGGACACTTCGTACTCATCAAAGAATACCTTAAGACCTAGCTATACCACTCCTGGGCATATAACCAAAGGATATCCCATACTACCACAAGGAATCTTGCTGAATTATGTTTATAGCAGCTTTGTTCATAACAGCAGAAACTGGAAATGACCTAGATGCCCCTGAACTGAAGAATGGATAAAGAAAATGTAGCACATTTACACAATGGAGTATTACTCAGCTATTTTTTTAAAAGGACTTCATGAATTTTGCAGACAAAAAATGAATGGAAGTAGAAAAAAAAATCATCCCGAATGAAGTAACAAAGCCCCAGAAAGACAAACATGGTATGTACTCACAAGTGGATGTTAAGCAAAAACGACAAAAGTGATGCAATTTATATACCACAAGGAAGCCACCAGTAGGGGTCTTCGAGGTAAAGGGGAAGTAGAATAGATGGTGCAGGTGGGCTGGAGGAATAAGAGAAGGGATGAGGTGGTGGGAGAGAGATGGAAAGAAAGAATGACCGGAATTTGACAACATTTAGAGGGATATCAGCTTAAATGCACTTAGGTTTTAACCTTTTTATACTCTCAATATCTGAATATATGTGTAATATTTATATTTGTCTATAGTCAAATATTTGTAGCTGATTAAAAACTGAGAAGAAAACCATTATAAGGTATGTCTAGAACACATAGCAAAGGTTAGTATTCCTCCCCAGAAAAGTCCTAAAAATATAAATAGAAGATCAGACTATTCTACAAGAAAAACGGGCAAAAGATACAGCAGCACTATTATAGAAGAAAATATAAACATCAGTGAATAATCTTGTTGGTAAATGAAATCAAGTGCATTTAAGCTGATTCTAGACATTATCATTTTCTGATGAGAAACTGACAAAATATAATCTCATATTCAAGAAATTCTACAGATTACCATTGCAAGTACACCCAACTCCAACCTTAATAAAATAGCATGAAATGCCACTAATACGTGGCAGCTGCCTTTTAAAAATTTAATGTATATGATTCAAAAATTTCTTTCTCTAAAAAAGTTTTACTATAAGCAAATAATCAGAGGTGAAGAAGGAAATGTAAGCAAAGGTGTTCTCACTAGATAACTAGAGACAAAAGAAGTAGTAAACAAGGTTCAGTGGAAAATGGCTAATTTTCACCCTTCACATTCACTCTTCACATTCACATTTCAGTATAGACATTTGCAGTTACAGAAGTATGCTCATAATGTAACACTGAATGGAAAAGCACCCCCCTCAAGGATCAAAGTTATTTTAAGCATGCTACATAGTATATGTATATCCATGCATAGAAAAATCCTGTTTTTAAGAAAATTTACAAAATTATTAAAAGAAGTCACCTCAGAATTTTGTCAATAGATGATTTACATTTATTTTCTTTTTATAAAAGTACACTAGAAATATTTATAGCAACATGTCATTATCACTGAAGTCAGAAGTCCATTCCATCCAAGGGAGCATATAGGCAAACCGTAGATCTTCTCCTCTTCCTCGGATCCTCCAAAACCAATCCCCTAATATTATCCCCAAGTCTGTAGCAAAATATCTGCTGCAGCCTCCCTACTTCTCTCTCCTCCCAATATCTAGTGTATAACATAGATTGCTCCCTCCAAGTTTCCTCTCTCCAACTTTTTGCTTTATCCCAGACCCCAACTCCAACAGAAATTCCCTGTGAACCTGAAGGTCACCCTAGTCACTGAAACAGGTAGGCTAACTGCAGATCTTCACCTTCCCCTCCATCCCTCCATGTCTGACCCAAAATCTCATCCTTATCTCTGTTACAGAGCATCAGCTATGGCTTCTCCTCACTCTCTGCCCTCATTCCCAGAGTACTAAGCACATCCTGCTTTCCTCCATCCTAAAGCTCCTAAGCCCCACTCCTAGCCCATCCCCATTCCTAGGCTACCAATACCTAAGAAAACATTTAATGAGGAACCCCCAGTGGCCACATGTCAGGATCCCAGGAGAATCTCCTACCAAGCAACACACACACATCACACTCTGTAAAAAACCAAAGGAGGCAACAGAAATCATGAAACAAAATACCCACCCAACCAAAACAAGCCCAGATATCAATACAAAGAATTACAACCCTCCAAAACCCATATGTCTAGATGATAGTGTAAAAAAAATCAATAACAGACAGGACAATATGTGTTCAATAAAGGCCAGTAACCCTACCAAAGCAGGCCCTGAGCATTCCAATATAATTGAAGTACAAAAAAAGACATTATAGCAGTCTTTATGAATATAGTAGAGGCCCTTAAAGGAGAATAGAATGAATCGTTTTTTAAAAAAAATCTATGAAAATACATGTAGTGGAAGATAATAAAGTTCAAGATCTGAAAGTGTAAATGGAATCAACAAAGAAAACTGTAACTGAGAGAAATCTGGAAATGAAAAATTTAGAAACTTAAACAGAAACTTCAGAGGCCAGCCTTACCAACAGAATGCAAGAGATGGAAGAGAGAATCTCAGGTATTAAAAACAGATTTTAAAAAATGAATATCTTGATGCAGGGAAAAAATGTTAAATGTAAAAAAAATAAAATCTATCACAAAATATCCAGGAATTCTGAGACACTACAAACAGTCTAAATCTACAAATGATAGGAATACAGTAGGGAGAAGAAACCCAGGTCAAGGGCAATTTTTTTTTCTCTGTCTTTTGTTTTTGCTTTTTGAGACAGAGTTTCACTGTGTGGCCTTAGAAGTCCTAGAACTCTTTCTGTAGAAAAAGGTTACCTTGAAGTCACAAAGATGCTCCTATTTCTTTAGTGCTGAGATTAAAGGCATGGGCTACCATGCTTAGCAGAGAAGATATTTTCAACAAAATCACAGAAGAAAATTTCCCTAGCCTAAAGAGGGAAATGCCTATCAAAGTACAAGAAACATACAGAATACAAAATAGATTGAACCAGAAAAGAAAGTCCACTCAGCACATAATAAAACACTAAACATGCAGGAAAAAAAAAAAAGAAAGAATATTAAAAGCTACAAGGACCAAGTAACATACAAAGGCAGACCTGTGAGAAAAAGACCTGACTTCTCAATTGTGATTGTCAAAGCTGGAAGGGCCTGGGCAGATGTTCTACAGACTCTAACAGACCACAGAATCCAAAGGAAACTACTATACCCAGAAAAACAATCCATCACAATAGATGGAATAAGAAAGACATTTGATGAAAAACAAACAAACAAATTAAGCAACATCAATCTACAAATGAAGTTCCACAGAAGGCACTAGAAAAAAATTAACTTGAAGAGGTTAACCACACCAAGAAAAAAAAAGGAACAAATAATCCTAGACCAACAAAACAAAACACAGAGACATAATATACATACCACTACAACAAAATAACAGGAATCAACAAACACTATTCATTGACATCTCTCAATAACAAGGATATCACATTCTCCCCCACCAAAAAGACAGAGACTTACAGAATAGATGCAAAAATTGAATCCATCATTTTGCTGTAGCCAAAGAACACATCAAGAATAGGCATCACCTCAGTGTAAAAGGATGGAAAAGGAAATGCCAAGAAAATGGACCTCGGAAGCAATCTGATGTAGCAATTTTAATATCCAACAAAACAGACTTCAATACAACATTATTCAGAAGAGATAAGAAAGGACACTGCCTACTCATCAAAGGAAAGCACCACCAATATGACATTGTAATTTTTAACATTTATATATCAAACACAAGAGTAACTAAGTTCATAAAAGAAACACTCCTACAGCTTAAATCACGTGATCCCATACCGATAATGGCAGATTTAATACTACACTCACACTCTCTCATCAATGGACAGGTATTTCATAAAAAAACAAAACATATAAATGCTGGAGCAAACTGACAATAAAAACCATATATACCTAACAAATATTTACAGACCATTTAACATAAACACAAAAGAATATACCTTCTTCTCAGCACCTCATGAAACGCTCTCCAAAATTGACCAAGTCTCAACAGATTCATAAATATCCAAATAACACCCTGAGTCCTATCTGACCACCAGACAGAAATGAAGAAATTAAAGACTTTCTAGAATTGGATGAAAATGAATATACAACATATCCAAACTTATGGGACACAGTGAAGGCAGTTCTAAGAGACAAGATCAAAACACTGAGTGCTTTAATTTTTTTAAAAAAGCTGAAGAGATATCATACTAGAAACTTAATTGCACACCTGAAAACTCTAGAACAAAAAGAAGATATTACATCCAAGATAGATAACAAGAAACTGAAGTCAATAAAATAGGAAACAAACTAACAAAAAAATACAAAGAATCAAGGAAACAAATAGTTGTTTCTTTGATAAAATCAATGAGGCTGACAAACTCTTATCCAAATTAACTAAAAGATATGGAGAAACTATCCAAATTAACAAAATTAGAAAAGGGTGAGATAGCAACAGACAAGGAAGAAATAAAAAAAATCACAAAACATGCTTTTAAACCCTGTATTCTACCAAATTTGAAAATCTAAAAGAAATGGATAATTTTCTTGATAGGTACACTTACCAAAGTTAAATCAAGACCAGATTTAAAAAACTTGAGTAGACCTATAATCCCTAGATAAATAGAAGCAGTCATTAAAAGTCTCTCAACAACAACAAAAAAGCCCAGTGCCAGATAGTTTTAGCCCAGAATTCTACCATACTTTCAAAGAAGACTTGTTGCCTTACCAATATTCCTCAAATTATCCTACAAAACAGAAACAAAAGGACCATAGCCCAATTCATTTTATGAAGCCACAGTTACCCTTATACCCAAACCACATAAAGACCCAACAAAGGGAATTGCAGACCAATTTCCCTTATGAATATAGATGCACAGATTCCCAATAAAATATTTATAAACTGAATCCAATAACACATAAAAATGGTCATCCAATAGGGGTTGATCCAGTAAGGTACACCCAGAGATGCAGGCATGGTTCAACATATGTAAATTCATAAAAGTAATCCATCACATAAACAAGACCAAAACTACATGATAATTTCACTACATGCAGAAAAGGTCTCTCACAAAATCCAGCACCCCTCCATGACCAAAGTCCTGATGATATTAGGGATACAAGGGACATACCTAAACATAATAAAAACAGTTTAGCTAACATCAACTTAAATGGAGAGAAACTCAAAGTAATTCCAATAAATTCAGGAACAAGTCAAGGTTGTCCACCCACCATAGCTATTAAATACAATATTTGAAGTCTTAGCTAATGTAATAAGACAACTGAAGGAGACAAAGGGGATACAATATGAATGAAAGAAGCCAAAGCATCTTTATTTGCCAATAATATACATTAGTGATTTTAAATATTCTACCAGGAAACTCTTGGAGCTGGTAAATACTTTTGGAAAAGTAGCTGGATACAAAATTAACTCACAAAAATCAGTAATTTTCCCATACACAAATGACAAATATACTAAGAAAGAAATCAGGTCAACAATACATTTCACAGTAGCCTCAAAAAAATATATCTTGAGATAACTGTAACCAAGAGATTGATATGATTAAAAACTTTAAGTCTTTGAAGGAAGATATCAGAAGATGGAAAGATTTTCCATGCCTGTAAGTTGGTAGGTTTAATATAGTAAAAATGGCCATCCTATCAAAAGCAATCTACATTTCAATGCAATCCCCAATAACATTCCAACACAATTCTTCATAGTTCTTGAAATGAAAATCTTCAGTTTCATGTGAAAACAAAACAAACAGAAACAGGATAAAGGCATGATGACACAAGTCTTTAACTCCAGAACTTGGGAAGGAGAGGCAGATGGATATCTGTGAGTTTGAGGCCAGTTGGTTTACAAATCAAGTTCCAGGACAGCCAGGGATGCTATAAAGACACAACATGTCTCTAATAAAAAAAAACAACAACAAAAGGATAACTAAAAAAAAACCCTAAATAATAAAATAACTGCTGATTAATCACCTCATTTCAAATTATACTATGGAGGTATAATAATAAAAACAAAGTGGAATTATTGCAAAAGCAAGCATGATGATCAGTGGAATCTAATTGAAGGCCCAGACATAAGTCCACACACATATGGTCACCTGATTTTTTGATGAACAAGTTAGAAATACATACTGAAAAAAAATGACAGCATCTTCTACAAGTAGTGTTGGTCAAACTTGGTGGTTGCATGTTGAAGAATTCAAATAGATTTTTATCAACTTGCACAAAACTCAACTCCAAATAGATCAAAGACCTTAACATAAAATCAAATTCCTGATTGAAGAGGAAGTGGGGAATAGTGTTGAACCCATTGGCACAGGTAAGGACACTCTGAGCAGAACACCATTAGCACAGGCACTATGATCAACAATTAATAAATGAGACCTTATGAAACTGAAAAGCTTCAAATGGCAAAGGACACCAACATGTAGCTACAGCCTACAATTTAGGAAATGATATAACAGTTACACATCCAATAAAGAGCTAATACATACAAATACATATAAAATACATATAAAAACTCAAATAACTTATATATTAAGAAAACAAATAACCCAACTAAAAATGGGGTACAGGTCTAAACAGAGAATTCTCAAAAGATGAAACTCAAATGGCTGAGAAACACTTAAGGAAATGTTCAACATCCTTAGTCATCAGGGAAATGCAAATCAAAACTACTTTGAGATTTGCCAAAAGGATGCTTCATCCTAACACAGAGACACTTGTGCAACCATGTTCATTGCTGCTTTATTCATGATAGCCAGAATTGCAAACTACATAGACGTCCCTTAACAGAAGAATGGATTTTAAAAAATGTTTCACATTTAAACAATGGAGTTTGAGGCCAATACAATACTGGAATATTATATATTTAAAAAATTAAATTTTGGATAAAAGGATATAACTAGGAAAAAAATCATCCCAGACCCAGAAAGACAAATATGGCATGTATTTTCTTATATGTAGATATTATCTGGTAAGTCAATTATGTCCAAGCTGCAATCTGTAGAACTACAGAGGGTAAGGGACTATTGGGGACAGATAATCTCCATAGGGAAAAATAATAGAATAAGTAGTTAGGAATTTATGAGGGAACTGAAACAGGATGATCAAGAGGGGAGAGGTAGAGGGGCAGGGAATGAGGGAGGAATGCAAGAAGGGACAGCTAAAAATAAGAGGTATTTGAGGGGTAGTATGGAAGCCGAATACAGTAGAAACTTCTTACAATGTATACATATATGTAGGCAATCTAAATAAAATCACCAACAGACCCTAAATGGCCATCCCCTGTCACCAAATGAAACTTCCAGTACTGAGATTGGGTTATATATAATTGAGTTGTTGGTCAAAGGTTGTTGTGCCCCTGTGAAATAGTCATGCCATGAGTTATGGGTCCAGAGGGTGTTTGTGAGCCAGCTCTCATCTTAGAGAGCTGGCAGAGTTTAGCCCCTCCCCTCTGCACTGTTAGACCACAGGCCATGGCAAAGTCCCACCCCCTTCAGAGGGTGGGCTGCAACTGGAAGAATTACTTGCCTGTTTTAACCAGTGCTTTACCCTTGACTACCAAAAATATCCCCTCCTGAATCCCATAAACTACCATGGCCCTTGCATTAAACTTGAGAACGCTCCTCTGATGGCAACCTCCCTAGTTTCTGTGCTAGGCAATTCCTGGGCTCTGATCAAAGACATGCTTATGTAGTAAAGACCCATATCACCCGTGTCCTGTCACCACACGGCTTCCCACCTGGGAGCAGTGGCAGTTGTGAGCTAGTTGTGGCTGCTTCACAGGACAAGGGAAGCCACCGGAGGGGATACACTGTGGGTGAGATTCAGTCCAGCGAAAGGGATCTCATGGGAACCCCCAAACAACATAGGATGTTGCCAAGACAATAGGTTACTCTCCACAAACAGACAGCAAGGTCCCACTGCTGAGGACAATGCCCATACAACTCACCGAACATGGAGAAGTTGGAATGGAGCCTACATAGAACGTTCACACCTATGTTCTAGGGTCTTTGGTATAGGAGGGTACTCTGCAGGCTACCAAAAGAGAAATGTATACACCAATCCAGCCAGAAATCCTTTATCTATAATGCTGTCTTGCCTGCAAAATATGTTACAGCAGTAGTGGCACAAAGCTTATGGAAATAACCAATATTTTTATTCTGATTTAAGACCCACACCATAAGATGGAACCCATACCTGATACTTCTGTGTAGGCACCAGCTCAACTTCTCCATGTCCAGTGAGTAGTTATGTGGTTGTTGTCTTCAGCAGTGAGGCCTTGCTGTCAGTTTGTGGAGAGCAACTTATTGTCTTGGTGACAAACTGCATTTTTTGTAGATTTCTATTCCACCTCTTTTTCCAACAACCTAATTGGATGTAACCCAGTCCCATTAATGAAAACTTTTGTAACAAGAAATGGCCAGTTGGGACTCCACCTCCCCCTTTATTTGGAGACTGCATTGGATTTTCTTCATATATTTTAGGAAGTTTCCACTGAACTAGGTTTCCATACCATCCCTCAAATGCCCCTCAATTCTAGCTGTCTCTTCCCACATTCCCAACCACTTCTGACCTGATCCTCCCATTCCAGTTCCACTGCCTCCACTCTACTGATAAAATTATCCTATTTCCTTCTCCTTGGGAGATTCATGTGTCTCCTCATCCCCAAGTTCCTTCCCCTATGCCTAGCTTCTCTAGGTCTATGGATTGTAGCTTTGTTTTCATTTGCATAATGGCTAATATTCACATATAAAGAAATACATGCCATACTTTCTGAGACTGGGTTAACTCACTCAGGATGATATTTTTTTTCTAGCTCCATCTATTTGCCTGCAAATTTCATGATTTTATTTTTTTTAGTGGATGAGTAATACTCCATTATTTAGATGTGCCACATTTTCTTTATCCTTTCTTCTGTTTAAGGACACCTAGGTTGTTACCAATTTCTGTCTATAACGAGAAGAACAGGAATGAACACGATTGAGCAAGTATCCCTGTGGTAGGATGCAGTGTCTTTTGAGTATATGCCCAAGATAGATATAGCAGCATCTTGGGGTAGATAGATTCCCCTACACTGATTCCCATAGTGGCTATACACATTTCACTCATGTTGGGGTTTATTTTATATAACATTACTCAGATGTAGTTAAATATTCTCACAGAGCTTGGTATCATGAGTATGTGTTTGTTCATTCCTGGAGTAGACACTGTATATATTTACAAGTTAAATACAGGGTGGAGTGCCTATTTCCTTATTAATGGACTTGAGGAGAAGCCATGGATACATCTCTGGAATCAGTACTTACTATGAGTGTAAGGGCTTAGACAATATAGTTTAAGGATGCATTCTCTGGAAGGATGAGAAAATACCTTAGTAGTGGTCACCTTTTTCTTCTAATAAGGTATGTGGTATATTATATAGCATGCTATGGCCTATACATTATTTAATAAAAACTAAAGTAAAAAAATTGAAAGCATATGAGTTTCTTGTGTCTTTTTACCAGTGCTATATTTCTCAGCACTGATAATGCTGTCTAACATCCAGCATAAGCCCAATATAAATTTGTCAAAACAAAGAGAACTATTTATGGTCCTTATATAATTCCCTGTCTCTTTATAACATTAGAGATAAAATACTTAACATCACTTATGAGTAATTACAGAAATGTCTACTAGGTCTTATACCAGCTGAAATGCAACTCAATTTGATAATTAAGTACTCCTTCCAAATACTCTGGTACAAATACTCAAGAATAGAAAAAGCAAAATACTTTTTCTTCATGTATCATAACCAAATGTATAGGAAGTGAAAAAGTGTAGAACAAAAAGTCTTTGTTCCATTTTCCCCTGTGCAATAAAAAAAAAAAAACTTCTGCTTCGTGGTTCATAATCTGCCCATATCTCCTTTGGAATCAAAACAAAAAACAAACGAACAACAATAAAAAATTCTGCGGGTTAGCATGAATGCAGAGAGCTTGGCTCTATTGATTGCTGACTACCAGTTGAGGGCAGCAGAGAGCAATTTGGGAGAAAATGAATCCAAGATGTCACAATTTAGCCATAGCATGAAGGTAAAGATGCAACCCATTTGTAAAACCAGTCCACAGGACTGCCAGAGTAATAAACTTTTTTTGTTACAGAGTAACCAAATACATTAGTGAAAGACATTAAATATCCATAGGAAACTCATGAATATTTGGACTCAGTTCAGCACAGTTTCCAATCATCTTTCTTGAACTGTTGAATAGAATGAAGTCTTAGATTCCATTTATCTCCAAGGTTTTGCCTTCCAGGATGACTAGAAAAAATATTGTGTGCACAATGTGATGCCACCTGTGGAAATACCATTAAATCATTAGCATTAAGAGGAGAAAAGCTACATATAAGAAGCATTTTACAGGTTGGGCTGGGTGTATTTATGTATTAGGAAAACACACAGAGCAACAATAACAGTAAAAAAGAAAGGAACCATGAATTTGAAAGAGAACAAGGTTGTAGGAGTGTTGCAGGGAGGAAAGGGAAGGGGTAAACAATGTGATTATATTATAATTTCAAAAAATAAAAACTTGAATAAAATAGGAGAAAACCATAGTACAGAGTCCATCACATTGCAATGCTTTAAAAGCTGAGTCCTCAAATATATGAGGTAGAATCCCAGTGTCACATCAGGACACATTAGAAAGTATTCCCTACTGTGAAATGTTTCCATTTCTGCTTCCTAATATGCTGGCTCCAAGCCTAAGGTGGATAAGTGTAGGAAATAGCTGTGGACTCCAAAACCAGGACTTACCCCCCCCTTTCTGTGTTTTCCCAGCTGAATGGCTTTCCATTTTGGTCAGTTTTCCCTGAAAGTTCCCAGGAGAAAACATGCCTTGATAATCTTATACAGTATTAGCACCTCTAAAGCCAAAATCCTACATCTGAAATGCTCTTAAATCCCAAACTTTTAGGCATCAACACACCATTTTATAAGTTTTGGACTTGGGAGCATTTTGGATTTCAGGTTTGTTTGTCAGATTATGGATCTTCAACCATCAAGGTCTATGCAAATATTTCCAAAATCTGAAACTGTTCCTGCCTTAAGAATTTGGGGGTAAAAGACACTCATCCTGCACAAGCACAAACAAATCAGGTATGTTAGTTGCCATTCCCAAGACCAGAGGAGCAGAATGATATCTAGGGAACAAAATGGCACTGAGGAAGAAACTTTCAAAAGATTCTGAATTTTCCTCATAATGGAGCCTCTGCCCACTATCAACAGGGGCAGTACAGAACCAACACTCCTTGTGTATGTGCACAGCCTCTGTGAGGCTGAGTATATGGACATTCTGAGTGGACCTTCTGTGACTAGTCCTCTCCTTGATAAATGTGTGAGATAATGTTCCTAGTCGGATGGAAGATGGAGACATTTTATTGTCAGTTCCTGAAGGAATGTATTCAGAGGGCCACAGAAGCCAGGAGATATGTAGGTTATTTGTTGCCAGACTGCTTTGGATCTGTACCTAAAAATATTAATGTTAATATTAGTTTATCATTACCATGAGGATATGGATCTTTGTTAGAGGAACACAAATACAGCTGCCTTAGCTTTATGTTTGGTCTAATCACATTTTCACATGATTTTTTCTAGATGGACAACAAGATGGAATTAATGTTAATTGAAAAGAGTAGAATAGTTAGAGTAGAAGAATATTTTTTGCTATTTAAGAAAGAAAGAAAAGGAAGCTATGATAGAAAAATGAAGACAATGGAGGACTTACCAGTTCTTATTATTGGCATATTGCTTGTCAGATGAATTCAGAACTGATACCAAATCTCCATTCCCCCATCTCAAGGAAAGAAGGGTTACAAATAACAGTGCTGGCACCAGAAAAGCATCTTGAAATAAGAGTTCAGGGGTTATAGATTCATAGGTCTTCTGAGCTATATACAGTGATAAAAAAAAAAAAGGTTCATCCTTTTCATTTTTTGTATAAGAAAAAAGGTCAGAATAAAACAGTATTGCTGGCAAACATATCCCTGATGCTATCAAGTTATCAAGTTATCATGTTTAAGACTATCAGCTTAATTTCAGATGCCTGTGAGTAGCCACATTCCACAGGGAAAGCATGGGAAGTATTAATGAAAGTAAAATGTGATAAAAAAAAAAAAACTGGTCCTTGTCTTCCAGGAGCTATCATCTGCGTTGCTGATAAGAAATTTTAAAACACACTTCAGAAAGTACATGAACAAACCACACCCATACATATGGCCAGCATACAAAGTCACAAGATTGAGATGAATTCTTCTACTACCTCAGTCTAAAGTGTTAAATGCCAAGCAAATGCTAAAGTTGTTATTCTGAAAATTCTTGGACTCTCTAGTCTGCCATCGCTAAGACTGCACCTGTGCCTACAGAGTCCATTTATAATCGTTTCTACAAAAAGAAGAAGTGGAGTCCATCCAAGCATAGGAATTCTGTTACTTTGAATTTCAAAACATTTTGAGCAATGGTGATATAACGTGTAAAATTTAAAGACTAATTAGATGGTAAGTTTAAGTCAATCATCAATGACTGCCTCAAAAAGAAATATCAAAATTTTTATTTGTTTCAATTTTAAGTATTTATAGGTTTATAACTTGGTATCAATTCTTGTTGATATTTGTAAAATAAATTTAGTAAAGCACAAACTGTCTTGGATGAAAATATGACGTGGTAAGACATAGTTTCCTTTCTCTGTGTTCATGGTATAATATAAAATTTGATATTATAGAGTTCTCGTTGCAAGACAAACAAATTGTATTAGAAAAACTCATTGTGCCTCTGTGCTCTTAAAAACAGGAGACTCTCACTTACATCCCTACCGTTGAGCCTCATGGTCACTAGATGGCACTGCTGCTATTTGAATGAGATTTCATTTCCGACTTCAAAAAACTGTGGTTTAGGAATGATGTGGGGAGTTGCTTCTTGGGAGTTTGTACAAAGAGAAGATATCTGGCACTTTGTATATTAACAACTATAGGATTTTTTTCAGAGGAAGAAATAAAACTATAAAGGTGAAATAATTTTTAAGTATTCTTGGGGAAGAACGGTAAAGCCAGAATTGAGAAACACTTCTTGCATTTCGTCTGTGAATCATAAACTCATCACCATACTTTACCAAACACACTGTATAAAATTTATTGAGCATCTAATTTTACTTGGCTTTTTCTGATCATCTACTCCTTGGAAACTGGATACATGAATCATGTGGACTCATGACTTCGTTTGGCCAGAATTCACATGAGAGAGAATGGCTTAATAAATAAGGTGATTCCTCTCTCCAGGGTGCATCCCTCCATGGAGGGGGATACAGCAAACCCCCAAAAGTATCACCTAAAAAGTTCTTTAAATTAGAGAAACATATCCTACACACGAGACCATGCAAAGCACAGAGAGCCTCTATGGTAAATTCTTATAGCATTTTCTTCAGAGACTGGAGTGGAGAACACTATAGAGTTTCAGTAAGGACCATTCTGTCCTTTCACTATAGACTGAGTGACCAGAAAGGAAAGACAGCATTGCAGTAAAGATGAAGTCAGTGTACTGTTAGAGGTAAACAAGAGCTATGCCTAGACTTTCAGATATTCCTGCTTTCCAGAGAGAACCACAACTGCCAAGTTCCTACAGGGTAACTAACAAGCAGCAGAAGGGGGAGGGAGCTTCATACACTCACTAAAAGTTGTTGGACCCCCCTTTCCAGACCCCATCTCAAGAAAAGGATAGGAGGGAGGGTCAAATGTGCTCTGAAAAGAAAACAAGGGAGACAGAGAGAGAGAGAGAGAGAGAGAGAGAGACAGAGAGAGAGGGAGGGAGAGAGAGAACCAATATTGCAGCTAGCCTTGGGAAAAACCCCACAGATGAGCATTTCTGTTTCCTTAAGTTCTCCCATTAGCAGCCTACACACGTAGAGGAAGGCTAGCGCGCCACCGTTAATATAATGCAGAAAAAGGAATGATAGACCTGGGAGTGGAGAGTGGAAGAGCTAGTTTTGCATAAAACAAACTATTTTTTAAAAAAAAAACATTTCTGAGGACTTGAATTCTTAGAGCTGTTGGTTGGAGTGAGTTTAGAACACTCAAGTCTTAGGCCACAGGGCAGCCATCCAATGGGGCATCAATTTAGACTTTGTGATTGTGATAAATACATATTTAACTACCTTAAAATAATTTATACATACAATATAAAATAGTTTCTTGGTTCATGACTCCGGGGTGCTATTGGGCCAGAGGAAAGCCGAGAATAGCCTCTCAGAGCTTTCCAAACTCCAGCAAGGAGCATCGGAGATTGGGGGTGGGGGGAACAAACAAACAGAAACAAAAACATATCAAATAAAACGGTCCCTTCACCACTTCCACTCAGTTTCTTCATCCCACTCTTAGGGAATTTGAAGTAGATATAGACTAGGAAAGAGAGAGAAGGGGAAAGGAGGATAAAAGGTGAAAAATCAAAGAGAGGGGAGAGTAGGGAGAAGCAGCCAAGGGAACAGAAGAGATAAAACCCAGCTGAAGTTCCAGTGTTGACCACAATTTATTTTTCAAATCGAATTCAATAATTCTGCTCCTTTCTTGACCCGCTAGTGAACTATAGCTTGAACTGTGTTCTAGGTAACTTTGGCAGATAAAATTAAACTTTGGTGTGAGGCGGAGATGGCTAAGTGGCAGGCATGGGTTGCCGTAGAGGCTGCGACAGATGCATCCACTAACACTAAGGGAGAATGCAGCACACATGAGGGAGTTCTCCCTCTACCCGTCTTTGCTCGGGTTTAGTGTACCCCTGCCCAGAGCTTAAAGTGGATGGCATAGTGAGTGGCGTGTTTTGTTTTGTTTTGCTTTTTTCTTTTTCCAGGAGATCTAACAAGACTAAAAGGCAAAAGGTTCATAGACCCTCCGAAATGAGCCCCAAATTCTCCCGCGCATTGCAGACATTTCTTGAAACTCCAGGACTATGCAAAAAACCTAAATTTTTCTCTTGGGTGGGTCTGGCTACATGGGGCACAACCAAATATGGTGTGCGTTGTGGGTATTTCTAGCCGTCTAGCTGGGTTGATAAAGAACTCATTGGACTGATTAGATAAAGGCAAGAGCTCAGATCTTTGTGCGCTGGTGGAGCAGGGCGGCGCTGAAAAGTAGTCTGACTGCTGACTACTGTTTTCTCTATGCAAAACCAGAGAAAGCCGGGATGTGGTGATTCTCTCTTAAGTTGTTCCTTTAAGGGATCTGAAGTCACCTGCTCTAGATAAACCCCTAGAGAAAGTGGATTGTCTCTCCAGAACCTTCCAAGCCCTGAGCGGCTTCCCCAGCGCACTCCCTGGCACTTTCCCGGGAGATCGCTGCACTAACCGAGAAAGTCGGTTCTTTTGTCGATTGCTCGTAACAATTACTAAGAAAATATTGTGACGATGTTGCAGGGAGGAAGGGGATACAAGGAGGTGGAGTGGGGGAGTTAGTTTGGACAGCAATTTGCAAAGGAATATTAACGGATTCCCCGGGTCACCGCGGGGGTAAAAAGGTTGACATTTGGTTGCACTACAAAGCTGTTCCTCTAGGTGGCGGCCTTTAGTACCAAACAACCCTTAGAAGTGTTGACTTCAAATAGGATTAAGCTTCTTGGTGGTTAAAAATAATAGTAGTAATAATATAGAGGTGTGGGGCTGTTTTTCCCCTTTGGGGTACTTATTTATTGCATGGAAAAGTCATTGATTTTCCTAAGCAAACTGTGTTTCTCCTTCTCTTGGTGGAAAATAAAAAACTGTTTGAATAAATAAGTTATTTCTGAACATTTTGTTGTCAAAGTGTTAAATGTTCCCGTCATTTTTATTCAAACACTAACATGATTACAGCCAATTATATATTCACCAGTGTTCTTTATTTTAGAGTAATTGTACTTGTCACTAATAAAACAGAGGCATAATGGATCGCTACTGTTCTGGATTTTCAAGCAATTTTGTGTAATTTGATTGAATTATACATCTTATCTGCTACTTTTTTATTTTTATATTTGGAGATCCTTTTTTCTTGAAAATTGCAGTTCTATGCTTGTTTTACTGCTTTCCTGGTAACGTACACTTCGGTAATGCGGAGAAATAGACAGAATCTCTTTGAAATGTCAGGAATCAGTTGGACACACACACACACACACACACACACACACACACACATACACACACACAAACACACACCTACTTCAGCATCGAGAAGACCTGAACTCTGTGTATCAAGGGAGTCCAGGCAGTGGCCATGCTTCCCTGACAAGTTCAATGCCAAGGAAACTCCCCATCCGCCCCAAAGGCAACCACCTCCCTGCCTGGATGGAGTCTTTGGGGCTTTGTCTCTTTCCTGTAATGATACTGTTAGGTGTCTGGGGTTTCAAACATGCCAAGGCAAGCCGACCATGGATTCTGTTCATATGCAGTATGTATCAAGGGGAAGGAATATATACAGCACAGCTGAAAGATAAACTGTATACACCACTCCAATTACAGAACCCTCGAGTGCCCTACCTACCAACTCATCCTCCGCCTCCCCACAATTACAACGATTATCTATTTGGGCTTTTCTTTGGACTTCAGATATAGTTAACAGACTGGCATCAATTCACACCACCACCACCACCCCTTTAAATCATTACAATTTTTAAATCGGTGAAACAGACTCTTCTACTCGGTGTCTGTATATTGGAACAATAAGGAACAAACCTGACAGCCGACAGGCAGGGCTATAATCTTATAGAGCCATCTCTGAAAGTAAGGGAGCAGGAAATGTGCAGTTCTCTTCCCAGGAAATTTTTTCAGCTTCTAGGACGTGACTCAAACGCCCCGCTAGGAGCTGCCGCTGTGAGATGGAGCCAAAGGCTCTGACAAGTGGCTTGTGTATGACCCAATATTTATCAATAACAACAACAACAAAATCAAGTGAAACCAAGACTTGGAATTTTGAACTGCCTACGAAGCCTTGGCGGATACACACATGGGCGAATAAAGTCTCTGGAGACTAGTTGGCTCCATTTGTCCGCCCTGGGGAGCAATCCCGGGGCAAAATCCAGTGCTAATTGATCTCAACCAGCCGCAAGATCAGCTGTAAATGTTCGAAGGGACAAAGAAAGAGCAGTGTGCTCTAAAGATACTCAGAGCACTTTTTCAAGCAAATGGGGGCGTTTAATCAATAGCATCTACATGAATATAAATAGAGAAAGAGAATTACTTTAATTAATTAGGAAATAATGTTTCATGTACAATTCCAAACTTCCTCAATACCCAGATTCTCCCACTCACCGGTTACTTTGTGGTCTGGACCTAGAACTCCCTTTAGGAAAACCTTCAGGCCCAGATTTGTGACATGAGATGGTTAGCGTATACTTAGCTTAATTGGGGGCCTTTCTCTCTTCTTTGGGGGTGTTTATTCTAAGGCCAAAGGGTGGATTGCTGGGCAGAAATCCGAGCTAGCAACCCCCCCTCTCCCGCCTGGCCCTGCAGGCGGCCTGGAAACCTTAAGCCGAGAAAGCCTCTCGCACCACGCTCTGAGAGGAGACCTGGCTGCTGCCACCAGTCATCCGCACCAGCTTCTCTCCGCAGGAGCTGGGCTTCTTCGGAGTTTCCATTTCTTATCTAACAAGTTCACGCTCTAGGAGAAAAAAATAAATGGAAAGAAGGAAGGAGAGAGGAAGGGAAGGAATGAGGGAGCGGGAAGTGTGGAAGAGGGAGGGAAGGAGAGAAGAAGGAAGGTAGAAAGGATAGAAAGGGGGTGGGGGGAGAGCCTCTATGCTGTGATGGTTTGTAGCTTACAGGTTCCTAGCCAAACTTGCCCCAGTGAGCTTTTATCCCAGACATTGGTTAGGATAAACCCAGAAGGAACACAGTGAATCTGGCGAAATAGAACCACCCGGGATTGTTTAATATAAAAATGCCCCACCACCTTTGTTGTCAATTCTGTAAAAGAACTGGGTTGTTTTAGTTTTTCATTTGGTGACGGTAGTAGCCTGCTCCTGGACCCTGCTGCAGCTAGCTTGCTCTGTCGGATGTCTTCTTCCTGCATGTGGCTTCTTGGGACGATCTGGAAAGAAGTGGTGTGTAACTGCTCTCCCCCACTGGGTTCAATACTCCTTAGTTGTTATTGAATATTCGAATCAACTTCAGCACCACACACTGGTATTTCAGCTCAGAGTTGTGCACTATATCAATAAAAGCTCACAACCTTTAACTGGTTTCCCTGCCGCAGCCCCCGCCTCCGCGCCCGCCCGCGTTCACCATGGCAGATGACCTATAAAGCCCAAAAATATTGATCTGTTTGTGCATACTTCCAGTCTGATGTGCAAAAACCAGACATCTAAGCTGAAAGTTGCCTTTTCCGAAGGGGAGGGGGAATCTGGAGATGAAACCTAAAAGCAAGGCCTTTCTCCGGCTGGATTGCAGTTGGCAGGCGTGGACGACAAAGGAGCTCAGGGTGAGCGCGCTGAGAGGAGAGGAGAGCAGAGACCGCAGACTCTCCAGTCTGTCGGCGAAGCTCAGGCCAAGAACCAGAGCTCCGCAGCCATTGCGGTCCCTAGAGGGTGGGCAGACAGGACCTTTGGCAAACACAGGTGCCACAGGTTTTGTTCTGCGTGGGATTGGGCAGGGTGGGGCGTAGGGAGGACCTAGAGGAGCCAGCACTAGAGAACTAAGAGGCAGGTGGGTATGAGTTGCGCGTACTGATTTGTCCTGGATATTTTTATGTTTGTTTAGTTGGATTTTTGTTTGTTTGGGCTCATTTTGTTTGGGGAGGAGGTCGGTTTTATTTTGGAAAGAAGGAAGCAGACATTTTATTAGTACACAGTTTGGTTTCTCTCCTGGACTAAGGGGGGCTTTAGGACCGAGGGTCTCTGAGTACCCTCAAGCATGCAGGTTTCCCTCTCCTTAGACTCTACAGACTTTCAGTGCCCATGAGTAATTCCCCATATTATATTTATCCATCTCACATACATCGCTTGGGTGTCCTATGCACTCTGTGCACATTTAACCGTTGAGGGGTGACTGCTTTGAGCTGATCATCTAATATTCACAACTAAATCATACTTTTTTTTTAGTTTTTAGTTTTTAGTTTTCTCTCACAACTGTAGTTTTTGGAGACCCTCTGAGAGGGTGCTTCAGAACATAGGGGGTTTGATGTTTGTGTTCTTTTTCCCAAAGATGGTGATTCAGACTCCCACTGAAAGTCACACTGATGTTCGGAAAAACTAATACCAGTGATGGGATTGTGAGGGCCTCCAAGTCATAGAAGCTCTGCACTTTATCAGCCTACAAGTTTTTGTTTCACCGTATGCTTGTGCTTATGAAAACATTCTCTTTCTTTTCCTTTCAAGATGCACTGATGGGCAAACCAGGAAAGACAGCATAGTCACACATGCTGGATTTTGTAAGTCTATTTCCTTCCTTTTCAGAAAGACTGGGATGGGGTAGGGAGAACTAGGAAGGCAGGCCTTGCATTCCATTTTCAGTTCTGGGACCATATTTCCACCCTTTTCTTCTCTCTTCAGTTTTCCCTGTCCTCTTGGAAAAGTAGACTGTATTGATTCCTTGGGCAACTAGGAGAAATAACAGACACTGGCCTTTTAGAGCCGGCTTGCCCTTCTGGTGCATGAGGGAATTTCTTCCAATTGGATCTGATCTGCAAGTGGAGCAAAGCCTACCTTCTTATTTATCAGGGACTCAACTTCTTTAAACTGTCCACTCTCAAAAGTCCCAGGATGCTGGCAAATAACAGAAAACACATAAGGGGCAGCAGACCTTCATATTCACCAGAGATGTTCAGAGTATTCTACAGAGAAGCTATTCAGAGAAACTCAAGGGTTCTTGGCTCTAGGGTGATGATATTATGTTGTGGTCTCTCTTGGCCTGTTGGTACCAGAGTTTTTGGATACCAGTGGATCTAGCTTCACCACACATGGGACACATGGCCATGTCAAAGAGATGTGCCCAGAGAATTCCATGGGTTTCCATGAAGACCACATCCCTCCCTCCTCTTCCTCCTCCTCCTCTTCCTCCGCCTTTTAACTCTCTGGCTTCTGAAGTGGTTCCCTGGCTTATAGAAATTAAACATTTCGACTCTCAAATATGAGGCTCTCCCATAGATTTTTTTCCTGAAGGTTCTCAAGCAGAATTGCCGGTGCCACAATGTTATGATGGAAGGATGCTGAAATGACAGGCCTAGTAGACGCTTGTCTTAATCATCGGCTTCTTAATTTAGTTTTAGAATCCCCCCACCTCCGTGTGTGTGTGTGTGTGTGTGTGTGTGTGTGTGTGTGTGTGTGTGTGTATCCACTCTGTGCACATATGCGCGCCCTTGAGGACATTAAGGGTGCTGAGAGCAGCCTCTGACAACCTGCAGCTCCCTAATGAGTGACGAGGCAGGGCTGCTGAGGAAAAGTAACACTTCCCTGGTGTGAAGACCTCTTACTGGGAAGTTTAGTTCACTACTGTTCTCGCAAACCTAATCGTATAACCTGTAACCAAAACCCACAGAACAAGGATACAACACGCTAAAGAGTAACTTCTAATCACTAAATGTTAGCACCATTACCTGCTGTTAGGAAGAGATTACAGACAAGTTGGCTCTGGGGAGAGCAGACTTCATTTGTTACTGAATCTCTGAAAATACCTGGATGCCTCAGCACGGAATCTGCTGAGTCCCACGTGTCAAGGGGTCACAAACGGTCCTGTGCACTTGTAAGAAGAGAACTTTAGCTGGAGTTTGTCCCTGCTCCCAAGGGAAGGGTAGAGGTAGATAAATATAGTCCACCATTGGTACTAGGAACTAAGGAAGTCCCAAAGCATTGTCCCTAAGAAAGACAATACAGCATCCACCCCAACATGGAATGAAAATAAGCTCTTCCATGCTCCAATAAGGTGCACTGTGGAGTCTTGGAGATTTATTAAAATTCCAAAATGAATAATTGAACTCATTTCCCAAGCAAGTCTTCCATTGGAATTGCTTACTCTAAAAAGTCTTATCCTCTTTTGGGGGTGGGTGGATAGTGGATGAGAGCCGAGGCCTACCAGTTCACCACTATGTAAAACAGCAAATCACATTTACTCTGATGCGCTGTTATATTCACTACTTCACTAACACTACCCATTGCAAATTTATAAGTGTGAGGTTAAACTGGTTGGTAGGGAAATTATACTGATGGGGGAATTTGTTTCCGGTCTGAGACCACTGGCTGCCCTCTGTCTTCTGAAGGTAGTCACAGGGGCTGAGGAGGCTGTAAATAGGGCTTTATGTGCTGAAGGAAGAGGCCCTCAGTGGACATGGGCAGGACTTCAAATCCAATTTGCACCCAAATTGGTTGGTAGGACATACAAAACCCCATCCAGAGACTTTCAATTTCATAATACTTTGTCCAGGAGCCCCCTCCCCCTCTGTTTCAGCTAACAGCATATCTAAAAAGAAACCATTGCTGATACAAATATAAGCCGCAGAGTAAACTGTGCATGTTTTGTTGAACAAGCCTGATATACATATGCGTGTGCATTCTGATATATATTCCAATCTCATCATAAAGAGCAATTAAAATTACTTAAAGGGATTCAAACTTACTTTTTTGGAAATTGCAAATAGCCTTTGCATCAGGAAACTAGTTTTAATATTATATCAAACTCTATACTATTTTTTTTTACTATAAAACGTCCTGTTTTCAGACACTTGCATTCGTGCAACCTTAAAATAACACAGCACATCCTTAATTTGCATGCAAAAACATTTTTCAGGTCACTATAAGCCCTGACATGTAAAATCAGATTATTGCAGCTATCACTTTACAAACCCCAGTTTTTTACTCTTTGAAAGTAAACAGAAGAAAAACTTATTTTGCCTGCTAATTTCTTCTACAGCATAACAAACAATACACACTTAGCTTTAACCTAAGAAGCACCTCAAAACATTAAAAATTCATCAGTCAGAGCTGGTGTTGTATTCAAGGAACGCTTCTCCAGTTCACTGCTGAGCTCAGATTTGAATAAAATGTCCAATGTTAACAAACAATACCCACGTTTGGCACTTTGTGTATTAAATTGATCAAACAGATTTTAGGAGACACAATGCACAATTTGTACAGACCTGATTGAGTTAATATAATATCAGCAAATTTTACATCGAAATGATTCTGTTTCTTTTCTTTGTGTTTAAAACCAGCACAGATTACAAATTTTAATGATCTGAAAATGTTTGGTATACAAAATCATGCTTATTTCAGTATTAGCAAAAACACAAGAAATTTTTCAACACAAACACCCAGCTGTGTCTATTTTAAAAGCAGTTCAATGACAGCTTGCACTTATGAGCATGCAATCAGCTAATTTCGCTTTTTTTTTCTTCTGTGTTAATCAACACTTTCCTTCCTGCATATCAGAGTACAAATAGTATAGTTACTCCACATCAGTAAATGTTTACGTAACCTGTCCTTTCCCAAGAATCCGGTTACACCGAATCATTTCACGCTAGACCGACTACGAAAACGTACCGGGCCGTCCACCTCTGAGGGAGCCCCGTGAGCCATTATAAGCGGTGGTGAGAAGGGGGGTTGGGGGGATGGGGAGGAGTAGGTGGAGGAGTGGGGGGGGGAGAAGGGCGGGAGAAGGGGTGGGTTAGTGAAAGGGGAAGAAGGAAAGCAGGGAAGGAAGGAAAGCAAGGGAGTTGAGGAACCACTGAATAATGGGCCTGAGAAGGGGAAAAGAGTAGAAGACAGAGTGTGCAAGACAGCTTGCAGATCTCACGGTTGAGTTACGTTGGCAAAGCCCATCGCCGGGCCAGGCTCTGTGAGAATCACCAAACTTAAGAGATCAACCTTTGGTGCCCTTGTAGCTTGTAAAGCTGATTGCTGGAACTCTGGAATTTTTTCTTCATCTGTAACTTGTTTTAAAGTAAGCGAATATGTAGGAATAGATCCAACCAGTGGAAGGATATTTGAGGACAAAGATCCCTTACTACATTCAGAATAGATATATTAAAATTCGCTAGCTATTTATAATTGTTTATTATTCTCTCCAAAGTTTCTCTCTTCTTCCCTCCCGTCTTCCCGCGTCCCATTTCAAAGTTGGGGGTGGGGACAGTGGAATAACTCCCTATTATTTTGAGTATTCGTCTATTGCAGTTTTATACTGGATTTTAACGTCACACATAGGCCCTGCTTTTTCTCCCTCCATTTTTTTAAAATATCAAGTCTGCTAGATCATTTAGTGAAGAGCTCATCAAAATGAAGAATGCTTGCACGGCTAGAGTATTTTACCTTAAAGAGGAGGGGAATGGTACTCGTGACCTAGCCATCTCCACCTCCCTCTTCCCTAGGCTACGTCCTCCTCACAACGTGGCTTGCTTATAGCCCAAAAGGGCTGAGACGTTTCTGATCTCTGTGCTCCGCACAAAATTCCAATCACCGAAGAACGCTGGGCCTTAATCCCGGCCCTGGCCACAAGGTCATTTTAAAGCTCCTGAATCGGAAGCTACCCACTCACTTCAACCTCCCCTACAAACCATCCCCAAAACCCAGAAGCTGGGACTGTCAGATCTACGTTCCAGCAGCATCCAGGAAGGGCAAGAGCTGATTTCGACATATTGATGTTTTCAACATTGAGGTTTCAAAGAAATAAAGTATTTGTAACATGGGGAAAAGGAGCAAAGATAGATTTTTTTTTAAAAAAAACGGAAGTAGACGCCCACTCTTACATTTTCTTCAATGTCAAGCAAAATGAAAATATTTCCAGGGTGATCGCTCGCGGCTACCGGTTTCCAGTACTGCCTAGAAGCTGAAGGGGAGTGCGAGTCTTGCGGTGAAGAAAGACGTTAGGAGAACGCACGTGTTACCTGTTTTATTTCGGGACTGTTTGGTACTGTGCTCGCCCTGGGCAGTTCTCCGCCCGGAAGGCCGTCCCAGGCACCCACGCTCCACCGCCCCCGCCCGCCGCCCTCAGCCCCGCTTTGCGGCCGAGCTCGCCAGGGGCCGCAGGAACCAGTAAGTACCGACCCGGTCCCCACGCCCCACCTCTCCGGCCCTGCTTCCCCGACGCCTGGCTCTCGGTGGCCGCTGGCCCGTCGGCCCCGAGGACGCCTCTCCCACCGCAGTGCCTCTCAGGTTCACGCCCTCTCCCGCACCCTCCCAGCTCGCCCCTCCGGCGCGCCCTCGCTCTCAGAGACAAAATTGGATACAAACTTTAATCAATAAGGATAAATATTGACGCGCAAAGAAAAATAATCCCATACAAGGAGGAGGCCGCAGGCGAGTGGCCGGGGCCCGGGGCGCACGCCCCGCGCTGAGCCTGGCCGGGTGGGCGAGCTCCCGCCGATCCCCGCGCTGTTCAGGGGCCCGGGCCAGCCACCCGGAGGGGGCGGGGCACGGGGGGCGGGGCCGGGGCGGGGCGGGGGTGGGCGGGACCTAGGTCGCCGATTGGTCGACGGCCAGCCAGACGCTCCCGCACGCCGCCGGCTCTGATTGGTTCAGCGGCAGGAAAGGTTAAACCAAAAATTTTTTTACAGCCCTAGTGTGCGCCTGTAGCTCGGAAAATTAATTGTGGCTATAGCCGCCTCGATCGCTGTCTCCCAGCCTCGCCGCGGCCGCTCCGGGACGCGCCCGCCCGCCGCCCGGCTCTCCCCCCCTTCGGGCTGCCGCTGCTGCTGCTGTGACTGCTGCGGCGCGAGGAGGAGGAGGCAGCGGGGGAGGGGGAGGCCGGGCGCGGAACGGAGCGGGGCGCTGCACCCCGGGCGGCGGGTTGCTTCTGCCTCTTGCTTTTTTTCTTTTCTCTCTCCCTCTCTCTCTCTCTCTCTCTTTCTCTCTCTCTCTCTCTTTCTAATTCTTGAGGGGTGGTTGCAGCTTTTGCTACATGCCTTGCCAGCGCCGGAGCCTGTGGTCCAACTGCGCTGCCGCCGGAGCGCTCAGTGCCGCCGCCGCTGCCGCCCGCTGCCCCCGCGACCCGCTCCGAACCCGCCGGCCGCCTGCCGCGCCACTGCCCGGCTTCCGCGCCGCCGCCGCCGCCCCCCGACGCCTGGGTGATGCTGGACATGGGAGATAGGAAAGAGGTGAAAATGATTCCCAAGTCCTCGTTCAGCATCAACAGCCTGGTCCCAGAGGCCGTCCAGAACGACAACCACCACGCGAGCCACGGCCACCACAACAGCCACCACCCCCAGCATCACCATCACCACCACCACCACCACCACCCGCCGCCGCCCGCGCCCCAGCCGCCGCCGCCACCCCAGCAGCAGCAGCAGCCGCCCCCGGCCCCGCAGCCCCCGCAGGCGCGCGGCGCCCCAGCAGCCGACGATGACAAGGGCCCACAGCAGCTTCTGCTCCCGCCACCCGCCGCCCTGGACGGGGCCAAGGCCGACGCTCTAGGATCCAAGGGCGAGCCGGGCGGCGGGCCGGCCGAGCTGGCGCCGGTCGGACCGGACGAGAAGGAGAAGGGCGCGGGCGCCGGGGGGGAGGAGAAGAAGGGGGCGGGCGAGGGCGGCAAGGACGGGGAGGGGGGCAAGGAGGGCGACAAGAAGAACGGCAAGTACGAGAAGCCACCGTTCAGCTACAACGCGCTCATCATGATGGCCATCCGGCAGAGCCCCGAGAAGCGCCTGACGCTCAACGGCATCTACGAGTTCATCATGAAGAACTTCCCCTACTACCGCGAGAACAAGCAGGGCTGGCAGAACTCCATCCGCCACAACTTGTCCCTCAACAAGTGCTTCGTGAAGGTGCCACGCCACTACGACGACCCGGGCAAGGGCAACTACTGGATGCTGGACCCGTCGAGCGACGACGTGTTCATCGGCGGCACCACCGGCAAGCTGCGGCGCCGCTCCACCACGTCTCGGGCCAAGCTGGCCTTCAAGCGCGGGGCGCGCCTCACCTCTACCGGCCTCACCTTCATGGACCGCGCCGGCTCCCTCTACTGGCCCATGTCGCCCTTCTTGTCCCTGCACCACCCCCGCGCCAGCAGCACTTTGAGTTACAACGGCACCACGTCTGCCTACCCCAGCCACCCCATGCCCTACAGCTCCGTTTTGACTCAGAACTCGCTGGGCAACAACCACTCCTTCTCCACGGCCAACGGGTTGAGCGTGGACCGGCTGGTCAACGGGGAGATCCCGTATGCCACGCACCACCTCACGGCCGCCGCGCTCGCCGCCTCGGTGCCCTGCGGGCTGTCGGTGCCCTGCTCCGGGACCTACTCCCTCAACCCTTGCTCGGTCAACCTGCTCGCGGGCCAGACCAGTTACTTTTTCCCCCACGTCCCGCACCCGTCAATGACTTCACAGACCAGCACGTCCATGAGCGCCCGGGCCGCGTCCTCCTCTACGTCGCCGCAGGCCCCTTCGACCCTGCCCTGTGAGTCCTTAAGACCCTCTTTGCCAAGTTTTACGACAGGACTGTCCGGGGGACTGTCTGATTATTTCACACATCAAAATCAGGGGTCTTCTTCCAACCCTTTAATACATTAACATCCCGGGGACCAGACTGTAAGTGAACGTTTTACACACATTTGCATTGTAAATGATAATTAAAAAATAAGTCCAGGTATTTTTTATTAAGCCCTCCCCTCCCCATTTCTGTACGTTTGTTCAGTCTTTAGGGTTGTTTACTATTCTAACAAGGTGTGGAGTGTCAGCGAGGTGCAATGTGGGAGAATACATTGTAGAATATAAGGTTTGGACGTCAAATTATAGTAGAATGTGTATCTAAATAGTGACTGCTTTGCCATTTCATTCAAACCTGACAAGTCTATCTCAAAAGGCTGCCAGATTTCCATGTGTGCAGTATTATAAGTTATCATGGAGCTATCTGGTGGACGCAGGCCTTGAGAACAACCTAAATTATGGAGAGAGTTTTAAAATGTTAAACTGTAATTTGTATTTAAGAATTTGTAGTAAAGGTGCCCAAGAAATTATATTGGCCATTTATTGTTTTGTCCTTTTCTTTAAAGAACTGTTTTTCCTTTTGTTTACTTTTAGACCAAAGATTGGATTCTAGCAAATGCACTTGGTATATTAAGTATTAAAACAAACAAACAAACAAGCAAGCAAACAAACGAAAAAGGAAAGTTGTTTAGTTGGCAACACTGCCCATTCAATTGAATCGGAAGGGGACAAAATTAAGGATTGCCTTCAGTTTGTGTTGTGTATATTTCGATGTATGTGGTCACTAACAGGTCACTTTTATTTTTTCTAAATGTAGTGAAATGTTAATACCTATTGTACTTATAGGTAAACCTTGCAAATATGTAACCTGTGTTGCGCAAATGCCGCATCAATTTGAGTGATTGTTAATGTTGTCTTAAAATTTCTTGATTGTGATACTGTGGTCATATGCCCGTGTTTGTCACTTACAAAAATGTTTACTATGAACACACAGAAATAAAAAAATAGGCTAAATTCATATATATCTTGATATTTTTGTCTCTTTTATTAAGTAGAGCTAAATTACAACATACCATTTGATTTATAGGGAATTTGAGGGCTTCTTTAGTCAAGCTGGAGTTTAAACTGCTCCTTTAATTTGAACTGAGTCTAATAAACTGAGAATAGTACTCTCCCACCCCTTTTAATGAATTCTTACCAGGAGCAGGCTACTTAATAAATGCTAGCTTTAAATGAAGTATAGGCTTTAAAGCTGATATCTTTGTTTTGTAGTTATACATCAGAAAAAAAGATATTCAATTTTATGTGCATAGCTGTTTATTCTCTGCTTATTTTTAAATCAGTTGATTATATATATATATATATATATATATATATATATATGTATATATACATATATATATATAGTTTCAGGTATCTTGTTTATAGAACTTGTGAAATTATAAATAAATATATGTATGTAGTTAGATAGAAGCAAATAATGAACACATGTTATACATCTATACATATATAGACACACAGAGCCCTTCAGTTCAAGTACAATTTGCGCTATGAATGCTGCAAACATTTTTGTTTAAATATTTGTATTTATACTTTCTAATTCAGCATTTATTTTTGTGGATGTTTACCCACAATGAAATAATTCTAATAAAGATGTGCTGAGTTGCAATGTAGAGCTTGCTGAAGTGATCACCTGTTGTAATAACTCAGAAAAATGTTGATATTTAAATTTTTAATTACAACTCAAAATTCTAGTTTATTAGAGTAAAATACTCCTATCTACCCCCTTCATTTTCACAATATAGAGGTATTTGTTTGGTTCTCTTTTCAATATATTTGTATAATTTAGTTTAAAGATGTGATTCTTTTGCTCATACCAAATCAATTTTTTGTTTTAATTGCAATATGCATATATATGAGATCTATTAAGTGTATGTATACATATATGCATATATATATAGGAAAAAATTCAAATTGTTTCAGATAGCCTACTCGCTATAACTCCAGAAAATAATGATAAAACTCGAGTTAAAGGTTTAGTAATTAATTGGATCCTATGGTGATTCTGTAGAAGACAAGTTGTTCGTTTGTTACATTTGTATAGTCTGAAATGTGTTTTGCAGTAATGCAATAAGCTGGCCACTTCTTACAATGGGCCCAGTGAAAAATAATCTGTCCCTAAGATGTTATCAGCAAACACTTAGGGAGTTGCTCAGGAAAGGGGGGACAGGAAAACCCAGTGGAGAAGCAGGTTGACTAAAATTGATTTGAAATTCAGAATAGCTGATGTTGGAAAATGGGGGTGGCTGGATTGTGAATGGAGAAAGGAAGAAGGAAAAAGGGGAGAGACTGGGAGGAGAAGGGGAGAGGGAGATCTCGGGAAATTTTAAAAAGTTGGAATCAAATTTAAAAGAGATGGAAAGGCAAAAATAGACTGAGATATTTGGTTATCTCCTTTAGGGAAACAAGATTTCGTTTTCTCAGAGAATAGATTCGCTTTAGATATAAGTTTCTTAAAATCTAACAGTTCTTTAAAGTGAATCACAAAAGAAATTACCATAAATTACTGTAAAGAAGGAAAAAATGTGTAGTGCAGGCTTAGGCTAAGGAAATCTTCAGTGCTCAGTTGAGAGGCAAAGTAGCTCAGAGAAAGGCCTACATTTAGACTGGGAGAAAAAAGAAAACATCGTGATTTTTGGTTGCTTCTGCTATGGGTTTTATTTATGGAATGAGTATATTTCCACAGAGGAAATACAGCATTGTCTATCAAAAGTTGAAAAGAAAGCTGGATTCATATAGTAAAGCTAAAGGATATAGACATTGAAGAAACATTTTTATGGGTATTTTTCCTCTGGCCAGAGGAAATTAGCTATCTATACTAATCTGTGATTTTATAAAATGTTTACCTAGAACATAGAGAAATATAATTTTAGTGGCAATCTCTTTTACTTTGAAGGCCATAGTGAAGTTGATACTTTGTATTCATAGGAACTAGGCATTGGAGTAGAAGTGTGCTTTAGCACATGGCTAATTGTAGTAGCTATGATTGGAAGTTTGTTTATTGGACATCCTAGACATGAAAAAGAATATATATATATGGAATTTGATAAAGACCTTCTGAGGATCAGTGTGTGAACATTTTTTATTTAATTTATCGTTATCTATCCTACTCTCCCTCTTTAAAATAATGATATGGCATTGATACATTTATTTTTGCTTCAGACTGGTTACAGTGTTTTGGTATGTGTTGTCACCACGATTACAGTTAGTTCATTCCAAACACTTCTAAAACTTTTTGAATATTATTTTCTTTCAAACTTACAATTGTTTAAAATGAAATGGAAGCTGCCCTTTTTGAAATTTTGGAAAAGAACATGAAAACAGTTTAAAAACTGAAACTCCAAATTATAATATTACAGATTTGGAATTTTACTTGAATTGACATAATTGAAAGTTAATGCAACTGTTAAACATAGAGAAATGATGTAAAGTGCAGCAGTGAGGGAGTTTCTCCCAAATATTTTTCTTCATCTATTTGCAAAATTGGAAATTGAGTAAATCTAAAACAGTTCGATGCAAGTGTCCTTACAATCAAAGCAGTCTGCCTTCCAATGGCTTCTATGACTGGAATCACAGCAAAAGCACAAAGGTAAATGTATGTCCTGAAGTATATTTATTATAATATGTATTCAAGTTGGTACACATTTCACTCTGGTAGATGGATATATCAAATATATGATTTTTACAACGTATATTTTCTACTTTTTCATTGAGGGATTTGCATGACTTTAATTTTTTTAATTTTGATAAATTAATTTTGTGAATAGTTAATGTGGTTGGTTGTGTTTCAGGCTGAAAGCCTTTTGGAGAATTAGGTTAACAAAGGGTGAAGGTGAAGATCATTAGAGGTTTTAGTGCTGGCTGAGACGGGCTGCTGAGGTTGTGTAACTGTGCCTAGAGGGCGGGGTTCCTGTACATTCCTACTTCAGCAGATAACCTGCCCCCAGCACCACTCCAGCTTCTGCCAGACAGATGGAAATCTCCAAATGAAAATCTGCGCTGCCCTTCCGAGATGCAGGGTAGGTGAACATTGAATTTTAACTTTCTCCCTCATTGTGTTTCTACTCAAGGCCAGATCTTGGAGTTACAAAATGAATAGAGGTCATCTAGATTCTCTTTCACAAACATACGCCTGAATTCTTCCTTCCTGTAAGAGTTAAGAGATATTCGCGATCCTCCTCTTAGCACTTCATTTTCGATTTTCTTTTGCTTCTGATTTCCCCTGTTTTCTCACCCCAATTGTCCTGCTTTACCATTCTTCCACGAACCCCTCCCCCAACCACCAATAGTTTTTTTGTTTTTGTTTCTTTAAGGCATCTTTTAGTTTTCAGCTCCTAAATTGACCCCTTTCCGCACTCCAGTGGTCGGTTCTTGAAGACTTTGTCCTGGGGGGGGGGTAGGACCGGGAGCTCTGGACTGCGAATATATATATGACGTAGTGTTATGTTTTGTCTTTCTCTTTCCCGATTTGGTGCCCCCAACCCCCCACCCCAATCCAAGGATCTACTTGATGTTGTCGGAAGGCTGCGGAGGCTAAGGACTTGAGAACTACGAACACTTTCACCCGGAGATCCGAGATCGGTAAGTCCTCTCTGCAGCACGTGGTGGTGGGTGGTTAGTGTGTCCCACAGCCTACTGTGGATAGACCCTTACAATCCAGACTCTTTTAGGCTTAAGTGTTCTTTTTCCCACTTGGAAATTGTTCCTAGCGAGTGAATTCGCACAGCCATAGGTGGAATAATGCATGATTTGTCCACGTGGGCAGAAATCATGGTAGATGCCTAGGTAAAGAGGATTTAGATACTCCAAAAGAGAAAGAAAAGAACACAATTTTATATGGAGAAGGCAACAGAAACTGTAGTAGGTCCAGAAGTGTAAGTAATACGACGTTTAATGGAAATTTGGATTTCTGAATTTCATGGCTGCTTGAGAGAACAGGGCAATTTAATGTTCGGCCTCGAGATGAAACTCTTTATAATCAAGAACATCTCTCTCTCTTCTCTCTCTCTCTCTCTCTCTCTCTCTCTCTCTCTCTCTCTCTCTCTCTCTCTCTCTCTCTCTGTGTGTGTGTGTGTGTGTGTGTGTGTGTGTGTGTGTGATGCAGTCCTCCCTCCTACATTCGCACTGGCATTGCCAGCCTCACCCTGGTGCAGTCCTCTCTCACCAGTTCCTTGGCCTGAGTCAAGCCAAAGGTCTCTGCAGGACTAAGCGGATCTGTGCCAGGTTGAGTTCAGAGCCGAGACTTCTCCTTGGTCTCTTGGAAAAACTAGGGAAATGAGCACCGTTCTGGGCTTGACTTTGTCTCTGCTGGGAATAATTCTGTTCCCGGCTTTGGAAATCTCAGGCAAATAATTGATTTTTAATGCACACTTAGGAGCCGGCGCTGTATCTCCAGAGTCTGGCTGTCCCAGAGTGACTGCGAGCGAGACTCTGGCTGGCTCTTCCCGAAGCTCCCGGGAGGCCGGATTGCGATGTCGGGATGGCCTGACCTGGGCCTCTGGGCTTGAACTGACTTTGGAGAGGGTACCCGGGGGCAAGACTCGAGTAGAGCCGTTGGGTTCGGAGGGCGTTGTGGTCTCGGGTTTGAGACTAAAAGCAGAGCATGGATCGAGACTGCAGAGCTAGTAGAGCCTGCTGGGGCCGCTCAGCCGCAAGGCCTGTTGGTGGAGGGCTGGCTCTCCATCGCGGATCACCGCTGCCCAGGGAGCCGCGCTTCCGGGGAGCAGCAACGCGAGGGCGCTCTAGCCCAGGACACGGCCGCCGCGCGGGGAAAGGGGCTCCAGAGCCCCGGCCGCGTTCTCCCCTAACTTTCCCTTCTTAGTCTTCTTCGATCGCTCTCCTCCCTAGAAGGTCTTAGTCTTTTGTTTGCAGGGTTTAGTATCAGATCTCAGCACTTACCCTGCAGTTGGGAAAACTGATTTTACAGTAGCCATCTATCACTTCGGTCTCTTTCTGTTTTTCTACCTATGCCTCCGGTTGTTTCGGAAAGCCTTAGCCTCGGGTAGGAATTTCCTGAACTCTAGGAGCAGCCTGGAGTCGAGGAGACAAAAGCCGGGCTGAGAACAGATTATCGCAGAAGCGCAGAGATTCGCTAGAAATTATCTTCCTTTTGGAAGAACTGGACAGAAAAGATGAGAGGCATGTTTCCACTAGCACCCCTGTCCTCGCTTTTACGGTCGTGCCTAGTTTTAAGCCTCACACAGCCACATCCAGGCTCTTTAACAAAACTTAAAACAGGTAGAAATCTGTGATCCTGAGAAGTTGAGAAGTTACTTAAGACCATCACAAATAATTCAGAATTCCATATGTGAAGCGGTGAGGAGAGATGGAATACCCCACACCTTTCGCAAGGCCCATGGCCTACTGCATTTAACTGTCTTTAAACATTGCGGGAAAACCCACACAGGAGAAAAGAGCATATAGCATATAGCTCTTGGAGAGATTTGCAACTTCGGATGGGTATGAAAGAGCCTGTTCAATAACTACACATGTTTGGATATTATTCATTTTTGGCTAAAGTTGAATTTTCCTGTATCGTTAGTATCCTGGAGTTGAAATAGCCACCTTCATTTTTGTTCTTCCTCTTCATCTCCTCTATTATTTCACCCTTTGTGTGCTTTAAGGAGTAAAGGTATCTTTACTACACAGGCAGATTTTGTTTATTTGTTTGTTTGTTTTAATTCCTTCGATTGAACAGAAGACTGAAAACTGTAATGGGGTTAGAGAGAATTGTCTCTCGGTTGGTTCTTTCATTTTCTCATGGCTCTGAAATTTAATGACCTAATCATTGTTGTTTGAAGTTAAATTATCTGTTAAATTAGCCCTAAACAATAACCGATGATATTTTCCTTTTGGGTCTTGTTTTCCCTGAATTCTTGGCCCTAGGTGGGTATGACAAGAGTCAGGGAAAATTATCGATTGTGCACTATTATGAAAATAACCAGACCCAAGGCTTATGTGAGTGTTATGATGATGTTATGGATGAAAAAAATTCAAAGTAATGGAAATTGGAAATATAAATTGGAAATTCTTTTTAGAACTTGTGCTTGAGAAACCTAGACTTCAGCCTGAATATGAATGAGTATCTCTGTAGATGAAGTAAAAATATAAACACAATTTCTATTACTATACAGAAGCCAAATCTGAAAGGCATTTCTTATCCCTGGCCGCTAATAATCTAAAACAGTTTAACATCTTAGGGACATAGATTCTCACAAAACAAAAATTAACTGTAGGAAACTTGCAGTATTCTTTTGCATATAAATTCTAGAAATCTAATTTTTTTTTAGCTTTTTCTTTGAGTCAGACACATGTTCTTTTTACACTTATGGTATGAAGCAGTCTTGGGATAGTATAGAGTCACCCTTTTTCTTCTGTAAAGCTTATGTATGTAGGCTCAGGAGAGAGGGCTTTCATAGCTTTTTGAGGGATCAACACCTTTCTCATTTACTATAGCAGGTAGCTGAAGAACCTTTAAACTTAATAGTATTCAAGTATTCGAGAAAACCTTGAAAATTAGATGTACTATTGTGTTTGTCCTATTAAAATGTGCTGAATGAATAATTAGAGGCTGAGATGAAGGTTGAGAAATTCAGAACAAGAATAAAGTGGTAATTTTATTATTTAATACTTTGATAATTTCTATAATTAATGATGTGATTTTAAAGGCTGGCAAAGCTTTCTTAGGGGGAAAAAAGAATATTCTGCCAACCTTATCAAAAATACTCCATGAAAAATTTAAGCAGAATCAAATAGACTTGACAGCAGGTATTGCTTATTTCCTTATTTATCTATTGTTTTCTGAAAAAAAAATATTTTTAATTAAACATGGCAAATTCTGATTGCAGGTTGGAAGACTAAAATCGATCATTTCTGCATCAATAGTGTTATGTATTACTCTATTGATTTGTGTACATTTATGCAGAGGTTTCAGATATTTACTTCCATATTTCAGTGTCACTCTCTTTATTATCATCACACATTGCTTTTAATGAAGGAGTTTATTATAGGAAGCGAAACACATGCAATCCATCCATTTTCAGTACACCCCACAGTGGATTCTGGAAATGTGACCAGTATACAAAATTGTTTATTTTTCCTTGCTTTTTAGTTATTATTTGGAACATGATTCTGCTTAAAACCTCGCACTGCTTGAAAGCTTCCATTCTTTTCTTTACACATTGTATTGATGTGTTTCGATAAGAAAGAAAACATGATTTGATGGACTTAGGTTTGATAGAACGAAACTCACAAATAAAACATCATTTTCAATTGGCATGGCCGGATTAGCCTCACAAAAATAAGCTAGCCATGAGGTTTTACCATTGCTTTTTCAATGAAAAATCAATCCTTATGCAGAAAAAAGAAACCCTATGAAGTCTTATGTATTAAATACATAAATGTGCATGTATTCTATTAGTGCACATGTGTTGTTACATCTTTTGAAGCTAGGCATGCCTCTTACAGGAATACAGCACATGGATAGGATGTACAAGGATTCATCTCAACACAAAAACAGAGAAACCTGAGTCATTCAGCATGTTCATTACATGTACAAGGCAGGAGTAAGGACTGAAGCAGGTCCATGTTTGTGGTATTCTGTTGCTATTACAAACTATTGAAAAGTTGCTTGAAAATTGAAAAACAAAAACAAAACTGACCTAGCTAATTGAGGGCTATTTAATATTTAATCTGCAGGACTTTTCTCAATGTGGAGGATCAGTTCTTCAACTTTAACAGTTGGAAGTCCAACTACCAAAAGCATCCAGGGATCCTATTTTTCATATTCATTTGCTACAGCCTTCCTTCCCTTTAGTGAATGCAAGGTATACAGAAAACAAATTTATTCTAAATTCTTTTTGAGATCAAAGGGATGTTGGGAGATGGAAAGGGAATTATTTTCTCTCAGTAATTGTCCTTGATGAGAAGAGAAGCTGCAGGCAGAAGGTGCACTATCCTAGAAACTAAAGTTTTGCAGGTTAAGAGAGGGAGGGGGTTTGGGGAGTAGGGAGAGGGAGAGCGCAGGGAGGGGTACCTTTATTTGTTTCATTTGTTTTATTTTTCTTCCCCTGTCAAGCCTTTGAAGCTAAGGTAGTTAAATGGCTGTTCTGGAACCAAACGCACTAAGCGCTCTAAGGAATTGAGATTCCAGAACATCCTGGGTAGAGCGGGGACTTAACAGCTAAGGAATCACTCACCGACCCCTCCCAGTTTCTTTCACGCATGCACCAACTCATCCTCACGTGCGTGGTGTAGTGGACAGTGTTGACTTGAATTGCTCTCTGGATGCAAGCCTTTCCTGTGAATGAACCCGAAAACACTCGACAGGTCGTGAATAATCGTTTTAATGAGTGTGCAAAGTGTGCGACGATGTGCACCAAGTTGTCGGGTTAAACAAACAACTTGTACTCTGACCAAATCGGATTGTTAAAGTGCAAAGTTATGTCAGTACCATTCCCACTGCCATTCGGAAATCCACAGATCTGACACGCGGGAGTCCAATTTCCCCATTAAAGAAAAATAACAATATTTTTTCAAACCGTGTGTGATCTTCTTTAATATTAAGCAGACCCAAACAAAACCTCATTTGAGAATCACAGTCATTTCTAACTGGGGGAAACAAAAAAGAAAGGAGATACGTGGGGAGAAATACAGGAACTCTGGGGAAGAACTTGTACTCCGTATTTTGCACATCCTTAGTGATCAATATTTTAGAAACTCTTCTTTCAGTTGCCTATACCCAAACGACAGGGCTGGTAGTTTATTCTCATATTAATACTGAGTTAGTAAACCTGTGAGAGCTTTTCTCCTAGAAGATTAACTAAATTTAATGTCTGTGTGTTAACTCCATGAGTGTGAAGGAGTGTCAATCCCACATATGTGCTTGAAGGAAAGTAATAAAAAGGAACGTTAATGTGTCTCATCTAAAACAGCTACAGAGATCTGGGGTTCTCAAGAATAACATTCCAGACAGAAACAATTTGTTTCTCTCCCATTCTTGAAGGGATCCACTTAAAATTGCCTTCATGGACAACCTTGTTCCTCATATCATCTTTCATAATTTGGAATATTAAATAGGAAAAGTAAGAAGTTAAGCTTCAAAATGTATATGAAAAGGAAATTCCTTGGCATATTCCTTCTAAAAAAGTTAGCAGAGGAGAGAAATGTATAAGATGTATCTTTCATCTTCCAGTACCTTAGATATACTCAAATATCAAACAGTATCTCCATCAGGTTTGCAATTCAATTTATGATTTCCATATATCTAGCTTCTCTACTCTATAAAATTGTAGAGAGATGAAGTTTGATATTTGTATTGGATTCAACAGCATGTATTCCTTTACTGAAGATAGCAAGCATGTCATAGCCCATAGTCTGTATAGTTGTCAGTTCTTAGCATGTTAATCAGTTGGGAAAAATGAAATGTTAGGTGTATAGTAAGAAGACATCAATATGGAAGCTCAGATATATCACTTAACTCCTATATTACTACCCACATATCTGTATGTATACACATACGTGTCTATGTTTTTGATCATGTATGTCACATATGTTTATATATAACTAACAGCAACTGCGTGTGAACTAATTGACCTAAAACAGCTAGCTGAGGTATTTGACAAAGTAAGCAATTTGTAACTAAGTCATTGTACTTTTGTTATTATAATTATTAGATTTTACACATATGTGTCAATTTCATCTCACTTGGATAAAATAAAGATACTGAAAATGTTTCCATTATAAACTTTTCAAAAGAGAAACAAGGGTTTGGCAATTTTATCTGGTATTTTGTAAGTATATGTACCAGACTACCAATTCAGAATTTCCCATTTTTAAATGAAATTTGACCATAAATTGTCACTATTTGTACTGTAGTTATCTTCTCTATGTGCTGACAGGCTGGAAGAATTTTAGGAACCACTGAAAGAATACATCTATTTTTGTTTTAGATGTACAAACAGCAAAGCTAGAGGGTGCATCTGTTTTTATGTGTATATATATGTGGTTAAAGAACTATACTATCAAAACATTAATTATATTTGAAAGAGCAGAGAGCTTGTTGTAGAGAGAATTGCATTACTGAATTTATATTCTGCGGAGTCTGTCTGAGAAGTATGACGTCTACTTGTCTTAGATGATGCTTCTTTTTCAGAGAGGCTTATGAGAAGAGCAGAGATGATAAAGGCCGACTTGGAGGGGAGAGATCTTATATGCTAGGATGGTCCTGAGCACAGAGAATCCATATGAAAAATATGATGACACAAGGGTAATTTATGGGATCTTTGTTCTATGAACCGATCACAGATGAATTTTGGGGAGAGTGATTGGGTGACTAAAAGGATCAATTACCATATGCTTGATTCCCAAGTTCTAGTTATTTCAAAGCTGCAACATTCAGTATGCAAAATTTAGATTATCTTCCTTTCAAATCCTACATTGTTATGAGTCATCCCTGATCATTTATAGTTTTTGGTTTAATTACTAGTTTTAAGTTTTAAATTACCAATAAACTAATTAATCTGGCTAATCTTCCTAAACTTCTTGTGAATAGTATAATAGCTACAACAACAGCAAAAATAAGGACAACTGCAACAATAACACTAAATAAACTATTAATAATAACTATGTAAGTAATAGTAACAGAAGTAACCTTAAAATAATTTTAAGGCCAACAGAAAGAAAACAGAACCCATTTCAGCCTGCAGTTTGTGTTTTGTGCCTGAAGTTGGCCATTCCTCCAATTTCATGTTTTGCTGGTTAACTGAATGATTCCTGTCCAGCTAAACTCAAGTTTCTGAAGAGACTTTCCTAATCTACTATAAAATGTTCTTTGAAATGTCATTGAGTACTTTTGTATTCAAGCTCCATCATAGCTGTGGGCATGTCCTAAGATGTCATTCTTAAAGCAGTCAGCTCAGGAGGGAAACTGGAACAGAAGTAGGCACTTGAAGGGTTCTTGAGTACAGGGCTGGGGTACTTTCTATCTAGATCGTGTCTAGGCAAGTCACCATGTTTAAGAAGTATGTTCACAAAGCTAAGGAAGTTGAGAATGGCAGAGTTTTAGTTTTCAGTGAATCCAGAAATCATGGATCCAGTCTGTAAAGCAAGACACAACATCTAAGCATCAACACCTCTTGTCGACTCAGGATGAATTATTTTTATTGCTTTAGGAACAGGTAGATGTAAAGAAAACAGTTAAGCTAAGGGTGTAGAATCAGTGGTGGTAGTCTTAACTGGTGGCAGTCTAGTTGGGAAAGCAAAGCTCATTTTTTCAGGTGTGGCTTCTATAAAGAGTATACATGCTAGGTGAGCAAAGGGCTACTAGGTCCTGGGACTAGGTGGGAAGAATCTTTCAATAAGCCTCTACCTGTATTACTCTAACATCTTCTCAGCCCGACATTCTACTTGTCTCCTGAACACTTAATCCCCACAAAAAGGAAAATGAAATAAAATGAAAATAATTAAAAGGTCTGAGTTAGACTTGATGTTTATCAGGCAGAAGTTAGCCCTAGAGCAGGTGGTTTGTAATTGCCTCCTTTTGTGAGAAAGATAGGGCAGTGGTTAAGAGAGTAAGGATAGTTGTGGGAGAGAAGAACACAGACTAAGGTTGAAATTCCTTGTCAGTTCAGCACCTAAGGCCAGATGAAGAGTGATCCTAGCCAAGAGATTGTTTTGGATAAAGGAAGGGTAACTTTAGCTGTACTAATGTGGCCCTGGAAATGTACAAGAAAGCAGACTCTGGATTCTTGAAAAGGTAAAATACGAAAACATAAGTATCAGTATCCAGTTTGTGCTCTGGAAACATTTTTTTTTTTTGTGAGATATTTCCTTCAAGCTCAAATGCACCTACAATTCACAACAGAAACATTAACAGAAGGAATTAAGGGAGAGGAATGCATCTTCTATTGCTTCAATTCTTGGTGATCTTTGTTATTTATGGGAAGGAGGTTGAGCTCCCTTTTTAATTTCCTTTTATTTTTTTTCATTTTAATGAAAACACTACCAATTTGTGAGATATTATTTCATTAAAGATCAGCAAAGAAAGAGAAGTCTTCGTTTCTGAGAATAAATTCACTTAAATGATACTCAGTTCTCATCTGCCTTTGTAAGTCTGCAGTGAAAGGAAGGTAGCTCTGGCTGTAAGTAGGTATTGATCTACACTTCAATGCACCCTCAAATTTTTCCATGCTTGGAATTTAATAGCTCTGACTATATTCACACCCATTTTTTTGTAAATTAATTGTAATTATGCTTTTGCAACTTAAAATAGCATCCCATATTCAATTTCATTATAACAAATAATGTTTTAAGAAAGATATTCCATTACCATGATTCTTGTTTGAATTATTTCTTTTAGTAAGAAACAAACTACCATTTATTTCAGTAAGAAAATTGAGGGAAGTCAGTTGGCTCTCAGTTCTGTTACATGCACTCCCTAAACATGGCTTTGGGGGAACATACTTCCCAATAACCTTTATTTTATTTTGTATGATCAAGAATTTCTGAACCAACACAGACATACGCAATTGAGAGAAACCACATTTAATGATTCTGTAGTGATAACATTAGATGTAAATAAGAACTGAAAGCAGTTATTTTGCAGTGTTAACAGCTATGCACAAACTCATGTGCCTGCAAAGTTCACAAACCCATTTAATTAAAATAATCAGTTCTATAGCCCAATATCTGAATAAGTCTTTAGCCAACAGAAATCATATATTTAACTGTTTATTCATGTACAACATATATGCCAAATCAAATGTATCAAATATTGCTTATTCTATGAAAACTAAAAATCAAATAAATACTAACATTTCTAAGTACCAGTAATTGAGATTTACTTGAAATTTGCAAATACTGAAGGAAATCATTGCAGATGCTTCTTTATATTGTGAGCAAATATAGATTTTCTTTCCATATTGGGATATGGAGGAGTGAAGAATTAGAGTTGAGTTTCCTGGAATGAAGATTCTCTTTTAGCAGAAAGCCAAGATGTTCAAATTTCATCCATTATTCACTGTCTATTAAATAAGGCATAAATTTTCAAAAGCAGAAGAAAGCCTAAGTCAAAAGGAAGGAATTGTTTCAAATGATGCTAACAGTTTTCCCAACCAACAATTGTTTAAGGAAGATGCAACCAGATCTGTTGTACCAGTGGCAAAACAAAACATCTGAATTATGCTGTGGGATTTAGTGGATTCATAGACTGAATATTCGTCAAGAACAGCATCACTCTGAGTAAGGCTGTGCAATTCTCTTTTACTTTTGAAGGCAGACTAATTCTCAGGGGTGTCTATGTGCAAATATCTTAGTTACTGCTAACTGGAGTAGAATAGGAAAAAAAAATATGACACGAGGATAGGAAACATCTATCTATCCACGCATGTTTATTGTCTTTTATGCGCATTCCTAAAACATTCTCTCCCTTAGGCTGTGGCTTACAGCGCTGGCTTCACAGCCTGCAGCTAGCTTTCACTGAAGTGTAGTTTGGTGTAGCAATGCAGTTAAAAGATGGCCAGGAAATCCAACTTATAACCTTATCTCACTGGCAGACAGAATAGGAAAAGGGTAGCTCCAAAATACGGTCGTGGAAGAGAGTAATATTCTTCAGGTAAGTTTTGGAAAGATCCTAAGTGAAATACTGTTTAGGCGTTGGAATGAATCGCGCAGTTTACATAGGAATGTGCCGGAAATCATGCTCTGTGCAAATGAAAATGAAGGAATTTTATGCATATTCTAATTCTCCCTCTTTGGCTGCTATTTTGGAGGAAAAGGCTTCTTTTGCTGATGGTGGGACTTTTTTGTTCTGCACAGGAAATGTGTAAATGAACACCCCTCCTCTCCGTTTTTCCTTTCCATTTCCCGCCTCCACTCCCCCCTCCCTTTGTCAACAACCACACTTAGGGTACTCAGTTCAGCCTCCCATCCCCAACAGCTTTCCATTTCCAGAATAGGAGGGGGCAGGCTCGCAGGTCCCTGATTTAGGACTCTTCTGGGCCTTAGGAATGAAGGTTGAGTTGGTTTTTTTTTTTTTTTTGGTACGAAGATAGACAGTCCCAACTTTGTCTGGAATTTTTGCTTACTTTAGACCTACCAGAGCTTAGAAGTGATACTGTAAACAGTGTAGTGGAGATGTCATGACCATCAGTGTAAACCCGAAACACTCTACCCCTGAAACAAGGATCAGTAAAGTTGTGAATTTTAATTTACTGCGTCCAGCCAGACTTTCTACATCCATATTGATAAGCCAGTCATCTAATGCTGCTTTGTGCGGAGTCTCCTGCGGTCTCTCTGTCTGTGCTAGCTCCTGAGCTTGGCTAATGATGGGCATGTGGGGGACTCCGGGCCGCAGAGGGGTGAGGAGAGGGGAAGGGGCACTCTCTCCATCGCCTTCTGCTCTGGGCAGGCTTTTCAGAATTCATTCTGCATAAGGCGGGGCGAGGGAAGATGCCAATAGGCTTGGGTTTCTCTGTTTTCACTCTCTAGCTAAACAAAACCTATCTTACTCTTGCAGTCTGGTTTTAAAAGCGTGGTGCGGCCCGGGCCCGCGCAGCCCTGCGCTCTACGGCGCTCGGGGAAGGAGGCCGCGGGCTCCACGTCCCGGGCCTGCCTCTGCGCTCTCCTCGTGGCCGCTGGGAGCGTCCCTGGCGGTTTGGGTGCTAGGCTGTCCGAGGTCCCCCAGGGGCAGGGCCCAACCAACCTCCAGCTTCCTCTCCCGGAGCTCGGACGCAGCTCGCCTGCGCGGCCGGGCGCAGTCTGGAAAGTGCCAGGACAAGCTCGGACCGCGCGCCGCGGGGCTCTGCAACGAGGGGCATTCTGAAAAGTCCCAAAGTCGGGAGAGGGCCAGCCGCGGCGCCGGGGATCCTGCCAGTCACCTAGCGCCCCACCTCCTCTGCAGGCCCTTACCTGACCCTCAACGCGAACCTTCCTAGGCCTGGGGGTAGCTCCCCTCCGCTCACGCCAGTCACGTGGCTGAAGAGTGGTTCGGACGCCCGGTGGCATCTTTCTCCTGGCTGGAGATGTTTTAACCTTTCCTCGTCAATTATTCTTTATTTTCACTTTTCTTTAAATGTCTTTAATTCTTAAATTTGGGAGCGGAAGGAACTAAAGGCTGAAAGAAAAAGTCCCATCAAAAGGAAGTCATTTCTGGCTTTTCGGATCTCTTTACTTGCACCCTTCTGCACCTCTGACACAAGATTCACACCAGCAACCGAGGTTTGGATCTTTCCCTCCAGAGTCTAGTGTCTGCCCTTAACAGTCTAGTACTAAATGGCTCGGTGGCCGGATAAAGGATGGCTTCCATAAGCTGGATGCCCTCAGATCAGCTGACTTTGGCATAGGGTATTTTTTTTTCTTCTACTCGATTGAAAGGCAGATAAACACGTATGTTTTACATTGGTGTTATTTATGTAGCTATGCCTCCCAAGGAGGGGGAGTAAAGTTGTTGGAAATATTTTTCTTGGTCTTACTCATATATACGAGATAAAACGCTGTGACTTTTAGGATTCAGAAGCTAATCTTAAGACTTTTCTTTTACATTTTGCTGTCTTTAATAAACAATTGTTTTAACAACAATTTTTCAATACGAGGTGAAGATCTTACAAAATGAAGTTATTCTCTTCTAGAAACTTCAAGATTTCTTACATTCTCCTACTGCTTTTTTATATATGAATACGTTTAACCCGATTCACTTCTTTGTTGTGTTTTCTGCATCATTAGACAATTCCTACTCTTTATAGTAACTTTTAATTTTGAATGTCATAAACATTTTTTTTTTAAATCAGGCAAGCAATTTTAAATTTGGAAACGTGTAAGACTGAATCCACTCAATCTGTATATGTTGAATACATATTGTCCTGAGCACCAGTTGTGCAATCCAGGGACAATTCCCCAGAGCATTTTATGTCCCACTCTCATTGATTGTAAAATAGTGAAATTATATAACCAATGAGCTAATAACCATGAAACTAATTTGAAAGGTTATAATTGCTAATCAAATGTAAAGCATATTTATTAGCATCGTTATTAAAAGGTGCCAGAGGGATACAGATAAAACCTGTTCCTATCCTCTGGGAACTTACAATCTAGTTGGGCATAAATAATGAAATGTAAATTGATAGAAATAGCTACTAAGCAATGTTCAGTGTCTGGCATATTGAAGACAGTCAGAAAATGATTGCCTCACATTAATTTGTAGTCATGTCATTCTTTTAACAGAAATATAGTGCTGTAAGTAAAGGAAGGATTAATTAGGAAAACTTTCATGGAGAAAATGAATTTGTCCTTCATAAGTCACATGTGAAGATTGGGAGCTTACAAGCTGTTTGTGTGTGAGGGATAAAATTGGCCTTAAACAGAAGATAGGAAAAATGCCTGATGACCCTTACAAGACAATTACAACTGATACATTCTATTAAAAATTTGAAATTATATGTATATGTGTGGGTATGAACATGTGAATGTAGGTATCTGAGGAGGTAAGAAGTATCAGATCCCTCTGAAGCTGGGCTTACAGGATCTGTGATCCACATACAACATGGGCGCTGAGAACAGAACATGGGTTTACTGGAAGAACAGCACTTGCTCTCAACTATTGGTCATCTCTTCATCCCCTCGATGTTTACTTTGAAATGATTCTGGCTAAATACCGAACACAGAAACAATTTAAGAGGAGTAAGCAAAAGGTTTTGGTGAAATTATGGAACATGATACTGCTAGAAAAGATTTATCATTACAATCACCTGTGAGCTCCTTGCTCCAGTTTATAAACAGTGGAAATGACAATGAAATGATAAACTCAAGCATAAGCCTTGAATACACAGAGAGCTGTAGCACCCTAAATTCACTATTACCCACTTATTTTTCATTGCTAGTGGTGATGGAGATGATAGGCATTGTCAATTGGTGATAAACCTTGAGATACCTCTATTACCAGCTAGGCTCCTGATGTATTTTGCATTTAGCATTTATATTCACATTCATTTGAACTGATTTTCAACTATGAAGGAGTTTGTACTCCTACTGGATCAACCCTCTCTAGATATTTTGTCTTTATAGTAATTTTTTAATTATAGCAACTATTTCGGGGCATTATTAGCATCTAGTAGGTAGAGTTGTGGGATACTGCTAAGCATTCCATAGTTTAGTCCTCCACAAACTCAAATTCCTCTATCCAACTTGTCAGTGGAACCTGTCTTAACCAATTTTCAAGCCTGGGAATACTTTGGGCAAATGCACTCTGATTCCTTAGGTCTAACTTTATTACAGTAACATTTTCAACTGAAAAAAAAAACTACTTTGCATAGTAAGAAAAATATAATTGAAGAAGGCAACATCTTTGACTTGTCTCAAGGCATTAGAGGGCAAAATTAGAATGGTGTCTGCTTGGATTTTCTACTTTTTATAAAGGCAGAGGTAGAAAACATCTTTAAGGATTTGTTATTGGAATCTTATTTGTTAAATTAATAAAATGTGTCTTTGGAGTTGCTTAGCAACTTATGGATAGCTTTTTAAAAAGTTCATTTGTTTGTTTGAAACCTGGGTAGGTTGCATATTATTAGCTACGTTACATAAATCAACAAAGAAATGTACACCCAAAATGGAATAAGATGTTTCAACACATTTTCTGCTCTCTGTGTCTGTGTCTGGTAATTAAAACACTCCAATTATCTGGTAGATTTGCCATAAGTATCCCACAAACATTATTGATGTATGGAACTTCAGTAAAATATTGAGGATATAAGAAAACCAAAGGGACAAATTAAAGAGGCTTGCCATAAAATGTTTGTCTTAACCTTTCTTAAGAAATTTTATCTACCAAGCCCTTTTATCAAACACTAATTATTCTCATTCTGAAAAGCATTTCTCCAACACCCTTTAGTGCTTGCACTCTTTAATCATCTCTTATTAATCTACCTAATCTATATATTTTTCACATTGCCAGGGCTCATTAACAGTTTTAAAAGCCAATCTTGGACATTATCGTGGCTTGTCATCAAAATGAAAATATTACCAATGATATTTTATTTCTAAAATTTAACAGACCATGTAAATTTTCTACTTACATATTAATGAAACATGAACTTTCAAGCATGGAACTTTCAGGACTGGTGAGATATCTGAAACTCTTGCATCACCTTTTCTAAAAGTTATTTTTGTAAATTGGTATAACACTGGCTCATCAGTCACTGTGAAGGGAAGTGATCCTTGATTAGCAGTTGGCTGATGCTGTGTCCCACCGATGTGCAGCAGCAGTACAGGTGCAACCTATAAAACAAGACCAGTAAATTTTAGGACCTAAGCTACTTTTTTTGCATATTAAAAAAGTGAAAAAAAAACCTGAATGAGCCCTTATCTTTGTGCATTAATCCATATAATTGTTACAAGCAAATCAAATATTCCATTGAAATAATGACCTACAGATACATCCTCTCTAGTAACTTTAAAGCAAGACAGTAAGTGTAATGGGTATGTCAGTCCCCTTTGTTGATTTTCTGGCTTTAGAAAATCACACTCATAATTTCAGTCACATAACTGAGATAGAAGCTTGTTACAACAAATTCTTAGGACCTGGAGGTCAAATCCTTCCTCTCAGAATTTGATTACATAGGACTAATAAGATACTTTCTGAGATTAACACTTCTTTCATTATTATAGCCAAACTGAAGATTATTTCTTGAAGTTTATTGATATTCTATGAAGTTCATTGATTTGAGTTCTAGCAAACTACTTATGGTCTTTATTATTTACCTTTAATACACGTATTACTAATTTTGCTTTAAAAAAAATCCCACTAACCAAAAGTCAGTGTCTAAGTGTGTATCCTTTGGACTGGTAGCTCAGGCTGTCAGTAGCAGTGGGTATATAAGTAAGTTTTTATTCTTTGTTTTTTCCCCATTCATTCATTCTGCCAGATTGTAATTATCTCTTAAGATATTTCTTTAAGTTTTTTTCTTTTGAGTATACTTTTCTCTTTTATATTTCTTCTGATTTCTCTCTATACATGTGGTTCAGTTTGTTTCTGTTGATCAGAAACTGAAAAATGTTTCATGACATCATATGCCAGTCGGTAAGTTTGATTTGGTGTCTTTCTATCATTTACAGTTGAATAGTTAGATTTTTAAGACTACAACACATTTCCCAAAGAATCATTCTCTCACTATTTTTCATGGTTCTTTGCTACATGATATTTAATAAATATTGGTTCATTTATAAAATTAATTGATAAGAAATGAGGAAAATCCATTAAAACATGCAAAAGTAAATAAAACTCCAGAACAAATGTAGGCAACTACTTGTGTGTAATTAAACATAAAAAAATTAGCTCCTAAATCTGATGATTAAATAAATTAAAGGGATTCACCAGATTTGGCGGTAAGTTTTTCTTTTTTAATTTTTGTTGAGCTTAATGTAACAACAAAGTACCATGAGAAATTAAATTGTTTCAAACACAGTATTAATATTCCTTGAAAATAAATTTTGCTTGTGTAATCATCTTTTATTGAGAAATTTTTTTGTACTGATTGTCTATTTTCTTGTTTTTCTCATGTTATTATTTTCAGAGCTATATTCCTCTTTGGTACAAGGAAGGCTGGCGTGATCATCCACTTCACATCAGAGAGTGTCTACCTACCATTGTGCTGACACCAAGCAGAAATTTCCATGAAGAGAGCAACACTCCCAATGCTGATGACATATCTGGAGAAAATTTCTTCATCATTCTTCAGACCAAAAAAAAAAAAAAAAAATTGATTCACTTCAGTATCCTCCCATCTCACAATGATTATATAGAACTTTGTATTTATTAAGGTCTCTTCAATATCTGGATTCTTGATCATCTTTCTATCTTATAGTTCCATAAATAAAGTTAAAATAATAAATTAATAATTTTTTTTTTGGTCTCAGTGAATTAATTGAGGCTTGGGTGAATTAGTCCAAGCATGGAGAACTGCACAGGACTAATTTACCTTATTATTGCATTTGTTGCTTCCTAGTGATACAGGCTTTCTGTGTGGGTCAATTTTTTTTTCTTTTTTGGTGTTTGCTTTGTTGGGAAAGAGAATAAATGTTGAAAAAGAGAACAAAGAGCCTAGGACCGGACTTTGATCCTGTAGCGCACATATCTGAAGATATAGCTTTTTCACTTATGGGGAGCACAGGGCGCAGCGCTGTCTTTTTCTTATGTTGCACACCAGCTTTTATATTTTCTGGGTCACTCTTCTTTCCAGAGCAACAGCTATTGCTTGGTATAGGTCTTAGTGCAATTATGAAATAATTCCTCTTATAGGAAGGATTTGTAGATCTTTATTTTAGCAACCAAGATGTGTCTGATTAAATAATTGACTAAGGCTGAGGGTGTAGTACAGTGCTAGAATATGTCTCTTAAGTGCATAAAGCCCTAGGTTTAATCCTCAGTATCCATGATTAACCCAAGTACATACTATCCAAATTAAGAGGAAACAGCTGCTATTCTTTATCTTTATTTCTCATAAATACATGAGATACTTTAGTGTGCTTACATTATCCTGAAATTAATTAAAAAACTGAGACTCAATATATATTTCTGGCTGGCCTAGAACTCACTAAATAGTCTCAGAGATCTACCTGTCTCTCTGCCTCCCCAGTGCTGGGATTAAAGGCATTCAGCACCACATCAGGTGATTTTTTTTTCAATTCTTTTCTGTTTATAAAATAGGTATCAGCAAGAAATCTAAATGGAAAAACAAAAATGAGATTTTTTTTGATTGCTGAACTTCAACATTAACACAAAATTGATCAACATAATCATGGGCAAAGCCATCTTTGGAGAACAGATTGATTCTTCAGCTGCAAGATTTGGTTTAAGTTAATTAGAGGTGTTGGCATACATACCCACAAAGGAAATAGTAGCTACAGATGTAGATAAAGAAAAATCAGAAGAAAAACTTCTTTGAGCACGGTTCAGAGATGAAGGAGATGAAGATGATAGATGTCAGTCCCAATGACAATCCTAGTCCAATTGTGAATCAATATTAGGGTATTTAAATTTGGTGCTAATAACTGTTCAAATCATAAACGATAAATAAATATATTCAGAACTCATGTTTTCCAAGCAATATTCTTGATTATATGGCTTTCAAAGTAGCTCCACTCAGAAAATACACTAAGCACAGAAATTAATATAATGATAGTTACCACTAAGTGAGTAATATTTCATGCTTTCAGTGAAGTTTGTTCACTGAAGTTGTTTGTCATAAATGCACAATTTCAGTTCTAAGTCAAAACATTTCTTGACTGTAGTAAAATAATTTTTTACTATGCATCTATATTTGATGGGATCATAACATTTTGGTATGTCAATAAAAATCAGTGTGACAGACTGATCCAAAATTGTGTTTGTCCAGTTTAGCCACTTCTATTCACCTGTGATATAAAACATTCACAGTCAAATTCTTCTATGTGTGAAGGAGAGTACTTGAAGTGAATTACCAGTGTGCAAGTAATAATTTGATAGGACCAAATATTTACTGTAATGCAATATTGTACATTTAAAAAATGATCACGAAGGGAAGGCCACTTAATGCTGCATTTGCTATTTAGTAGCTTACTAGCTGTGAGATCACCTTAGCAAGTATACACATCAACTTCAACTATAATGAGAAAATTACATTAAAATTCTCATATAGGAAATTAAATTATGCAAATTACTCAAGCTACCTAGCAGTATGCACACTGTATACAAAGTAAACCTACTATGAGATATTGTTTAAACTCAGTTAAACTGTCTTCAACTAAAAGGCATAAGATAACAAATGCTAGTAAGGAGTCAGATAAAGGAGAACATTTTCACATTGTTGTTGGAAATATAGATGAGTATGTCAGGGGTATTCCTGGAGAAAAAGAGATACAGAACTATCATATTATCCCCAAATCATATTATTGGTAGATATCTAAAAGAGTTAAGGGGAGTGAGTTAGTGAAATGTCTGCACTCACATGTCCATGTTATATTATCCATAGCACCTGAGATATGATGATATATATATATATATATATATATATGATATATATATCATATATATATATGTATCATACACACACACACATGAATATTTTTGTATACACAAAGAAAATTCTGTTATTTGCAGCATCATGGCTAGAACTGGAAGATGTTAAGTCAAATTTCAGGCACTAAAGGACAAATACTGCATTCTCTCACTTATATGTGGAAGCTAAAAGGTTCATCTAATGAAAGTAGACTTTTGGTTAGCAGTGGTTGGGAAAAGTGTGGCAAGGAAATGGGAAGAGGATGGGCTCGTGAAGACTACTGGACAGAGGGACAACTTCTAATATTCTATTGACAACAGTATAACAGTGATTAACAACAATTAATAATTACATCATTTGCAAGACCTAGTAAAAGCGGTTTGGGATGTTCTTAACACAAAGAAATGACAAAATTGGAAGTGAAGGACACGCTAATTGCTGTGATCTGATTATCTCACACTGTATACATGTATAGAAATGTTACAGTGTGCACCAGAACTGCACAACTATATGCCAAAAAAATCCCCAAAATAAATGAATGGAAAATAGTTCCTTAAGTACTTAAGCAAAGGTAGAATCACAATAAGATGGTAGAAATTCAAGATATGATTGTACAAGCAAGACATTGGTAGGTAACAACTAAATACTTTAGATCATATAATTTCTTGAAATTCTTACCTGATTTTTACATTCCATTCAATTACCTCCTTTGCTTTATTCTGAAGTTCTAAAAGTAATTTTCATCTTGTGAATCTTTGTTATTCATAACATTGGTAGAATAAATTTATGAATAAGTGTTTTTATATATTTCCCCACAACCTTACATGTTTCATCCTATCAGATCAAGTGGAGCATGAGAGTAGGTTTTTATTCAGCCATATTCAATACTTTAGGGACATAGGAGTGGCTCTACCATCTTTAGGACCATACAACATTTGCATAATGAATACTGGACAGAGCATAGAAAGTGCTCAAGATTCTTTGAAATAATTGTTTAATTCCATAAGCCTAGAGTAATCCACTTTATCGAATTTAACTATAAGGAAAGCATTAGAATGATATTCAGTTGTGTATTTAGGTGGGAAAATAAATGGGTTTGCTAAGCACATGGTAGTATCTCTGTTCTGACAATCAAGGGTGGCCACTTACTAACTACATTTGAATATTGTTTTTTTTTTTTCATCAGTTAGCTAAAAATTGTACCAAACACAAAGCTGAAAAAATTAATCTTCACTTAATTTTATGGACGCATGTAGTGCCTATTAGAAAACACTTGCCTAAAGGAATTGACATCTAGAAAGGCTTCCTAATCCTTTGATAAGTTTTTGTTTCATGCAAATCCTTCTGGTAACTTTCTGTGATGCCTTTAACCTACTTCATTTCAACTTAGAGCTCGCATATGTGAAAGAGATTATATCCTCAAATGAACATTTTCTTAGCTTTTATCATCTCATGTCATTATCCCAGTGTTCTTTTATTCTAGTTGTTATTGAGAATGCACTTTCAGATTTAGCATGGAGATTAACTGTAAAACAAGTAAATAGCAAATTGTCTTGTTGGGATGAACTGTAAAAGTCAATGCTTTTAAGAGACTTATTTTTCATGCTTAGCTGCTATTTTAAGTGATTAAAAACTCAAAAAGAAGTGGATTGACAACCTTAGATTTAATTTTTTCTATGAAAAATTGTTGTGATGATAAACTTTATACACAGTGTAAGCTTTGCTATGATATTCCAAAATATGACTTTTTAACAGATTCTACTTTGCTTGTAAGAGAGTTTCTAGTATTAAAATCCTCTGAGGAGTACAGTTAAAGTTTCTTTCCAAATTAAAGAGTTCTTTTAAAGTTTCCATGATGATGTTTGTTCATTTTGGTCAAGGAAACAGAGTAAAATATTTTGTTTATTGTACACTGTACAGAAAAAATTACAGGTGATATCTACACCATGTATTCTAGTAATACCAGTAACACCAGTGTTTCATGGACTGACTAAAGTTTCTTTACATTAAGAGTATTCTCAATTATATTGATATTATTTTATCAGTATTAACTATTATCCTGAATTTCTTCTGATATATATGTAAAAGTAATATTACATTTTAATTTTTATATCTTGTTTTATTCATTATCCTTTTTAGTTTGTCTTCATTTTTTAAAATCAAAGTTCCCTTACTGATTTTTCCTTCACTGTGTGGCCAAGATCAAGGGCAGGCAACCAGCTGGTGCAGGGAGAATCATTTTTACAGCATTCCATTTATGCACAAAGTTAAACAGAAAAGGAGAGTTACTATTTTGCCTGGAACTTTGCAGCATGGGATTGAGAGGGATAGATGGGGAGGGACAGACATGGAATGGGGATAATGTAAAAATACAGCCCCTCACCATCTAGATACCTGGGCTGGACAACTTTGCTTTAATTTAAGAGGAATCAGTTCAAAAGTAGTTTGGAAAAGACAGAACTATCAGGAATGGAGGGAGCAGGACCATCCATGGAGTAGTAGTGGTGGTTTTTGGCAGTCAGGGTGATGGTGCTGCCCTTCTCTTGCTGGGATCTCCTCAGACCCTTTTGTTTGGTAGGAAAGTGACAACCTGAAATACCCAAGAGCAGGTCTGTAATGGGGAAAGATGCTCCAGGAAGGAACTGAAGGCAGCTAATAAAGTCTTGCCACTGGAGAAGATGACAGTACTGCCAGTGAGTTTCTTTATCAGGATGCAATGGTCCTTGGCCTCTTCATAGAATTTTGTTTGTAATTAATGTTTGATGTCTATCAGCTTCTTTTTGATGGAATTATTGGAACTGGTATAGATAATTTTGTTTTTAAGGAGTTCTAGAGGCCTAGACGTGAATATCGGGTTCTTATCTTCCTCTGCTAGGTCTCATCAGATTATATCATAGTTCTTGTCCGGCAGCATCTTGACATAGTGGGTAGCAGCCATCACATTGCTCAACATCACCTATTAGGATCTGGTTACCCTCCTTCAAGATGATCTATTTGTCTTCACTCAGGCAGACGGGCAATGCCTTCTTGCATTCTTCACTTCCTCTGGGGTTGACAACTTGCTCACTTTCCTGCTATTGAATACCACTATGACACCAGCAGAGATACCCATATCAGAAACCATGTATCAGAGGTGAGGGGAGACTAGGAAAGCCACAGAATAACTGACCCAAATTCTCTTCTACCTATATTTAATTAAACAAAATATTCCTGATACTCATTACAATGCATTTTTGTTTTGTTTTGTTTATTCGAGACAGGGTTTCTCTGTTGTAACTCTGGCTGCCCTAGAACTCACAGAGATCTGCTTGGCTCCGGAGTGCTGGGATTAAAAGCGTGTGCCACCACTGCGTGGCTACAATGCATTCTTAAGTGTCCCTTTAGTTATGAGGTAAGATTAAAGGCTGATTTTTTATTTTATTTTATTTTTTTATTTTTGGGAAGGTTTCATGTAGCTTAGACTAACCTTGAGCTCCCTGTGTAGTCCAGAGTGGCTTTGAACTCCTAATCCTCTTCTTTGTCTCTCAAGAGTTGGCATTACAAACGTGTGCCACCACTCTTGGTTTAATAGTGACATTCTTCAATGAGAGTATGTTATGTCCGTAATTGTTTTTAATCCTAATCAATAATTTGTATTTGAAGTATGTATCATCTTCCAGATATTTTTGTGTATTTTAGAATTTGTCATACAATTGTCTGTTGGTAAATTAAAGGAGGTTAGAATTCAAATAAGCATCACAATTTTGTTTTTTATGTTAGCCTAATGCCTACCTCTATTAAATAAATGTCAAAAGTAAATCTTCTCAAATGCATCAGCTCTATAATTGTAGATAGATAACACTAAACTGAACAGCTGTGTCAGAGAAAAAAGAAATCTTCAAAGGTAGAAGTCAGAGCCGGTACACTGGCACCCACAGTGCAAGTACTCTAAGGGCTGAGGCAGGAGGATAGTGGCTTTGAGACTTGCCTAGGCTACATATTAAGAAACTGTATATTAACACAAAGTAAGTAAACAAACAAACAAAAAGTAAGAAAATAAAGTTGAGCCGGGGTGGTGGTATACTCAGGAGGCAGAAGCAGGTGGTTCTTTATGAATTTGAAGCCAGCATGGTCTGTCTAGCAAGTTCTAGGATAGCCAAGCGTACATTGTGATACCCCGTGTCAACAAACAAAGCAATAAAATTAGAAGTAAACATTTTTACTAATTTATTATGTCAAAATACATTGAGAACTCATGTAGGAATTATGATGAGCTATTTTTGGTATTATAACATTATAAACCCCTCTGTTTTACATTATCAGTCACTACTGTGTACATCTTTTTCATTTCTTTATATTATATAAATAATTTTCTTTAATGAGAAAACAGTTTGAACCTTTTTTAACCTTTTAACCTCTTTTAACCTTTGCACTCCCCCACATTTTTATTTTCATGTATATTTGTGATTGTGAACCTTCTAATGTTAATATTTTCAGTCTACATGGCTGTGCATGTCACTGAACAATCACATAAGTTACTACATTAAGCACCATAGAGTCTGTCTATGATTTCCTATAAGGTATTGTGTATGGACAGAATTTAAGTGTTAAAATCAAATAGGTTAATTCCTGATGTTTTATATCCTAGTTGTCATTAAAAGCTACAATCTATTTTCCATTCCTAGCTTCTTTATATTAAAGGACATAGATATTTTGGCTTAGGGTTTTATGTATATTTGACAAAAAGTTGTTATGCAGAAACAGTTTAGTATTTTAAGCTGAATGCAATGATTTTTATTGGCAAACCATTTAAGATTTTAGGTAAGCTGACATGAAGTCATTTCTCCCAAAAACAGTTGCTAAATTTCTGCATGCTTCCTGCATGGTGAATTTTGAATTTAGCATCTGACATGTTTTCTCAACTACTGGCTCATAATGAAAACATGTAGGTACTCCTGGGAATGTGTTAAAAGCAAAAATTCTATGATCCTTGAAAGGTAAATGACAGCACTGAGATTGTTACATCTGGATGAGAAATGTTTCATCTGTTTATCTAACTAAACAAATACAAATAGAGATAATTAGGATAACAATTCATGTTTTCACAAACAACTTATGGCTTTGATTAGGTCACACTCTAACTTTTGATTTTTTTTTGATGCTGCAAATTAGTGCAAATGAATTGACCTTCAGCATATTGCTTTTGAATGATCACAACAAATCTATTATTTTGTGTTTTGAAGTTTAGAGATAAAGCAAACTCGTGGCTTTCAAACAATCATGTGCATTAACTAATTAAATATAGATATATTAGACATGCAAGCATGAAACCATGTATATTATAGCATGCTTAATTATTCAACTAAATTTACCACATCATAGTTTGTTCTCCTTAGAACTGAGTGATCATACTTTAGAATTGTTAACTTATAGCTTTGAAAAACTCAGTATGTACACAAAAGTAAGATAAGTCTCCTGGTTAGCTCACAATTGCTTAAGACAATTTAAGACAAATTGTTTTAAGACAAGGTTTTAATTAGGTGCTAACTGATTTTTTTTAAACATGTGTGGAGATACAATATATATGTGCTCATTAATGTATGTGAATGTAGGAATGTGCATGCCACAGAGCCTATTTGGAGGTCACAGGACAACCTTGTGTATTGTTCCCCAAATTCCAACTTCTTTGAAACAGAGTCTCCTTGTTGTTCACCACTGCTTACACTGGTTAGAGAAGATGGTTCTGGAGCCTTTCTTCTGGTCTCTCATTTTCCCACAGCAATCCTGAGATTGGAGATGCCTGCTCTATTTATGTATTATGTCTGGCTTTTCCATGGAATTAGAGATTTGAGCTCAGGTTAGGCTTGTATAGCAAGCGCTTTTACCAACTAAGTTATCATTACAGTCATTGTTAACTGATTTTTAAATTGAATTTTAATTGCAGATTACTTGTTTGAAAGAAAAAGTTTTAGTGTAAACTGGTATTTTAAAAATAGTGCTGTATTATTTTTAAGCTTGAAGAGAAAACTATTGTTGATAACCCAAAGACAATGATTAAAGTATTCTGTTTACATTCTAATTTTGTGTCTTGTTTTAAATTAGTGCAATCATATTTTCTTGCTGAGTTAAAATGTTGTCTATACATGCTAGTCATAGGATTTTTTGTTAAGTTGACAGTCATATTCTTTCTTAGAATGAAGTAGTTGTTTAACTGAACATGACATTCGTTTAAAATGTAATACTTCAGAAGTACTGGTTCAAAAGATAGGAAGACTTACATATGAAACATCTCAATTGCACAGGGAAATTCCTTCCACCATAAAGAGGTAAGCAGAGAACTGTCATCTTGAGGAAAAGACATATTCTCATTGCTCAGAGATGTGATACCCTACAGTTTAGGAAACATGACCTTTTCCACTTTAAAGACCAAGGCAAAATTCTATAATTACTAAAATAAGTACTCTAGTCTTGGCAATTAGATTTTTAAATATTTCATTAAAATTTCATTAAAATTTTTCATTGCTTTTATTGGTCAACTCACAGATAGCATATTACAAAAAAAGATGAATTTGATGTGAAAATATGAAACACTTGGCATTTATAGGTTATACAATTAAGAAAGCCTTTAGCCTCAGTGAATGTGAAACACAACAGTAATACATATGAAATATCTCTCGTTTACTAAAACAAAATTAAGAGAGTGGTGGGATTTCAAATAGTTTTTTTTTTTTTTTTTTTTTAGTAAGTGACTTTTATTGTAAACTCTTCTTTACACAGCACTTGTAGCAATTCCCATCGTTTATATGTCAGTAAAAGATATTACCCTAATTTTTAAAAGTTGTGAAGTAAAATGATAACAACAAAGCTGTACATGTAAATATAAAATATCCACGTGGTTGATTTGCACAGTCTGAAATTGGTACAACTAGAAACAGGTTTTATTATCTGGCTATTTTCCATATAGCCAAAGTATAATGTTATTTTAAAGAAATATTTCTAATTTTTATTTTCCCATTGGGATTAAAATACTGCACGGTACAAAAAACACAAATTATTGCTTAAAGTTAAGTAGCAACCTATAGTTTACCAGAACAGGGCAAATCCACTTTACTCTGCCCACCTGTAGCCATTAGACTTTCTTTTTGAGTCCATGTTCAGTTATCACCAGCACAGTGGAGTCCTTTCAGGATGGCTGAAATATTACCTCTCTGTTTCAAGTGTTAAAAATAATTATACACATCTCTTTCTTGACTCTAATTTTTTTCTATGTAAATCCTATTAGCTAAAACTAATATGAGAGGAATATTGATATTGGTTAATGTTTATTTAATTATTATTATGTGTCAGATATTATATTTATTTACTTTTGAGTAAACTTGGTCACCTCTCCATTAAACCCAACATCTCTCTCTCTCTTTCTCTCTCTCTCTCTTTCTCTCTCTCTCTCTCTCTCTCTCACACACACACACACACACACACACACACACAACTATCATCATATCCTCTTACAGTTTATTGAAGTAGTTTAAAACCAGAGATAAAAGAGAAATTAGGAGTGAGTCTTTTAAAATGAAGTTAATGAAGAGGGATGGGAGCATGGTAAAACCAAGCTAGTTATTATTTTATGTTGGCAGTTATATGTTCTCTCCACCCAGTGAATCATAAAGACAGAGGATGGGTATGGTTTTTACAGGGGGAAATAGGTTGTCTGTCAGTTGGCGTTAGGCGACACTCTGTCTGCAAGCCGTAAGATGATCTGCACTGCTCCTGAGGAAAGTAGGCAGGATTCCTGGCTTGCAAGAATAGATATTGATCTACCTCAGCCACCTAAACAATGCCTCACCTGTCTGCCTTGTCCATACCTTATTTTACGCAGTCTAATGCTTGTTTTGTTTGACTTTTCTTTTATTTCCCTGGATCTGAGCTTTGATACACTTTAGGGAGTACATAAACACAGTGCTGTACTTGAACATCACTGTACTTCTGAGTCCTCGGGTGGCTTAAGACCACCCCTCCCTAGTGAATAGCTCTGTTATTGAAAATTATGAGCTGGAGCTAAATTACTAGGCCACATACAGAAGTGGTTGATCCAGCAGCCTAGTGTCCAATAACACTGAGTGTGAGATGGTGCTAATTACTGCCCTATGGACCTTTTAAAAAATTTCTTATATTTCAAATAGTAAAAGGATTTATTATTATTAATTCTACTTTCCCACAGCAGATAGCTGAAAGATAAGTTACCATAGTATTTAGAATTCTATCCACTTATTTTGGAGCACAAATATGCTACTATGTACTGCCTCAAGCACTAATGAAATACAAAACTACATTCAGCTTCCCAGTAAACTATAATATAAATATTTTACCAGCACTTATTATTAGTTTGCCATTTCCTGCTGACAGCTATTCCAACTTTGCCAGCAGGCACTGGGTCTCACAATTGTATTATGTTTTGAACAAATAACGACAAACAAAAATTCTCACAAAATAAATGAACAAGATTTCCTGGGAAAAAATCTCTTCCGATGTTAAATGAATATTTCTCTCAAACTCTGACACATAATATTATTTAATTTGCATATTGCACATTTCACTTTTACTGGAAAACAATTAAGTTAATGAGGAACTAAACAGTGTGTACTTAGGGATAATTTAATATCAGTGGTTGTTAGATTTTAAGATTTTTTTTAACTTTGTGCTTTTATGGAGCAGCCCATATCACAATGCATCTATTGATAATGGAAGACTCTGGTTTTCAAATGATACAATTTAAAGGCTGGCAGAAATTAAAAGCAGCTTTTGCAGAACTGAAAAATGAAAAGGTTCTCATAAAACTTTTTTGTTTTCCCCTGTGCTGTCAAGGAACACTAAAAAACTTATCAATGGTTGAGATAAAGAATGCTTAAAACACATCTTGGTTTTTAAGGGTGTAAGTTTCTACAGACTTTCTATAAACAGAGAATCACTCTCTGAACACTGTTCACCCCTTGGCCTCTGATGCCTCACTGTGCTCACTTGGAAACAGCATAACTGTTGTTAAACTACTCTGTATTTCTTCACTTTTAATTGAATGCATTGGAGGAAAAAAAATACAAAGTCATGCTGTTCTTTCCTTAAATTGGGGTAACTGATCTCTCAGTTGCCTCATGCTGGGTAGTAATCATGATGCATCTTCCTTGTTTATTCATAAGATTTGAATGGCTATTATACAAACTCTTTCTTCAAATCCCAGCACTTTTTCTTCTTCTTAGTCTCAGTTGATGACCAGGATTTCTACTTCACTAAGAACAAAAAGACAAAAAGGCAGACTACCAAATGGGAAAATATTCCATTAATTCTACTTCTGATAAAGGACTAATATCCAAAATGTATAAAGAACTCAAGAAACTAGACATCAACAAACAAAATAATCCAACCAAAAAATGGGGTACAGATTTAATAAAAAAATTCTCAAAAGAGCAATCTCGAGAAACACTTAAATGCTCAGCATCTTTAGCCATCTGGTAAATGCAAATCAAAACTACTCTGAGATTCCAACTTACACCTGTCAGAATGTATAAGATCAAAAACACAAAGTACAGCTCATGCTGGTGAGGTTGTGGAGCAAGAGGAACACTCGTTCATTGCTGGTGGGAGTGAAAACTGGTACAGCCATTATTGAAATCAATATGGCAACTCATCAGGAATTGGAACTCGACCTACCTCAAGACCCAGCCATTTAATTCCTATGCATATATCCAAAGGAGATCCTACCAGAAGAACTCTTGATCAACTACTATGTTCATAACAGCTTTATTCATAACAGCCAGAAATTGGAAACAGCCTAGATGCCTCTCAACTGAAGAATAGATAAAGAAATAATGATATATTTACACAATGGAATACTTCTCAGCTATTAAAAAAATGACTACATGAATTTTTCAGGCAAATGGATGGAATTAAAAAACATCATTTTGAGTGAGTCCCACAAAGGCAAATTTGGCATGTACTCACTTCTAAGTACTTCTAAGTACTTCTTAACTGTTAAGCAAAGAACAGAGGTGCTGCAATCCACAGACCCAGAGAGACTGAACAGCAAGAAAGGGTTAAGTTGTCAGGGGGAATCTCCCAGGTGGAACACACAATGCAGGTAAGCTTGGGGAAGATGGGAATGGATGGGAATGGGAGGAGGGGAGGCCAGGAATTGGGAGATGGATGGAAGAAGGGAGTGTACAGAGGGACAGCCAGAACTGGGGGACTTTGAGGGGAGAATATGGATACAAAGACAGAGGAAACTCTATGGAGACATGGAGACCTTAGCTTAGGACCTCTAGCAATGGTGGATGAGGAACTTTACCAGGCCATCTTGTTTGTATAACATGCAAGGCTCCCAGTGGAGGGACTAGGACACCACCCCAGCCACAAAACCTTTGACCTATAACCCATCCTCCCTACAGGACCCACTGGGACAATGGAAGGCCAGAACTCCATGTTAAAGGAGAGAGTCCATGCCTGAATCTTCCGGGTAGGCTAGGAACTAGAGAGTGGATAGCCCAGAGATTTCTAATGATATCTACTTCTACTAGTAGATCGGTTCTTAGTTCATTCTCCATCAGAAAGGCTTCTGCCAGCAGATGATGGCAATAGACACAAAGGCCCAGAGCCAAACATCATGCAGAGCTCTGTAAAACTTGCAGAAGAAGAGAAGGAGGCATTTTGGGGTTAGGAACATCAGGAGAGCAGGCCCTACAGAGTCAATGGACAAGCATTCTTAAGTTCTCTCAGAGCCTGAAGCAGAAGAGAGTGAACCTGAAGCGTCTCCTAGATATGTGGTTGTTTGGCGTGAGGTTCTTGCAGAAGCCTTAGAGTATATGTGGGGGTTCTCTGATGCTTTGGTTTGCCCTTGGGACACATTTCTTAGAGCTGCATTGGCTGGTCCACACTCGATGTGGGGACTGGTTCCTGGCCTTGTTCCATTTGCTGTGCCCTGTTTGACAAGTGACCCTGGGAAGACTGTTCTCTTCTATGGAGGGAAACATGGGCGTGTGCAGAGGTGGGGGGCCACTGAAGGCTGATATGTTTCCTACGGGGCAGGGGGGCAGGCAAAACACAGCTCAGACAGAAGGGACTTCCCATCATCTCCCACCTTGGCCTGAAAATTTATTGACCTAACACTAGTTCTCTTTTACTTGGATTCTATCACTGTTCTCTTAGAAAAGCTAATTTGCTACTTGCATACCAGATTCTATTACTCCCCTGCTACTTAAGGATGGGGACCCATCAAATCTTCTCTCTCTGGTAATATGCGTATTTCCCTCTTTACTAGATTGTTTTCACAGCACATAAACATGCGGCTGTTGCTTCTATTTCTAGATGCCCTTGTTTTAGACTCCACTTTCCCTTCTACTTGGTTATTTTTTCAGTACCTTTGCTTCCTTTTACAACATTTTTTTAAACTGATGTTTCATCATGTTGCTTCCAATTTCTCTACTAGTTTTTTTTTTTTAAACTCATTCCAAACAAATTTTTTAGCCCCAGATCCCAACTGAAACTTGTTTTATCTATTACCCACCAACTACATGTCATTAAATCTAATGGTCATTTTTTTCTCTCTTTTGGCTCGTGGCTTATATCTACTACTGTAATGTCTTGTCTTCCATGATCACAGTTAAGTAGAGAGTTTGGCATTAGTAATGGTAAAAATGACATCAGGAGCACTAGTCTGGGGTGATTAAAGTCCATACATACTCATTTTTGCTCTTGATTGCATTAGACTTTAGGTTTGATTTTAATTCTTGTGTGTAGTACTTTAAAATATCTGATTGAATGTCAGTGTTTCACAGTAATTTTATTGTTAAATTTAAACTTAATCTTTTGTCTAGAGATCAACATTTAAAAAGCCCATGAAATAGAATAACTCTTTTCTTCATCACAAGGCTTCACTATGTAGCCTTGGCTGGCCTGGAACTCACTAGGTAGACATGTAGAGCAGGCTGGCCTCCAACTCAGAGATCTGCCTGCCTCTGCCTGTGGAGTGCTGGAATTAAAGGCATGTACCACCATATATAAATCTTTATCTTGCTTGAATTCTTACCAACATCAACAACATTAACTTAAAACAGTCATCCACAATGAAACGATTATTGGTTTTTTGTTTTTTTTGTTGTTGTTGTTTTTTGTTTTTTTTTTATTTGTAGGGCATCATCTCAGATTTTATTATTTTCTCCAAATGTCTCTGGCAACAGCTCCTCCTTCTTCCTCTCTCTCTCTCTCTCTCTCTTTCTCTCTCTCTCTGTTTCATTTTTCAATAAAGTTTTGTTCTGTAACCTGTTGGGATTCTGCAACAAGCACAGTCTAGAGCAAAGCTCTGCCCTGGAGAGCTCTGCCCCCCACCCCTGACCACAGACAGCCCAGGTCTCCATCTACAGGGTTGGGCTCTTCGATGGAGAGCTCTGATGTGAACTCTGTTGCAGAACTCCAACATAGCCCAGTGTGACCTAAAAATAAAAATCTCCTGTTTCTTCTTCCCAAACATTAAGATTATAAATGTATACAACCACAACAAACTCCACTGGCTTCTGAATGTTTCACTACCCCTAGATTTAGTACTTACATCAATTCTTTTTTTTAATCATTAATATTACTTTACTGAACATTTTTCTCTCAGGGCTTAAACTTCAATTTTTATACTTATGTAATATATAATCATATATTCATATAATACTATATAAAATAAACACATTATATAAATATAAAAATATGCATATAACATGATATATAAATTCATGACTATATTACTATAAAATACATACATAAATATGAATCACTAGTTCATGTTTCTTTTCTGAGTTACACATAACATATCCCTGCTTGGATAGTGAATATACACCTTAAGTTTAACACGATTAGAATATTCTCCCACAACTTGTTTTTTACCAGTTACTTAATTTTTTTAAGGAAATGTATAGAGGAATATTTATTTATTTAGTCCAGCAACATGTCTGCTCTGAGAAAGTATCTCTTCCAGGCGTCTATATGAAGGGATCACATTCAGGGGCCTATGTGGTCCAGATGGAATGTAGAAAGAATGTAGTATACACCTTTAACCTCACTATTCAGAGGGCAGTGGTGTTGTATGCCTTTAATCCCAGCTCTTGGGAGACAGGAAATAGAGTTCAGGAGTCAGTGTCATACAGGAAGTGACATCTGAGATGAGTCAGAGTGAAAGACAGGCAAAGTGACAAATCAGAGGAAGAGTTAACAGAGTGAGTCTGAGTTATGACACACCCAACTCTCACAATAGAAAAGCAGGCTCTCAGCACAGAGAGTCAGGGGTAAGACACAGATGATAAGACTCAGGGGCAGAGAAATAGAAGGAGTCTGGAGCAGTCTGAGGAGTCTGAGGCAGAGAAACAGAGACAGTTTAGTAGAAGAAGTCAGTATCAGATGGGAAGTAAGTCAGTTTGAACTTGTGCAGAGCAGTTCAGTCAGAGGCAGTCAAAGAATCACCTGGAGTCAGCCAGAGTCAGAAGAATTTGGTCAGAAATAGTTAGTTAGCTCAGAACGTCACTTAGATTTAGCATCATTTAAGAAGAGTTTGAGCCAGAACAGCGAGTGAATTGAACCAGAAGAGTCAGAGTTCAATATACCCCTGAGTTCAGGAGGAACTAGTCAGAGTAGCTCAGTCAGAAGTAAGTCTTGGAGGCTTAAGATTAGATTGTATAGAGACTGAAATGCTCCAGAGTTCCAGGACTAGGACCTGGGATTGAATTAACCAAAGTATAAAAAGTGTTTGCCCTGAATCTACAAATCTAAGAAATATAACTTCTTTCTTCCAACAGGAGAATCCAAAATTTCTTAGGATTGTTAGCAGTTCCCTGTCAATTGTCTTTCTTACATACAGTCTAATTAATCAAGAACCTTTGTTTATGTGTAGTTTAGAATGTATCCCAAATCCATTCACTTTTTATAGACATTATCTCTACAATCCAGTTAAAAGCCATCTGGTATCTCCTCTGGGTTTTACAGCAGCCTCTGTTCTGCATTTGTTTCTCTTCATTCTTTTTAACTTCTTATTTCTTTGGGGCAAGTTCTCATGCATTCCAAACTACTTTGAACTTATTAGGTAGCCAAGGATGGTTTTGAAATTGTGACCCTCCTGCCATCATCTTCCTAGTCTTGGTATCATAGATATGTGTCACCATGAGTAGTTGGTACTGGGAATAGAACCCAGGGCTCAGTGTACACTAGCAAGTAATCTACCAACCGAGATATATCTCAAACATTTTTAATTTTTTATTCTAACAGAAAATCAGTGTTCTTTGTAAACTTTAGGTATCACAAATTTTTCTTCTGCTGAAACCTTCACTAATTTTTATTGCATTTAATCTAAAACCCAAAGCACTTACAAAAATATACAAGGCTATTTATTCTAAATTAGGCTATTTCTTCCTGGAGGGAAGGAAGAAGACTCATGACTCAGAAGACTCAAGATTTGATGAAACCTGTAATATCCAAGAAGTAAACAAAATTTAAAGCCACAAACCCCTTTCCCCAAAGGAACATAATTGCACGGAGAGGATATTCTTACTGTGAGTGGCCTGAAAACTATGTAAGTGGGAAGACACAGTCCCAGAAACCATAAAGTTGTTGACTGAAGTATCTCATTTCCGGGTTGAGCTGTTGGCCTGAAGGTTCTCAAGGCAATGTAAATCATGAAGATTCTTGCCACTAATGTTGGTTGGCTTCGTACCATTACTATATGGTGAATCTTTATTTATGAAGACACTTCTTGGGACTGAGGTGGAACTTTCTTTTTTGCTGAATGACTTTCAAAGTGCCAGAAGTTGTTATACAGGCTCCTGTTTTCATTTAGAATTTTTCCTAGCTATGGATCCTGCAGTCTATTGGACCAACATTCCAGGCATAATGCAATAGTGGTATAAATGTTATGTGTACAATGAACTACTTTCTGATTAGACAGAACATAACTGCTGGAGGAAAGGCAGTAGTATTGTGAAACTATTTCTTCCAAACTGAAATATTCCCTACTAGAAAGAGGATGGGAGTTCATAAGACTAAGAAAGTAAACACAATTTACAAGGCATAGGAAGCTATTGAAAGACACAAGACTTAAAACACCCTTTCCTCATGTTCTAAACAGATCACTGAGCTCTCTGTCCAGATTACAGATTTCATGAATTATCATACATGCTGAAGTGGCATTTCTAGTGATAAAGATATATTGGAGTTGCCTAAATACTATAAGTAACTCCTCCAAACTCACTGGTCCCTAAACTAGAGGTGGGTGGAATGCTCTCTGGTCTTTTATTTGTGCTTTGCTTGGGATACAGATTTAGAGCCTAGCTCTATTTCCAGTTCCTTTTCTGAAGCCACGTGCTTCAAATCTTTCATCTCACAAACTGCTCTGTCAAGTATTTTGTCACAGTGATAAGAAAAATAACTAATATAGAAAGTTAAGTAAAAGTGGACATTCATGTGCTAAACTTGACCACATCATCTGTAGGCTTTTAAAAATAATATATTTAGTAATTCTTTGAGAGTTCAGTGCATGCATACAAGGTGTTTTGATTATATTTACTCCTCAATTCTTTATAACTCCAAGTCCAACCCACAACTTGTATGTATGTATGTATGTATGTGACTTTTTTTTAATCCACCAAATAAAATTTTGTTGCCAGGTATGAGGTCATCTACTAGAGCATGATCAATATTTGAGGACTTTTAGGAAATGATTTGTGTTAGGAAAGTTGAAGAGTTTGGAGTTGTGGGTTAGGTAATCCATAGAATGTTCTAAGGAGATAATCAACAGCCTCTCCCCCACCATGTGTGTGTGTTCACGTGAGTGTATATGTTCATGTGTTTAAGTTCAGACTTGCTTGTGCTATAATGCTTCTGTAGAAGCCAGAGGACAGCCCTGGGTGTTGGTCTTCAGCTTCCACTTAATTTGAGACAAAGTTTCTTTGTTTACTACTGCACATACAGGATCGCTGACTCATAAGTTTCTGGGGATTCTCCTCTCATCATGGTAGTTCCTGCTACCATGCCTGACTTTATGTGGATTATAGTGATCAGAACTCAGGTTCCCATATCTGCACTGCAAGCACTTTATCCTCAGAGAAATCTCCCAGCATTATGAGAAGATTTTGATTGATGAAGGTTAAGATGGCCAGAATGACATAGATGAGCTGATAAGACACTATGCTCTGAAAGTTTCAGGTGGGAAAAAGAACTATGGAAATTAGGCTACAGGAAATTCATGACACATTCTGGCATATAATGCAACCATTTTATACCTGTATCCTAAAGATTTTAGTGAGGCTGAATTTTTAAAAAATGGACTAATTTGTTTGCTGAGGAAAATTTCAAGATAGCACAGGATACAGGATTAACTTGCTCATCTCTCATTGCTTTTAATTAGATTTATAGTGAGAACTCAGAACAAACAGCAGAACAAAACAGTTAAAAAGATACAGCAGTTTGAGAAGGAAAGAAGGGTTATGGTCAAGGCGGGTGCAGGCACAGTGGCTGTGATTATTAAAGATATTACTGCATAGTACCACTAAAAAGAAACTGGTCTTTGTACCAGGATGTTAACAGTTGCCTTGAGAATAAAGATGAACTCAAATAGAATGTAGAACTGAAAGCTCATTTTACAGACTTTCCTTAGAAGAGAATGCCTGAGACAGGGTTCCCTACTCCCAAATAGTTGTCTCATGTGTTCACCCAGGTTCATCCACCTAGACAATCAGAAGTTGTTATAACCTTGGTCTTAGGAGCTTTGATTATATCTCAAGCTGGTGACAGAATTTAACATCATCCATGTGGTAGTGGTTGTTCAGCCATGCAGAGGGAGAGCGATGAGATTACAGAAGCATACACTAAATAACCTATGAAAAGATGATGAGGCCAGGTGATGTGGATGTGTAGCAAGGTCAAATTCCCTTCAGGGTGTTTGTGAAGGGCCATTAACTGGGACTGTAAAAATGAAGTCCAAGTTTATATTATAGATACTATCACACCCTA